>VWZI01015469.1:9582-25922 GCA_013396835.1 Psilopogon haemacephalus
TTTTTTTTTTTTTTTTAATTTCAGTGAAAACAAAAATCCAAGCAAACAAGTTGGGAGGGCTTTTGTTTGCCAGGGTTTTGTTCTGGCTTTGGTCTGCACGTGTGCCTGTGTGCATGCGTGGAATCTCTCACCCCAGCTTCTTTCCCAAGGGAAGAAAGAAGTAGGAAAATAAAACCTAAAGTGGTTTTGGGTTGGTTTTTGTTTTGTTTTGGGTTTTTTCCCTTTTTTTTTTTTTTCTTTTTTTTTAATCATTGCTGCTCAGAAACAAAACAATTCCAGCTATGCAGGGACCCTTGCAGAAGAAGGTAACTGAGATCACAGAGGAGTCTTTCTTTTTCTTTTTCTCTTTTATTTTTATTTTTTTTTTGGCCATGCAGGCATTTTTGATGAATGTTTTTTGATGCACCAGTTGTAAGCACTGAATTTTAAAGGGGTTTTTGGGTTGTTTTGTTGTTGTGGGGTTTTTTTTTTTTCTCCCTGGAAAAAAAGGTTCCCTCCCCAACCCAGACTGCAGTTTTGTGCTGCTCTTCATAGAATCATAGAACCATAGAATGGCTTAGTTTGGAAGGGATCTTATGAGATATCTACTCTGACCTCCCTGCCATGGGCAGCGATGCCTCTCAGCTACACTCAGCTGCTCAAGGCCTCCTCTAACCTGGCCTTAAACACCCCCAGGGAGGAGGCATCCACAGCTTCCCTGGGCAGCCTATTCCAGAGTCTCACCATCCTCATACTGAAGAACTTCTTCCCCACATCCAGTCTAACCCTAGTCTCCCTCTGCTTAAAACCATTCCCCCTTGTCCTGGTGCTAGATTCACTTAGAAAAAGTCTCTCTTTCCAAATGATTTGTTGATGCATCAGTTTGAAGATTAACCTGGAGAAGAGGAGGCTCAGGGCAGACCTCATTGCTCTCTGCAGCTACCTGAAGGGAGGTTGTAGCCAGGTGGGGTTGAGCTCTGCTCCCAGGCAACCAGCAACAGAACAAGGGGACACAGCCTCAGGTTGTGCCAGGGGAGGTCTAGGCTGGATGTTAGGAGGAAGTTGTTGCCAGAGAGAGTGATTGGCATTGGAATGGGCTGCCCAGGGAGGTGGTGGAGACCCCATCCCTGGAGGTGTTCAAGCAAAGCCTGGATGGGGCACTTAGTGCCATTGGCTAGGGCTGGGTTCTAGGTTGGACTGGATGAGCTTGGAGGTCTCTTCCAACCTGGCTGATTCTATGATGCTATGAAATGTAATACTTTCTTTTTGGGGCCTCTATGGCCCAGAGTTTTCCCCAAAGCAGAGTTTTATGGAGCCCGTTCCCTCCTGCCCAGCTGCTTCCATGGCTATCAGGGATGTGCTGGCCGAGGTGACTGCGTTCAGCCCGCGTCAGGGAGGGTGCATCAAAGCCACTGGCTGAAGTGGTATCACAGCGTGGCCTGTGATCTAACTGCTTGGGGAGAGGGGAAAAGAGCAAGCTGGGCTCAAAAGTGTAAATAAACAGCGACATATGGTTCGTGGGACCCAGGCAGGGAAACCTCTAATCAGCTTCTCGTCAACAAACTGCCTAACTGACACTATGAGCTCATTCCTCAGAGATACAGTAAGCAGCCCAGCCCCTCTAGCCTGACTGAGGCACCAAAAAACCCATAGACAGACCCTGCAGTCTTTGTAGATGTTGCAGCATCCAGTCCTGAGGCAGTCAAACCCCACCCTGCCAGGCTGTGCTGCTGCAGGGACCTCGTGGATGTCCACTCTGGCACAGCTTCCTATTGCAAGGTGTCTGTTCCTGCAACATTGCTCACTTTGTGGCTGTGCTCAGCTCCATCCAAAAGCCAGCCTGGCTGAAAATTGATCTGGGGTGTCCCCCTGTCCCTGGCTGGCTGTAGAATGAGAGTGGTGAGAGCCTGGAATGGGTTGCCCAGGGAGGTGTTTGGGGCCACATCCCTGGAGGTGTTTGCAGCCAGGCTGGCAGAGGCTGTGGGCAGCCTGATCTAGGGTAGGGTGTCCCTGGGCATGACAGGGGGTTGGAACTGGCTGATCCTTGTGGTCCCTTCCAACCCTGACTATGATTCTGTGATTCTATGATTCCCTGGTTGAAGGCCAGGCTGGCAGAGGCTGTAGGCAGCCTGATGTAGTGTGAGGTGTCCCTGGGCATGGCAGGGGGGTTGGAACTAAATGATCCTTGTGGTCCCCTCCAACCCTGACTGATTCTATGATCCCAAACTGAGCAGAATGGCTGCCAGGCTCCTCAGCAGAGGGAGGAGGGGGCAGCAGCACCTGACCCCCTCCGTGTCATCCTACTCCCAACACTTACTTTTTTTTTTTCATGTATCCTGCTCATGCCGGGGAACAGAGCCACAGACGGGCCAGGGGATACAGGGAGAGATAAGGCTCCTCTCACGTTACCCAAAGCTGCCTTTCCTCCACTTGATAGCATTAATTATGACTTATTCCAATATAAAAGAAACCCTTCAGCAAGTTCAAACCCCCCCTGCATTACGGGATGGGAGGGGGAGGTGAGTCCCCCCACCCTCACCCTCCTGGCTCCCCCTTTTCCCTGAAACCACTTCCATTCAGCAAGTTCTCCCTCCCTGCTTTGCCTCCATCCCCACGTCCATCACAGAAGGGGGATAGGAGGGGGACATCCCTCACCCTCCTTGCTCCCCCCTTTACCCTGAACCCCTTTGGCAAGTTCCACCCCCCCCCAACCCTGCTTTGCTTCTATCCCCACGTCCATTACAGGAGGGAGGGGAACTTAGTGAAGGGTTTCAGGGAAAAGGGGGGAGACAAGAGGGGGGTAGTGGGGGACATCCCCTCCAATGCCCCNCTCGTTGTCCCCCATCCTGTAATGGACGTGGGGATGGAGGCAAAGCAGGTGGAGGGGAACTTGTTGAAGGGTTTCAGGGAAAAAGGGGGAGCCAGGAAGAGGGGGTGCAGGGGACAGCTCCTCCCCTGCCCCCCGCCCCCCCCACAATGGACGTGGGGGTGGAGGCAAAGCAGGTGGAGGGGGACTTGCTGAAGGGGTTCAGGGAAAAAGGGGGGGCCACCCTCCTCCTGGCTCCCCCTACCCCCTTTTTATCCCCGAAGCCCAGGGGACTTCCCAGTTTTCAGCAATCTGAGGTTACAGGAGTTTTCTTTGAGAAGGCTGCACGCTGGCAACTTTCCCACCTCTCGTTTCAAATCTCTCCAGATAATATTCTCCATATTCCTTTATGGAAAGCAGAAATGCAGGCTCGGAGGTGGTGTGGGCTCAACCGACGGGACAGGGCAGCATCCATCCCCGGGGGCCTCGAAGGAGCTGGGCAAAGGCGGCTTATGGGAGCAGAGAATCATAGAATAACAGAATCATAGAAAGAGTCAGGGTTGGAAAGGACCACAAGGATCAGCCAGGCCCAACCCCCCTGCCATGCCCAGGGACACCCTACCCTAGAGCAGGCTGCCCACAGCCTCTGCCAGCCTGGCCAAAAACACCTTCAGGGATGTGGCCCCAAACACCTCCCTGGGCAACCCATTCCAGGCTCTCACCACTCTCATGCTCAACAACTTCCTCTTCACATCCAGTCTGAATTTCCCCACCTCCAGCTTTGCTCCATTCCCCCTAGTCCTGTCACTAACTCATAATCTAAAAAGTCCCTTCCCAGATTTTTTGTAGACCCTGTTCAGATCCTGGAAGGCCACAAGAAGGTCCCCTGGGAGCCTCCTCTTCTCCAGCCTGCACAACCCCAACTCTTTCAGTCTGTGCTCACAGCAGAGGTGCTGCAGCCCTCTGAGCATCCTCGTGGCCCTTCTCTGGACACCTCCAGCATCTGCACATCCCTCTTGTCCCAGGAGCTCCAGCACTGGATGCAGTACTCCAGGTGAGCTCTCAGCAGAGCACAGCAGAGGGGGAGAATCACCTCCCTGGCCCTGCTGGCCACACTGCTCCTGCTGCAGCCCAGCCTCTGCTTGCCTTTCTGCCCTGCAAGTGCACACTGCTGGCTCATGTTGAGCTTCTCAGCCACCAGCACCCCCAAGTCCCTCTCCTCAGGGCTGCTCTCCAGCCAGTCCCTGCCCAGCCTGGATGGGTGCTTGGGATTGCCTTGCCCCAGCTGCAGGACCTTGCATCACACTCTGCAGGCAGCCAGAGAGTGACAAAGTGGCTGCAGCGCTGGGCAAAAACAAAAGAAAAACTCTTCTGAGAAGTGTTTTGCTTGCCAAGAAGTGAAGGCACAGGTCAGCTGAAATGATGAGTTGGCTGGCAAGGATCTGGGAAAAAAAAAAAAAAACCAAACCAAAAAAAACCCCAACAAACCAAAACCAAAAAACACACACCAAAAAAAATCAGATAAATCAGAGAGGTTGAACCATTTTTGTTGCAAGAGTTTTCCAGGGAGGCTTTCTGATTTTTTTTTAATTTTTTTTTTTTTTTTGCCTCCAAAATGATGCTTTTCAGCTCAAATTTTCCTGTGCTTAGCTAAGACCCACTGAAAGAGCTGAGAAAAAAAGATCAGCGAGGTTGAACTGCTTTTGCTGCAAGAATTTTCCAGGGAGGCTTTCTGATTTTTTTTTTTTTTTTGTTTGTTTGCCTCCAAAATGATGTTTTCCAGCTCAAATTTGCCTGTGCTTAGCTCCCACTGAAAGAGCTGTAAAAAAACCCCACTGACAACAAAATAGTACAAGAGGGATGTGGACATGCTGGAGGTGTCCAGAGGAGGGCCATGAGGATGCTCAGAGGCTGCAGCATCTCTGCTGTGAGCACAGACTGAAAGAGTTGGGGCTGTGCAGGCTGGAGAAGAGGAGGCTCCCAGGTGGCCTTTTAGTGGCCTTCCAGGATCTGAAGAGGACCTACAGAAAAGCTGGGGAGGGACTTTTTAGGCTATCAGGGAGTGACAGGACTAGGGGGAGTGGAGCAAAGCTGGAGGTGGGGAGATTCAGATTGGATGTGAGGAGGAAGTTGTTGAGCATGAGAGTGGTGAGAGCCTGGAATGGGTTGCCCAGGGAGGTGGTGGAAGCCTCATCCCTGGAGGTGTTTTTGGCCAGGCTGGCAGAGGCTGTGGGCAGCCTGATCTAGGGTAGGGTGTCCCTGCCCATGGAAGGGAGGTTGGAACTTGTGGTCCCTTCCAACCCTGATTCTATGATTAAAAACAATACAAAATCTCAATCCAACCCAGGGAAGGTCACAAAAGCCAGGGGGGCTGTTTGCTTTGCAAGTGAGCAAAACACTTGAACTAGGTTGACTTGAACCAAGTTTGGGAGCAGGGATCTTTCGTTGTTTTTGTTGTTGTTTTGCTGTTTTTCATTGTGCTGAGCTGAAGCTTGCTTTGTGTCAGCTTCTCTGATGTCTCCTGTTACTCACCACCCTGTGGAAAGCTGGGGGCTGCTGGAGGGCTGTGAAAGCCTCATGCCTGAGTGCTGGTGATGTTACCCCCCCCACACACATACCCTATGGAAAGCTGGGGGCTGCTGGAGGGCTGTGAAAGCCTCATGCCTGAGTGCTGGTGATGTTACCCCCCCCACACACATACCCTATGGAAAGCTGGGGGCTGCTGGAGGGCTGTGAAAGCCTCATGCCTGAGTGCTGGTGATGTTACCCCCCTCACACACATACCCTATGGAAAGCTGGGGGCTGCTGGAGGGCTGTAAAAGCCTCATGCCCGAGTGCTGGTGATGTCTCCTGTTACCCCCTAACACCCTGTGGAAAGCTGAGGGCTGCTGGAGGGCTGTGAAAGCCTCATGCCTGAGTGCTGGGAGGGTTATGAGAATCGTAGAGCCCCCTGGAATGGCCACCTGCCTGCAAATATTCAGATGAGTTCTCCAGCTCTCAGGAATTTCCAGCCTAATCGTGGATTATCCCAAAAGGGCATGGGGCTGGGAAGAGCTCTGGTAGGGCAGGAGGGGAAATCTGCAAGGCCCTCTGCTTCTGGGGTCCCTGCAGAGAGAGAGAGTACTCTTGGAGAACAAATGTGGGGAAAAAAGAGGTTTTGCTCTCAGGGTAACTGTAGGGGAAGAGCAGAGATTGGATGTAGCCAGGTGCTGCAATGAGCTCAGAGGTGCTCGGAGGGAGCACAGCTCATCCATCCTCTGAGCTGGGAGAGGAGAAGGAGGAGGAGGCCACTTCTATTCCCACATAATTTATGACTGGGATGTGTGTGCACGTGTAGGGATAAGTGGGTCTGATGCTCAGATGCAGGGTGGGCGGGGGTGGACAGAGAGAAAAAAACCCCAGGGGAAAAACCTTTGAGCATCACAGGAGGGGAATGGAGCTGAGCACAGGGGCAGCAGAGAGGGAAATGTGGCATGAAATGTGAATTCAGCCCAGTGGGGCTGGAGGGGGCTGTCCCACCATGAGGGCAGGGACCAGCTGAAGGGAAAAGCATGGCACAGAGAGGAAGAACAGCAGGAAAAAAACCTTAAAAGAGGGCATTTTGCCCCAAGGAAAGGGCAAACCTAAAAGAGGTTCTAGGGGGGCCTACATAAAAAGCTGGGGAGGGACTTCTTAGGTAGTGACAAAACTAGGGGGAATGGAGCAAAGATGGAGGTGGAGAGATTCAGGTTGGATGTGAGGAGGAAGCTGTTGAGCATGATAGTGGTGAGAGCCTGGAATGGGTTGCCCCTGCAGGGAGGTGATTGGAGCCACATCCCTGGAGGTGTTTTTGGCCAGGCTGGCAGAGGCTGTGGGCAGCCTGATCTAGGGTAGGGTGTCCCTGGGCATGGCAGGGGGGTTGGAACTGGCTGATCTTTGTGGTCCCTTCCAACCCTGACTGATTCCATGATTCTAGGGTTCTTTATTGCACTTCCTTTAGGGCAAAGAGCCCTTAAACCCCTTCAAACTGTTGCAGCTTGAGTCTGACTCGGTCGGGAGCTGCTTTGCAGCAGCCAACATGGCAGCACAGCCTGGAAGGATCCTGCCCAAGGCCAGAAGGTGTAAAGCAGCCCTAGGGCAAGGGGAAGGGGAGGCTGCAGCCCTGAGAGAGCTGCCGAGGCGCCCCTCAAACAGGTGCGTGCAAAGCGAATGTCAACTCAGCTAAATGGAAATGTTCCCTCCCCAGCCCTCTGAAGTGTAACTGCCAGGCTTCCTGCTGCTCTTAATCTATATCACATTGAGGAGCTAAATATATTCACAGCCTAATACAGCAGGGCCTTGCTAATCTGCCCTTCATCATTTGGACACACCAAAAGGGCTCTCTCGGCATCCCAGCCCCGGTTTAATCGCAGGAGCCATCAGGCTGAAGGTCTCCCATTACCCAGCCTTCATCGTTTTGGCAAGGGTGACTAGAGCCTGCTCAACGAGGACATTACAGAGGATGCACACCAGTAATTGAAACAAAACTGCCCTTGTCATTGGGATGAATGAGCCAAGCCTGCTGCCTGCTGCCCGGACCCTGCCCTTTTCTGCTCGGGTCTGGTTGGGAAGCAAGCTGCAGTGGTTCGTTTGCAAGAGAGCAATTCCCCACACTCGTGGCTCAGTTTTCTAGTCCTTGAGACAATTCTGCCCCACTCATGGGTCGGGTTCTAATCCTGGGGACAATTCCTCCCCACTCATGGCTCAGGTTCTAGTCCTGGGGATGATTCTCCCCCACTCATGGCTCAGGTTCTAATCCTGGGGACAATTCCTCCCCACTCATGGCTCAGGTTCTAGTCCTGGGGATGATTCTCCCCCACTCATGGCTCAGGTTCTAATCCTGGGGACAATTCCTCCCCACTCATGGCTCAGGTTCTAGTCCTGGGGATGATTCTCCCCCACTCATGGCTCAGGTTCTAATCCTGGGGATGATTCTTCCCCACTCATGGCTCAGGTTCTAATCCTGGGGATGATTCTCCCCCACTCATGGCTCAGGTTCTAATCCTGGGGATGATTCTCCCCCACTCATGGCTCAGGTTCTAATTCTGGGGACAATTCCTCCCCACTCATGGCTCAGGTTCTAATCCTGGGGACAATTCCTCCCCACTCATGGCTCGGGTTCTAATCCTGGGGACAACTCTCCCCCACCCATGGCTCAGGTTCTAGTCCTGGGGATAATTCTCCCCCACTCATGGCTCAGGTTCTAGTCCTTAGGACAGTTCTCCCCCATTCATGACTCAGGTACTAATCCTGGGGACAATTCCCCCTACTCATGACTCGGGTTTTAATCCTGGGGTATCTTCACTGTGGGAGTCAAATCCCCACCCTCAGCTGTGTGGGGTCTGTCCTGGCTCCATCCAAGTGGGATTGGGGCTGTTTGGGGTTTTGGGACTGTTTGGGGGATTGGGGCTGTTCAGGGCTGTTTGTGAGATTTGCTCTGTTTGGGGGATTGGGGCTGTTTGGGAATTTGCTGTTTGGGGATTTTCTCTGTTTGGGGAATTTGCTCTTTTTTGGGGAATTTGCTCTTTTTGGGGAATTTGGGGCTGTTCGAGGGATTGGGGTTGTTTGGGGGAATTAGGGCTGTTTAGGGGACTGGGGCTGTCTGGGGAACAGTGCGGAGATACCTCCCTTGGGCTGGATCTTCTGAATGGGTCTGGGGGGTGATGTCGCCATCCTGGTGGGTGGCAAAACCACATCCTGCTGCTCAGCCACGGGGTGACTTCACCTGAACCCCTGCTACAATCGCGGGGTGCTATGAGCACAGGGATGCTCTGCAGGCAGCTGTCCCTAACCCATGCAAGGAGAAGGGAACTGACTTGAGGCAGCAAATCTGGTCGATAAACGGTACCTGGGTGTAGGGCTGGGAGCCTGCTTTTAGCACAGGGGTGGGGAAGGGGTGGGGGGGGGAGACGACCCTCATTTCAGTGCTGTCCTGAGAGCAAGCCTGGCAGCCCTGCTACCACATCCCAGGAGAAAAACAGGAGCCGGGGGCCCCACGGTGCCTCTCGGGGAGGGGCGAGATGGGGGTAGCCAAGGTGCTCATTGTGCTCGGCCACCCGTAGCCAGCCGGGCCGGTCTCCCACTCCCTGTGTCTGCATTAGCATTCCCCAAATCCTTTTAATGCAGCGAATCTGATAAGGGCTCTGCCTCTATTGGATTTTTTTTTTTCCTTCCCCCCTCTCTTTGACACATAACCCAGCTGGCTGGGTGGCGGTTCAGGGGAGGAATCAAACGGCCACTAACAAATGAGTAAATCAAGTTACCGTTTTACATCTCTTTAAGTTGTTTCCCTCTAAGAGCTCCCCAGATTTTATCTCAGGTAGCTTAATTCGAACAGGACAGCATCCCCCACCCCCGGCTCCTCCCGGCTCCTCCGGCTTACCAAGGGGCAGGGCAGCCCCCACCAGGTAGAAGCAAGTTCTGCCGGGGAAAAGAAGGCAGGAGAGAGAGGAAGGGCAGGGGTGATTTATTGGGTCTTGTGGCAAGGTCCAGCAAACAGCCAGTTGTCCTTGAGTCCCCAGCATTGTGAAGGAGGTGGTCCAGGAGCAGCTCCAGCCACTCACCTGGAGAGCAGCTCTGTGGAGAGGGACCTGGAAGTGCTGCTGGAGAACATCCATGGCACAGCAATGTGCCCGTGTGGACAAGAAGGCCAAGGGGATCCTGGGGTGTATTAAGAAGAGTGTGTCCAGCAGATCAAGGTAGGTTCTCCTCCCCTTCTACTCTGTCCTAGTGAGACCGTCTTGAATATTGCCTTCAGTTTTGGGCTGTCCAGTTGGAGAGGGACAGGGATCTGCTGGAGAGGGTCCAGCAAGAGGGCTATGAGGATGATGAAGGGATTGGAACACTGCCTGGTGAGGAGAGGCTGAGGGACCTGGGGCTGCTTAGGCTGCAGAAGAGAAGACTGAGAGGGGATTTAATCAATGTATATAAATCTCTGAGGGCTGGGGGTCAGGAGAGGGGAGACAGGCTCTGCTCACTGCTCCCTGGGATAGGCCAAGGAGCAATGAATGGAAGCTGCAGCACAGGAGGTTGCAGCTCAACACAAGGGGCAACTTCTTTACCATAAGGGTCCCAGAGCACTGGCACAGGATGCCCAGAGAGGTTTTGGAGTCTCCTTGTCTGGAGCCTTTCCAGGTCTGTCTGGATGTGTTGCTGTGTGCCCTGAGCTAGATTGTCTGGTCCTGCTATGGCAGGGGAGTTGGACTCAATGATCTCCTTGGGTCCCTTCCAACCCCTAACATCCTGTGAGCCTGTGATCTGCTGTTTGGAAGGCTGCAAAGGCTCTTCAAGGAGAGGCAGTGGCATTTTGTGGGGAGGAGCTCCATCACACCACACCAAGCAGAGTGGCACAGTAAGGTGGCTGCTTTGCACACCTACCATCACCATCGCTTTCTGTTGAGCCTGCAGTGCTCTCCCTGCCAGCAGATTCAGCCAAAGCCTGCTGCTCCTCCATCTCTATCAGCAGTAGCCACTCATTAAGCACCTGTGGGCACACAGCCACTCTTGGTGTCTTGTCCCAGGCTGCTTCATGCCTGCTCTGACCTTAGGTGAAGCTCACACAATTTACTGTGGCCTGTGAGTCCTACATTCTCTCCATCTCAGGACCCAGGAGGGCTGCTTGACCCTGAGCCTGTAGGGCTGAGCTGTTCTGTTCTGAGCTTGCAGAAAGTCACCTCCCTCCCACGGGCAGAGGTGCCCATTCCAGAGGGGCATCTCTCTACCCTTCCAACCCAGACTGATTTTATGATTCTATGAACTGGGCAGTTGCTGCTAATCTTTACCATTTTCTTCTCCCGAAGTCTTTCTGTACAGGATTTCCCTAATCTGGGAGATAATAACCTGAGGAATTTCGAGTCAGGCTTCACTGGCCATGGCATTTCACTGCTCTTTCAAATAAAGACCCCTGATGCCTTCCTGTCCCAAAACAGAAAACAAATCAATCCACCTAAAAAACAGCACAATCAGCTTTTCACTAGCTGGGAAGAGGGGGAGCGAGAAAGGGAGGAGAGGAGAGATGGAGTGATAGGGAGAGAAGGGAGAGAAAGTGCAGGGCTGAGGAGGGGCAGCGTTTATGGACTCATTGGAAACCATCAATCACTGTTAGTGCAATAGGCTATTTAGAGCTGGTGAGTATTAAATTCCAGCACAATTTGATGAATAACAGGAGGAAAAACATTCCCACTGTAGGAGAATAAAAACAAGAGTTCCCTACTCCTCCCCCACCCCCCCAACCCCTTCCCGTGCCATAACCCCAAGCCAAACTTCCCCAACCTGAGAGAAAGTGCCCTGGGAAAAGGCTGCAGCCGAGCCAGGGTGAAAGTGCCAGCAGATAGCAGGGGGTGGCAGGGCTGAGCTTGATTGTAATGGGAACCTTGTTTTCACAATCCAAACCTTCCATCCGGGGTGGGTGGAATTGGGGATGCTTCATTTTGCCTTAATTATCACCCAGCCCCTTGCTAATTATTAGCAACTGGAGAGGGAGTCTGCTTAGATAAGATAAAGCTCCAGGCTCACTGGAGTCCTGCACCCTTTAGGGAGCTCAGAGATGTTCCTTCTGCCCCTGGGCCTCCTGGTGCTGAACCTGGCACCTCCCTGTCTGGAACAGGGCTGTGAGTGAGGGCTGCCCATCTGCTCCGGAGCTGCAGGCCCTAAGAGCACAGACCTCGGTGCTTGCTGTGGTGTGATGGAGATTGGCGTTCGTTGCCTCCCCGCCGTCGTTCACCGAAAGCAGTCAGCAACAGCATCTCTCCTTAATTAGACAGGCTGGTAATGAGAGCCGAGGGCCCTAGAGGCTCCTCTGACATCACCAGGTATTGCTGTCAAGCAGACACAGAAAAATGTGCTGAGATTCAGCCAGAACATCCCCAGAATTAAGGAATTTGTCCTTAAAATGCAGGGGCTGATGCTTTCTCTTTGGCGCCTCTCAACAGCAACGTGAGGCGGCAAAGGGAGGCTGCCTCGGAGCACATCAAAGAGCTGCAATTGGGGGTTTGGGGGGTTTATGATGAAGAATTCATCTGGCACGAGCATAAATGTGAAAGGGAAAGGCTGGTAGAGCTCAGGTGACCTTTTCCGGGAGCCGTGCGGATTGTCACCATGACGAATGGGACACCTGAGCGCTGACACAAACGGGCATCACCCGAAGGTCACCTCCATTTGCTAAACAAAGGGCAGCTGCTCTGCTGGGTGACAGCCAGGATCCCCCAAGCTGCTGCAGGAGGAGGGATTGAGGCACCTCCATTTCTGGGCATGGGCTAGAAGGGGTCTTTTGGGAGCTGGCCGGAACCTCTCTGACCCTATGTATTAACTCTCTTCTCTCAGCAGTCAGCCAGCAAGCAGCTCTGCACTTGTCTGCTGGGACAGACAACTCAAACTGAAGGTCTGGAGAACGTGTCCGTGGTCATTCCTCTGTGTCACTGAATGCCAGGCTTTGATTCACACATCCAAAGGTATGGAGAACATATTCGTGGTCATTCCCCAGTGTCACTGAGTGCCAGGCTCTGATTCACACACCCAAAGGTCTGGAGAACATGTCCATAGTCATTCCCCAGTGTCATTGAGGGCCAGGCTCTGAGGTACACACCCAAAGGACTGGAGAACCTGTTCATGGTCATACCCCAGTGTCACTGAATGCCAGACTCTGATCCACACACCCTCTTGTCTCCTTCATAGAATCATAGAATCAGCCAGGCTGGAAGAGACCTCCAAGCTCATCCAGTCCAACCTAGCACCCAGCCCTAGACAATCAACCAGACCATAGCACTAAGTGCCCCATCCAGGCTTTTCTCCAACACCTCCAGGGATAGTGATTCCACCACCTCCCTGGGCAGCCCATTCCAATGCCAATCACTCTCTCTGGCAAGAACTTCCTCCTAACATCCAGCCTATAGCTCCCCAGGCACAGCTTGAGGCTGTGTCTCCTCGTTCTGTTGCTGGTTGCCTGGGAGAAGAGACCAACCCCACCTGGCTACTACCTCCTTTCAGGTAATTGTAGAGAGCAATGAGGTCTCCCTGAGCTTCCTCTTCTGCAGGCTGCACACCCCCAGCTCCCTCAGCCTCTCCTCACAGGGCTGTGCTCCAGGCCCCTCCCCAGCTTCGTCCACCTTTCTCAGGACACATTCAAGCACCTCAACATCTTTACTAAATTGAGTGGCCTAGAACTGGACACAGGACTCAAGGTGTAGCCTGACCAGTGCTGAGTACAGGGGCAGAATAACTGTGCTCCAGCCCCCTCACCAGCTTTGTCACCCTTCTCTGGACACGTTCCAGCACCTCAGAGAGCAGATGCTCTTGAGGGAATGCCATGGACGATGCAGAGGATCTCTTTGAAGTCACCTTTCCACCAAAGCACCTGCCTTGTGTCTAGAGGAGCAGTGGAGGCATGGCAAGAAGCTGGACACAGCAGCCTGGTCCTGTGGCACAGAGCTTGTCCCTGCCATGTGTCAGCTTGTCCCAGGGACCGCTCTGATGGGAGAGCGACTCAGAGGGACTCCGCCGCGGGTGTGTTTCCTATTAGGGCCGTTAAAAGTCTCCACAATTAGGAATGCAACTCAACCAGAGTGTGAATCCTTAATAGGAAACATCCCCCAGATGCTCATGAGAGGGCCCCGAGGAAGATGCCAGCCCTCAGAAAGGGCTCCGGGGTTTGTGTGCGAGAGCCGCCGGGATGGCTCCCACATGAGGAGGCATCAAAGCAGGGAGGCTGCAATCCCGGGGTCTCCTTGGCCACTTCTGCCAACTTTGATCAGGGTTTGTCTTCTGTCTCTGAAACAGGGGTGGTTTTTTTTTTTTTGTTTTTTTTTTTTTTGGTGGTTTTTTTGTTTTTGTTTTTTTTTTTTGGTTGGGTTTGTTGTTTTGGTTTTTTTTTTTTTCTGTTGGGTTGCCTTTTCTTATTTCCTCCCCCTCCCCACCCCTCTTCACACTTGTTTCCCAAGTGCGAAGAGCCTGCAGCCACGTTGGAAAACTCTTGAGAGACAGTATGGGATTCCTTTGCACCAAAGCCAAGGCCAGCACAATGGGGCTTTGATGTTATTGACAGATGGGTTCAGAGTTTTCCTTGTTGCCATTTCCCAGCACTAGGACAGAGCACGGGGCTGCTGCTTCGCCCCTGTTTAATTAGTTAATGTTTGTACAGTGCTCGGAGAATATAAAGTGCTCAGTAAGTGGAAAGCTTTATCCTTATTATTATGCCCTCCCATTTCCACTGGCTGCATTCGGAGGGGGCTGAAAAAAAGCTTTAAAAGACACACACACACAAACACACCAAAAAAAAGAGAAAAAAAAGAAAAAAAAAAAAGAAAATAAGGGTCAAGCCAGTTTAGTTTATTTTATTTAAATCTGAAATAAAATCGTAGCGCCGAGCAGAGGTAATGGACTGCTGGAGTCAGAGAGGCAAAGAGCTCTGCTTATCTCCAGAGCAGGGACAGAGTGGAATGTGCCAAAGTGAGTCCCCTTGATACTGTTCCACAATGTGTGGTGTAACACCCCCATGGGGGGTAGCTGGAACCTGATCCCAGGTCATCCTGACTCGTCCCTGGGGGTGGTCTGATCCTGCCCTCCCTTCAGGTGCTGTGGTTAGCCCACTCCCACTGCCTGTCCTGAGACCCTATAAAGGCAGAGGAACCTCCTGTTTCTCTCTCTTGCTTTTCACCTCCTCTCTCTACCTCATCAGCAGCATCCTGCTTTTCTTGCTTAGAATCACAGAATCAGTCAGGGTTGGAAGGGACCATAAGGATCAGCCAGTCCCAGCACCCCCTGCCATGCCCAGGGACACCCTACCCTAGATCAGGCTGCCCACAGCCTCTGCCAGCCTGGCTGCAAACACCTCCAGGGATCTGGCCCCAAACACCTCCCTGGGCAACCCATTCCAGGCTCTCACCACTCTCATGCTCAACAACTTCCTCCTCACCTCCAATCTGAATCTCCCCACCTCCAGCTTTGCTCCATTCCCCCTAGTCCTGTCACTCCATGAGAGCCTAAAAAGTCCCTCCCCAGGTTTTTTGTAGCCCCCTTCTGATCCTGGAAGGCCACAAGAAGGTCACCTGGGAGCCTCCTCTTCTCCAGACTGAATAGCACCAACTCTTTCAGTCTTTCCTCATAGCAGAGGTGTTCCAGCCCTGGCTTCTCCTGTTTCTCCTGCTTTGCCACATATCTCCAGCAAAACACGTGGTGGGACCATCCTGTATCCACCATCATCCACCATCATTCTTCTCCATCCACTTGCATCCATGTCCATCCACTGGTTGTACACCTATATTTTGTATTTTGTTTTCCCTTCCCTGTATCTTTGTCACTCCCCTTACCTAAAATACCCTTTATTTATTGTTGAAGTTTTTCTTTCAACTTCCAAATCAAATCAAGGCTATTCTTTGGGCTTTGGGCTCCAGGAAGGTAGCTAGAACCAATACATGTGGCTTGAGTCTGGTCTGGATAAGCACTTCCTGGAGGGTGTGGAAAGCAGGTATCATGAAGGGGTGACTGAGGGAACGGGGTAACGTTCAACCTGAGGAAGAGGAGGTTCAGGGGAGACTTTGTTGCTCCCTGGAAGGATGCTGCAGCAAGGTAGGGGGGGGTGGGGGATGGTCTCTTCTCTCAGCAAGTGACAGGGTGAGAGGAAATGGCCTAGAGTTGCACCAGGGCAGAGTTAGATTGGATATTAGAAGAAACTTCTTCACTCCAAGGGTTGTCAAGCCCTGGAACAGGCTGCACAGAGCAGTGGTGGAGTCCCCATCCCTGGAGGAATTAGAAAGCTGTGTAGCTGTGGTGCTGAGGGACATGGTTCAGCACCAGACTTAGTAGGATTTGGTAATGGTTGGGCTCAATGATCTTAAAGGTCTTTTCCAATTGAAACAATTCTGTGATTCCATGAAGGCAGAAGGACCCAATTCAGCTCTTGGGTCCTTGCTGACAGCTGCTACTGGTGGAGCTAACTGGTGCCAGTCTTTTGGGACACTCCTTTATCCTGTTGACATCTGTCAGCCACGGATGGGTCTGCTTCCATGCAGAGGCCACCCTGCTTGCCACTACTGGGCACAGCTGGGCTGAAAACTTGTGGGCACGGCCCACAAGTTGCCACATCCCCCTGCCAACTCCCTGCAGTGATGCTGGGGACTCAGGGCCCCACAGCTCAAATGGGAGCTGCCAGCCCATGGTGCAGCATCCTCTGTGATGGCAGAGGCAGCAGGAAACCATCCCAGCCTCACCATTTCTCCTCATTGCCTGGTGCTGTAAGAGGTCCTCATGGTGAGAGAGGAAACCTCCCCTTATCACCGGCAATGCCAAGGCACTGCCCCAGCCTTGCACCCTGGAGGAAGGCAGGGAGATGCTCCTGTCAAGCACAGGCAAACTTCTGAGCAGGGCCCCACCTTTGGGGCTGCCTGGATGTTGTCAGGATCCCTGTTCCCTTTTCCCTTGCCCTGAGCAAGTTTTGCCCTCATTGCAATTCCTCTCTTTGCCGGTGATAAACCATTTGATGAGCTGCACTGAAGGCTCAGGCTCCAGCAGCCGTCCCCAACCCTCCCACCCCCACCTCATCTAC
>VWZI01015469.1:36016-46979 GCA_013396835.1 Psilopogon haemacephalus
AGAACATCCTCTTCAGAAACTCCAGCTGCGGGGCATCCTCACTGGAGCTGAAGCGACAAGGAGAAGAAGACAGAGGCAGGAAGAAGACTTAAACCCCACTGCTTTAAATGATGGAAAACGCCTCAGCGGGGTTCACTTTCAAGCCCTGTTTTGCTATTCAGGAGCTTGAAAGGCATCTCCCTCCCCAGCCCTCCTAGAGCAAGCAGAGATTTCACATGATGAAATATAAATAACCCAAGTTTGCAGCCTGGTTCAAGCTGGTGCAATCTCTTCATTTTTTTTTCCCTCTCTCTCTCTCTGGTGATTTTATGTGAGCAGCCTGTAGGACACAGCTTCACAAATCTGGACTTCAGAAGAGGTGAAGTGAGGCCTCAAGGCCCAGGAGTTTGGTCAGCAGGGGAGGAGAATAAAGGAGCAAGGAGCATCACCTCCAAGAGGCTCTGCCGACCCTTTGCTGGCTGGTGGGAGCAAACAGGGATGCTCAAGCACTTGGCCTGGGAGGGAAGCACTCCAGAGTTTGTGTAGTTTTGTGAATTTTAGGCTCCACCTTGAGCTGTCACAGGAGAAGATGTATGATCTGCTGTTCCACCTTCATCTGTTCCCTGATGCTTCAGCTTCCCAGTCGAAAGGAAGAGCATGGAACTGACCACGCAGCACGTGCTTTGGGGGCATCTTTGGAACAAGGGCTGGAGCGAAGCATGGGCTGCAGAGACCAATCTGCAGTGAGTCAGACCAGGCCTGACCTTCCTGCAGTCACTGCTGCCCCTGAACACACAGGAACCTGCTAGGTTTCCACCAACCTGTGCCTCATAGCAAACTTCAGGTCTCTACCCACAATCTAGAGAAACTGTGAGATGGTGGCCAGTAAGAGAAGAAGGAAAGATGGCTGTGATCACAGAGCCATGGAATGGCTTGGGTTGGAAAGGACCTTAAAGATCATGTAGTTCCAACAGCCCTACCATGGGCAGCAACATCTGCCACCAGAGCTGGGCTCAGCAGAGAGCAGGGTGCAGGAGATGCTTGTGGCTGCTGTGAACTATGTGGTTACACCATCCACACCAGCTGCTGTCCCAAACTGGGCCAGCCCCATCTCACAGCTCCCCATAGCCTCCTGTCCAGGATAGCCTCCTGTTAGCAATAAACTCACAGCCTCACAGGATATTAGGGGTTGGAAGGCACTCAAGGAGATCATCGAGTCCAACCCCCCTGCCACAGCAGGACCAGACAATCTAGCTCAGGGCACACAGCAACACATCCAGACAGGCCTGGAAAGGCTCCAGACAAGGAGACTCCACAACCTCTCTGGGCAGCCTGTGCCAGTGCTCTGGGACCCTTCCAGTCAAGAAGTTGCCCTTTGTGTTGAGCTGCAACCTCCTGTGCTGCAGCTTCCATCCATTGCTCCTTGTCCTAACTCCAAGAAGGACTAAAAGCACTTCAAGAAAGAATCACACTTAAGGACCATTTTATCTTAACCTTGTAGGTTAGTAGCCACTAACACAGGCTTATGTCCTGGAGCAGGAGGTGTATACTCCTGCCCAGTGCCACTGTGTCTTCCCTCATCATTTATGTGAATTTCCATGGGTTTTTTTTTCTGGGCTAGAATAGACTGGTGTGGCCCAGGTTCAGAGCTTCTGTATCTACCCAGAGCCTTGGCACAAGGCTCAAATGTCCCAGGATGGTGATGGTGGTGGCTTCTGCATGGTGCTTATCAGGCTGTTCCAAGTGAGCATCAGTGCCAGGGCCACAGTCCTGGGCATTTCCATGCTCATGGCCTCTCCTCATCCATCTCTGTGCCATCTCTGTGCCCAAAGCTCATATCCATGTACCAGCAGGAGCCTGTGTCTCTGCTGTGAGAACCATGGTCACGTGCCTTGATGGCAGCTTTCACCTGCTCCCCTTCCTCTGTGCAGATTCCAGTGCCTGCCTGACATGGATTGAGTAATATTGGAGTGCTGAGGCCAAGCACAAGGCAGAGATTGAGAAAAAAACAAACAAAAACCAACAACAAAACAAATGACAAAACAAAAGCCACCAGCAAAACAAAAAGCCCAAAACCCAAGAGCAGAGATGCCTGTGCCTGGGAAGCAGCCCAGGGAACAGTCTGTGCTGCTGAGCGAGGTGCATCAGAGTCACCACAAACTAGGACAAGCAGAAACTCTTGTTTCTATATTGGGAACTCAGCTGGAAGCTTCCTCTCCATCCTTTTGCCAGTTCAGATTTCCTGCAGCATCACCTTCAAGCACTAAAGGTCCTACAGGACTCCAGGCTGACCAGGACGTGCCGTGGGTCCCATCCTGCCGCACAGACACCTTGTGGCATCGTCCCAGGAGAGGTGCAGCACCAAAAGGGAGCTGAGCAAAGCCACTGCTGCCAGTGGGTGCTCTGTGGCTGGTGCTGCCAGTGCAGGATAGAATCATAGAATCAGTCAGAGTTGGAAGGCACCACAAGGATTATCAGTTCCAACCCCCCTGCCAATGCCCAGGGACACCCTACCCTAGATCAGGCTACCCACAGCCTCTGCCAGCCTCCAGGGATGTGGCCTCAACCACCCACCCTGGCCAACCCATTGCAGGCTCTCACCACTCTCATGGCAATAGCAAATAAAGAGATCCAGAGAGCTTCCTGTGTGCCCTCTCAGCCCTAGCAGCCCTGACAGAGGGAAGAGAAACGAGCTGCAAAGCAGCAAGTCTGGGCTTTCCTTTCACAAAGGAAGGTGGGGATGTTTTGACAGAGCAAATACACCCTGCTCGTCGCCTGGGCTGATGCACACTCGGGCACGCTGCCATGCAAAGACCCCCCCCCTTGCTGCTGCTCCCAGAGCTGCTCTGCTGTCTGCACCCCGGGGAGGGGGAAGCAGGGGCTCAGGCAGGCAGCCCCAGCCCCTGCACACCCTTGGGCACAGAGCCAGGAGCCTCTAAAGTCTGGTGAGAGAACCTTCCCCAGGCCCTGGGTGCTGCCATGAGCTGAGCTGGGGGAAGAGACCAACCTGCACTGGGAGAAGAGCAGGATGAAGACATTGGAAGTGCTTTGTAGGAAAAGGAGGGAAGGACAAAGAGAAGCTGAGAAAGGGCCATCCCCTGATGCAGTTCAATAGAAAACACTCCTGCCTCATCCTTTTATTTTTTTTTCTTCTTATCCAGGCCCTGTTTTCCATTTCAAATCAGCCCTGACACTTTGGTTACATCTCTTTTAATAAGCCAGATTGGGTCTTTAAAATCCATTCATCCGAGTGTCACAACCACTTTCAAGAAATGAAGGAAAATAACATCTGGGCAGAAGGAAAACCCATCAGTGTCTCGGTACCCATCAGCCTGTGCAGGGGCAGAGGGCAGCGAGCCATGGGAGGGCACCCAGCTGCCTGCCTCACCCACCAATGTACTGCTGGATGTGCCAGCCCCAGAAGAGATGTGGCTCAGGGCTCCTCACCTCTCCCTGAAGGCCTTGGAGTGGAGCACAGCCCATCATGGCAGCTCCTACCACCACTAGGCAACAGGCAGGGGGGTGCAGCAGCAAGGCTTGAGGTGCCTTCAGCCTCCCTCGCTCCTTCCTGGCTCCTTCCTGGCTCCAGGAAGCAGAGCTGCCAGAGCAAACCTTCTCTCTAGGCTGCTGCCAGGGGATTTCCAGTTCCTCCTGCCTGACCCCATGCACAGTCCCCTGGGCAATGTTGGGAGACCTTCCCAAAATGCCTTCCCCGCTGGCAGGGCAGCTCAGCCTGGGGCTGGCAGCAGTGGAGCCAGCCTCTGCCTGCTCTCCATCCCCAAACCCGCACTGAGCTCTCACCCCTCCAGCCCAGAGAGGCGGCGAACGTGGAGGGGAACAGGCAGATGGAGGGAAGGTCTGGAGGAGAAGGCGTCTTCTTGAAGGAGGAAAGCAACAACCAGAAACCCTGAGAAAGGGATGAAATGTGACAGAAAAGTTGGCCTGAGGGAAATAACGGCGGCTAAAAATAACCGTCCAAAGGCTGCAAGGGGAGGGGGAAGGAAAAGTGCCAATCTGAAATGGGGTTAACGCTGCAGCCCTCCCCCCCAGTGTGTGCCCCTCCTGAACCCCCCAGATTTGGAGGGCAGGCCAGGCAGAGACCTCAAATAGAGTTTCTCAGCTGGGCCGTGTGCCAGTCCTTGCCCAGGGGCAGGGGCAGGGACAGGGACAGGCAGCAAGCAGCGCTCAGGGCCCAGGCTGCTGCCCGCAGAGCTCCCTGCCCGCCCCAGCCCTGCGTGCCTGCCAGCCCATCGCCTTGATTACAGCTCTGCTCCCTCCACCGACTTGAGCACAGAAAGCCTCCTTGCCGTTCATTTACCCAGGGACTTCATTGGTATTTAATAAACTCGATTAAGCAAGCGCCTTAATTTGCTTTGGTAATGAAAACATAATTGTTTCTGCAGTCACAATGCAGGGACTCTTCCGCTGCAAGTGGCGAGTGTGCTAATAAAGCACACGAGAGCCCAGGACTCAGGGAGTTGTTTGTCCTTCCCCTTAGGAAGCAAACCACCTTAGCACCTGGCCAGGGGCTGGTGGGTGCTGGGGAGGAGCAGGGGAGGGGAAAATGCTGCCGTGCAAGGTGCTGCTCTGAGGGATGGAGTAGCTGCGTGGCTTCGGGCGAGCTGCCTCCCTCATCCTGGCCACCTGTGCCATCGCAGGTTTGGTCTCTGCTCATGAAAACATGCAGCAGCAGAGCATGAGTCATTCTTCACATCCACTCACCTCGTAGCTCCACCAGGCATGCCGTGAGGGATGCGTGGAGCCCGTGGAGGGATGCCTGCATCTCAACTAACCTGCGATGGGACAAGAGGAAACTGCTTCTAATTCGCACCAGGGAGAGGTTTAAGGTGAACATGAGGAACAATTTATTCTCCAGAAGGGTTACCAAGGCCTGAAACAGGCTGCTCAGGACAGTGCTGGAATCCCCATCCCTGGAGAGGTTTCAAAGCTGTGGAGGTGTGGTGCTGAGGGACATGGTTTAATGGTGACCTGGCAGTGCAGGGTTGATGGTTGGACTCAACAATCTCAAAGGTGCCTTCCACCCAAAACTGGCTTTATGTGTGATAAAAGAGTGGCACCCAAAACTGGCTCTGTGTGTGATCACAGAACCACAGAATGAACCAGGTTGGAAAAGACCTCTGGGATCATCGAGTCCAACCTATCACTTAACCTTTCTAAGTACTAGCCCATGGCACTAAGTGCCTCATCCTCCTAAACACCTCCAGATAAAACAGTGGCAACCAAAACTGTCTCTCTGTGTGACAAAACAGTGGCATCCAAAACTGGCTCTGTGTGTGATCACAGAACCACAGAATGAACCAGGTTGGAAAAGACCTCTGGGATCATCAAGTCCAACCTATCACCTAACCCTTCTCATTAACTAACTCATGACACTAAGTGCCTCATCCAGCCTCCTTTGAAACACCTCCAGATTAAACAGTGGCAATCAAAACTGGCTTTATGTGTGATCACAGGATCATGGGATGTTAGGGGTTGGAATGGACCCAAGGAGATCATCGAGCCCAACCCCAATAATAAAACAGTGGCAACCAAAACTGTCTCTGTGTGTAATAAAACAGTGGCACAGCTCTGGCCCCACTCAGGCCTGTCGATGCACATAGACACAAGCCCCAGGCTAAGGACAATTTGCAGTTCTGTGCCTGGATGTGGGCGCAGCCCTTCACACTCAGCTGTCTCAAGAGAGCTGTGCTGATCAGCACCCAGGGACACATCTCACAGCGGCCTCAGTGCAGACAGGTGGGGGAAAAAAGTGGCTTTGCCAACAGTGGGTGTAGTGGCAAACCCCCAAAACTGAGAAGGAGTGTAGTGGCAAATCCCCAAACCGAGGAGATCATCATCTGTAGGGTCTGAATGGTAGATGAGGTCTCTATAGAGACCAAGGAGAGAAAACCCTGCTCGTTTCCTGCAGTTTATACTGAGCTATTTCTCATGACTGGTGAATCAGAAAATCCTGCAACCAGTGCAGCCATGGGTGAGCAGCCCCAGAGGTCACCATGGCCAGGAGGAGCTGGGGAAGCCCAGAGCCTGCCTGTGCTCCTCGAGGAAGACTCGGGGGAAGAAGGACCCAGCGTTTGTGCTGAACGCGCCTTGTGCGGAGGAGAAACAGGAGCAGGGGAGAGACAGATGGTTCCATTTTGTATGAAAAGGCAGAGAGGGAAGATGCAACTTGGGAATCTCCCCAGAACAGGCCATCTGTGAGGTGTGAGGCCTGTGTTGCTGCTGGCAGGGCAAGGTAGCCAAAATACTGAAGCAGCAAAGGATGCTGTGCTCAGTGTGAAGCAGGACTCCATCCCAGTCCTGCCTTCTCTGTGTCTCTGAGGTCACCACTAATGCAAGCAAGAATTTAATCCTTTTTTTTTTTTTTTTTTTTCCCTCATGCTGTATTAAGTTTGTATTTTCCTTATCCCTGTCTGGTGCTAACCAGGGTGTCTGGGAATCTTGTGAGCCCGAGGTGATTCCCTCCCCTACCAAAGAAATAGGTGTTGTGGGCAAATGCTTTACAATGTTAGAAACTAGAAACTGGTCTGGAGCCCTTGTGAGCCAGACAGTGTTTCCCAGTGAAGCTCCAGTGATCCATTTAGGAGCTGTCAGCATCAGGGGCAAAGTCCTATGGAGCACTTGCCCCACCCCAGCACCCTCCTTCACTTCCCAGCAAGCAGCTGCTGGGAAGTCCCACCAAGTCTGAGGCTCCTAAGGGAAGTTCCATCCTGGCTGAGGCTCCAAAGAGTTGTCACAATGCATTAGCCACTATGGGGAATGAGGTCTGGGATGAGGGAAGCTCCTGAGCTGTCCTATCATAGAATCATGGAATCAGTCAGGGTTGGAAGGGACCAAAAGGATCAGCCAGTTACAAGCCATGTCCACACCCCTCTCGTGATAGGGACTCCAGAACTGGATGCAGTAGTCCAGGTGAGGTCTCAGCAGAGCAGAGTAGAGGGGAAGAGTCACCTCCCTGGCCCTGCTGGCCACACTGCCCCTGATGCAGCCCAGGATCTGGAAATAGTGGTTCCACTGGGGCTCGCACCCAGGACCTTCTGCATGTAAAGCAGACATGATAACCGTATCTTCTCTAGATAGTTCATGCCTCTGAGATCTCATTCCCTCTGGAACAGCCCAGCACCCCTCAAGGAGAGACCAGCCCTCACAGGTCTCCTTCCACTACAGGCCAGGATGCTCTCCTGCCTGGTCATGCTGTTGCCACCACAGTGGTCGTGCCCAGTCCCCAGGCTGGCCCCCTCTCGCACGGGGAACTGCGGGTGGGAGAGAGTAGAGCAGAGTGTCCATCCTCCTGCAGTGACCTTCCTGCTGTGGGCTCCACTGCTTCAAAGGCATCCTCCCTGCAGATGGTTTCCAACGCTGACAGATAAACAGGGGCATAAATCTGGGCAGGGTCATGGTCTAACAGAGAGCCCACCCGTGAGCAGGAATGCAAGATCCAGAGCAGGCAGAGGGAAGGGACCAGCTGATAACACACATTGGCTGTGGGTAATGCCCAGCTATTTGGTGTCAAGCTGTAAAGCAGCCCAGTCCCAGGACTCGCTCAGCCCAGTGTTGGTACATTGTTCCTACCTCTTCTAGTGTGTGGTGGTTTGGCAGTTTTCTGGCCCCACCACACTTTGAAACAACCCAGCCTAGGACTCAGTCGGGATGGAAGCTAATAAATGAAGCTTTATATTTACAGCTACGCACAATATGCGTGCAGATACTTACAATGTACAACAGATATTTACAGATACATACAGAGAAAAAGGTGAAGTAGCATCATCAGTGTTTTCCTCTCTCAGCCTATAGTCTAATTTCTCATTCAAATCCTCCAATTAGTTCAAACCAGCACATAGTAGGGGGTGTCCCTGCCTATGACACAGGGCGGGTTGGAACTGGATAAGCTTTGAGCTCCATTCCAACCTGAACCATTCTATGATTCTGTGATTCTGTGATTCTGTAATTCTGTGTTTCTGTGATTCTGTGATTCTATGATTCTATGATTCTGTGATGCTGTGATTCTATGATTCTGTGATTCTGTGATCCTATGATTCTGTGATTCTGTGATTCTGTGATCCTATGATTCTGTGATTCTATGATTCTGTGATCCTGTGATTCTATGATTCTATGTTTCTGTGATCCTGTGATTCTATGATTTTATGTTTCTTTGATTCTACGATTCTGTGATTCTATGACTCTATGATTGCAGACCTGGGACTTGCCAGATAGTCCTTGCTTTGGCTGTCTGGAGCAGGTCTTGGGAGTACAAACCAGCAATTCCCCTGCACCCGCAAAGCTTCAAAGATACAATCAAGGTGGGAAGCTTTAGTTTGGGAGGGCTCATGCAGGAGAGAGAATGGGAGGGGGGGAAAAAAAAAAAAGGCTAAAAACGCCAAAAGAGACCACCCCTCTAAATCACTACTATCAAAGCGGCGCGGAAGGGGCTTGGGGAGGGTTCTTCAGACACAAATAAGCCCTGGGGGTGGGAGTGCAGGAGGCACTGCTGGCCCAGCCGTTCAACTCTGCAAATATACATCAGGTCCTCCTGACACATCGTTATTAGCTTTCCTACGCTGAATTGCACAGGGATAAACTTGGGGCTGGGAGAGAAACCGCAGAGATTATTGTCAGCCCCAGTGCTGCCACGCGCTGTGCTTTTTCTCCTCTTTCCCCCCCCCCTTCTCCCCACTTCCCCACTCTGCCTTTTCTTTTTTTTTTTTCTTTTCCCTTCCAACCAAGAACACAAAGGAAATTCGTGGCATTTCTACGGCTAATGCCGCAGGAAGCGTTGGTGGGCTTGAAAGAGGAGAAAGAATTAGAGGGCTCATCCAGACAGAGGGGATGTGGGGTGGGGAGGGGGAGGGGGGGTGTGAAGGAGAGGGGGGANGGATTTAAATCCTTGGGTAAAGCTGGTTCCCAGCGAGTAAGCACGGGCAGAGGGAAGCTTGGGTTACACTTGGACGACCACGAGGCCTCTCGCTGCAGTTTGCTAACAAGGGCAGAGGGGAGGCCAGGGGTGGGGGTGCTGAGGGGTGGCAGACACCCTGCCCCACCTCGACGCTTGCATGTTCTGCATCATTCCCCACTCTGTCTTCCTCATGCCTCGGAGGAGCCCCAAAATGCTGCCAGGCTGTCGGTCCTTCACCTTTGCCTCGCCAGTTCCCACCCAACCCCCTAAACTTGTCCCCTCCTCTCCATTTCGGTCCCAACCCCCTAAAATTCTTCTCGTCATCCCCCCCCTCCGCCTCCATTTCAGTTCATCCCAATCCTCAGATTCTCTGGGCCATGGGCAGCCTCGTGCAGGGGACCAGCTCTTGCTCTGGCCTGCCCTTTTCGGCTTCAGTAGAGCATTAAACCCTCCCGGTGCAGGAGAGCTCAAAGCAAAGCCTTGGGGAAGCTGCCACTCATCCCAGAGCCGTCTTGAAGGAGCCATCCGAGAGGTCTCGGCGGTCGGTGCCATCCCCATCAGCTCCACTTACGTGGTGACCCCCGGAGGTCAATGGCCGAAGAGGAGGAGGAGGAGGAGGATCCACCACGCTCCTTTTCCCGGGAGAGGTACAAGCCTCCCACATTAACTCCCTTGCTGCCAAGTTAACTGCCCATAACCTTAAAGATACAATCAGCAATAAAGGCTAAAAATAGCCCGAGGCGCTCGTCAGGCGGTGGAAATAAAGATTGGTGGGTGTCGTGGAGCAGGGATAAAGGCAGAAGATTCATGGTTCAGCTCTCTCTCACGGGCAGGTGATGGGGATTTGCCCGGGAGCATCTGTGACTCCACCAGGCTGGCCAGAGAGCCAGGCTCTCCCTGCCCACCCACCGGCAAGGCAAGAGGTGACATTCCAGCAGCGGCTGAGGTGGCATTTCTCCAGCAGCTCTCCACCTCGCTGAACAACCAGGCCGTTCCTGTAAGGCATGGCTTTGGCTGAAAATGCCTCCAAACCCAGCCCCAGGCCCACGCAAACCCCACAGAAGCTCCAGCAGATAATTTCCCCCGTGGCCCCCAAGCACTTTCTGCAGGGGATAGTCCCCTGGGCAGCAGGTGAGAGCGGGAGGCTTAAGATGCTAGTAGAAGGGATTAAAGACCTAAGCCAAGACTAACCTCAGTGCATTGTGCTGGGGAGAGGCTGCCTTCGAGTGCCACCTCAGTGGACTGTGCTGGGGAGAAGCTGCCTTCAAGTGCCACCTCAGTGCATTGTGCTGGGGAGAGGCTGCCTTCGAGTGCCACCTCAGTGCATTTTGCTGGGGAGAGGCTGCCTTCGAGTCTGCCACCTCAGTGGACTGTGCTGGGGAGAAGCTGCCTTCAAGTGCCACCTCAGTGGATTGTGCTGGGGAGAGGCTGCCTTTGAGTCTGTCTCCACTTGCTGCACTCTCCTATTTAAGCAGGCAAGTCGATCTGCTGCCACAGCACCTCCTGCCCAGGGTGGGGAAGGGGCTCAGGGTGCAGCCAGCTGTAGGTGATCCTGCCTAGAACAAGGTGAGGTGGGCAGGGTGGCAGAGATGGAAGGGAAGGCTGTGTGGATGCAGTGGGTAAAGAGTGCCCTGCACAGTGTGCCTGTGAGCAGTGATGCTAAAGCACCTGGCTGGGAGCAAAAGAGATCTGGATGAGGAGCAGAGATGGTCTGGAGCGACCTGTTCTAGTGGGAGGTGTCCCTGCCTATGGCAGGGGCTTGGAACTGGACGATCTTTGAGGTCTCTTCCAACCTAAACCATTCTATGATGATTCTATGGGCTGAGTGAGACAGGAAGCCTGCATGGCTGGGGAACAGAGATGCACAGCACCCAGTGGGGTCCCTTGGGTGCCCCAGGATGGGCAAGGTGGGCAGCTCTGACATTTCTGAGGCTGGGCAAGGTGAGCAGCTCTGACCTTCCTGAGGCTGGGGAAGGTGGGCAGCTCTGACCTTCCTGAGGCTGGGGAAGGTGGGCAGCACTGATCTTCCTGAGGCTGGGCAAGGTGAGAAGCTCTGATCTTCCTGAGGCTGGG
>VWZI01015469.1:64217-83827 GCA_013396835.1 Psilopogon haemacephalus
TTCCAACCCCCCTGCCATGCCCAGGGACACCTCACACTACATCAGGCTGCCCACAGCCTCTGCCAGCCTGGCCAAAAACACCTACAGGGATGTGGCCCCAACCATCCCCTTGGACAACCCATTCCAGGCTCTGACCACTCTCATGCTCAACAACTTCCTCCTCACATCCAATCTGAATCTCCCCACCTCCAGCTTTGCTCCGTTCTCCCTAGTCCTGTCATTCCCATGATAGCCTAAAAAAGTCCCTCCCCAGCTTTTTTGTAGCCCCCTTCAGATCCTGGAAGGCCACAAGAAGGTCCCCTGGGAGCCTCCACTTCTCCAGCCTGCACAGCCCCAACTCCCCAAGGTGTTTAAGAGGAGGCTGAATGGGGCACTTAGTGCCATGGGTAAGGTGTTAGGTTGGACTCGATGATCTTGAAGGTCTTTTCCAAGCTGATTCATTCATTCTGTGATTCTTTGATGTCCATGTGCCAGCTGGAGCTGCATCCTAGCCTGTGGCTCAAGGGGCTGGCCGGAGCAGCGCTGCCCACCCTGGTTCTGCAGCCACCCCCTCCTGACACCCACCAGCACACCCCTGAGCTCTCTGACATCATCACACAGAGGAAATGACCTCAGAGGGGAGGCCAGCAGCAGGGGACGGCTGCAGAAATACCCGCGACGGTTTTTTTTCATGCAAATAATCCTGGGTGGTGGTGGCGGAGGGGAGGAGAGGGAAGGGAGGGAGATGGAAGCACCGGCTGGGGAGTGGGAAATAAAAATAAAATATTAAAAACAAAAAACCCAAAACCACCCAACCAAAAACTGATGTGTCTGCAGAATTGTTTCAATACAGACTATTTTTCAAAGACTTCGACGCGAAGGCAGCGGCAGCAGCGTCGGGGAAAAGGGAGGCTGAACAAAAGCGAACGCAGCTGCATCTTGACTGCTTGAAAGGAAGGAGGGTTGGGTGCGCCGCGATCGATCCCGGCTAGGGACCCGATTGGGGTAGACAAAGTAAGGATGTGGCTGCAAAAAAAAAAAAAAAAAAAAAAAAAAAAAAAAAACCCCCCCCAAAAAAAAAAAAAAAAAAAAAAAAAAAAAAAACAAAACCCCCCCCAAAAAAAAATAAAAAATCACGAAAAAAAAAAAAACACCCAAAACGATTCGGTGCTTCCAATGACTTCGCTTGAGCTGCTTCTTCCCTCCTCTCCCTCCCTCCCTCCTTTCCTTCCCCCTTTACTTTCTCTGCTCCCACTCCACAGCCATTAGGAGCTATCAACTTCTGCTGGCGGAGAGTGCTCTCAGTGGGAGATTTCAGCAGCTGATTCATTGAGGGCTTGCAGGAAACCGAATTTTAAAGGGAAATTTGCATTGTAAGTGCTTTTCGCGTTCAGCTAATCAAGGCGAGCACACAACACCATGAGGCTTTTTTCTTTTTTTCTTTTTCTTTTTCTTTCTTTTTTTTTTTTTTTTTTTTTGACCATTTACCGCTAAGCCAAAATNNNATGGCCAATTACAGCATAGCTCAAATATTGGCGACGGAGCCAAGGGTTAGGAATTCTCCACCAGGCGCTCACTCCAGAGATGGGAGTTGCAGATGCCTTGAGCTGATCTGGTGGGGGTTAGGGGTGGGATGTCTTCCTGGGACCAGCAGGGCTTGGATGGCTCTGGGAGATGTGTCAGGGATGATAGGAACAAAGTTCTTTACCATGAGGGTAGTGGAACACTGGAACAGGTTGCAGAGGGAGGTCTTCCTGGGACCAGCAGGGCTTGGATGGCTCTGGGAAATGTGTCAGGGATGATAGGAACAAAGTTCTTTACCATGAGGGTAGTGGAACACTGGAACAGGTTGCAGAGGGAGGTGGTTGAGGCCCCATCCCTGGAGCTAGTCAAGGTCAGGCTCCACAAGGCTCTGAGCAAGCTGCTCTAGGAGAGGATGTCCCTGCTGACTGCAGGGGGGTTGGACTAGATGAGCTTTGCAGGTCTCTTCAACCCAAACCTTGAGTCCTGTGTCCAGTTTTGGGCCCCTCAATGTTGAGATGCTGAAATGTGTCCAGAGAAGGGACATCCCCAAGGCTGGGGAGGGGCCTGGAGCACAGCCCTGTGAGGAGAGGCTGAGGGAGCTGGGGGTGTGCAGCCTGCAGAAGAGGAGGCTCAGGGCAGACCTCATTGCTCTCTGCAGCTACCTGAAGGGAGGTCGTAACCAGGTGGGGTTGGGTTCTTTTCCCAGGGACAGAAGAACAGGACACAGCCTCAAGTTGTGCCAGAGCAGGTCTAGGCTGGATATTAGAAGGAAGTCCTTCCCAGCAAGAGTGATTGGCATTGGAATGGGCTGCCCAGGAAGGTGGTGGAGTCCCCATCCCTGGATGGGGCACTTAGTGCCATGGTCTGATTGATTGGATAGGGCTGGTGATAGTTTGGGCTGGATGAGCTTGGAGGTCTCTTCCAAGCTGGCTGATTCTATGATTCTATGGCTCTATGGGGTGCATGCTGCCAAGAAGAAGAGCACAGAGAGGTCACAAAGTGCTGTGAACTGGAGCTCGTCTGTGTCTGACCAGCAGATAGTGCCATGGCAGAGGCTGCACGAACACTGACAGCCAGGCTTGGGGAAGTGCTGACTAGAAACAAGGCAGCAGTGCTCAGAGGAGCATCCAGCAGCTCAGATGACTACCTTGAACCTTGCTCTGAAGCTCTTGAACTTGCTCTGAAGCTCTCTGACAGAAGTTCTTCCATGATGTCTGCACCCTATGGTGATTTTTGTTGGATTTGCAGGCCCCAGGAAGTGCTTCTGGCTTCCCTAGTTCAGTATTTTCATTTCTCATTCTGGCCAGAACTTGGAGGAACAAAGATGCCTGGGGGAAGAATATTAAACAGGGTCGACAGGCCTCTAAAAACGTCCTCGAGTGGAGGTCTGTGACCTCTGCAATGGCTCAACGTAAGGATTGAGGAGGAAGTGATGAGTCTGTAACTTTCTGTCCTTTTGCCTTTAATTTCTGAAAGGAAAGGAAAAAAAAAAACAAACACACAGGAACATTTTGGATGTAGTATTTCTGGGTTAACATCCTGAGTTACACTTCATCTGCCATGTGGCACAGCCTGGAGTAGGCAGGAGATGAGCTCTGTCGTGGTGAGGAGAGTGCTGTGTGCAAGCTGGGCTTGTGCTTCATACAATCAGAGAATCAATCAGTCAGGGCTGGAAGGGACCACAAAGATCATCCAGTTCCAACCCCCCCTGCACATGGTTCTTGGGTCATTACCTCAGCCTGAGCAGAAGGACCTCCAGAGAACTATTTAACCACAGCTTGCCCCTGGGGCACACCTTGGCTGGCAGAGCCTACCTGGCCAATGTCATAGAATCACAGAATCAGTCAGGGTTGGAAGGGACCACAAGGATCAGCCAGTTCCAACCCCCCTGCCATGCCCAGGGACATCTCACACTACATCAGGCTGTCTGCAGCCTCACCCTGCCTGGCCTTCAACACCTCCAGGGATGAGGCTTCCAAGACCTCCCTGGGCAACCCCTTCCAGGCTCTCACCACCCTCATGCTGAACGACTTCTTCATACAATCATAGAATGGTTTAGTTTGGAAGGGACCTCAAAGATCATAGAATCATAGAACCATACAATCATAGAATAGTTTAGCTTGGAAGAGACCTCAAAGCTCAGCCAGTTCCAACCCCCCTGTGCCATAGGCAGGGACACCTCCCACTAGAACAGGTCACTCAAGGCCTCATCCAGCCTGGCCTTGAACCCCTCCAGGGAGGGAGCAGCCACAACCTCCCTGGGCAACCTGTACCAGTGTCTCACCACCATCTAATGACCTCTAGAGATCATCTAGTTCCAACCCCCCTGCCATGTTCTTCCTAACATCCAGCCTGAATCTACACATTTCTAGCATGGTGCCATTCCCACTAAAAGAATTCCTCATTGCTCTCCAAAGTTTTCCCTAAATCTCCTCCCAGGGAGGTTGTGGCTGCTCCCTCCCTGGAAGTGTTCAAGGTCAGGTTGGATGAGGCCTTCAGAAACCTGGAGAAACCTGTTCTAGTGGGAGGTGTCCCTGCCTATGGCAGGGGGTTGGAACTGGATGAGCTTTGATGTCTCTTCCAACCTAAACCATTCTATGATTCTACCGTTCTACGATTCTATCATTCTGCTTTTCAGCTCTTACTGCCCTTTAAATCCTTCTATTCAGGCTGGCTGAGGCTCTAGACAGCCTGATCTAGTGTGAGGTGTCCCTGTCTGTGGCAGGGGGGTTGGAACTGGATGATCCTCGTGGTCCCTTCCAACCCTGACTGATTCTATGATTCTATTTTTTTGTCTACTCAAAACTTTTCTTCTTTGCAGCTGAGTTCAGCCTGAGCTCCAAGGGCTCTGTACCACTTCTTTCAATTAACCTTCATATCAAAGAGACTGCAGTGTGTTCAGCAAGTGTTTTTTGGAGTAAGTGCTGAAAAAGACTTCACTATCCTGATTTCTTTTCTTTTCTGTTATGCCTGGTGGCATCAACACCTGCCTGTTACAGCTCTTTCATTCCTAGAGCAGCTCCAGCTCTTAACCATGTGCTTGTTTTTTTGCCTTTCTTTTTATTTTCTCTTCTTTTTATTTTTTTATTTTTAATTTTATGATGTTTCATTATGGGTTTGGTTTTTTTTCCTCACCTCCTCATTCCTGTTTCTTCACAATACTTTCCCTTCTCAGCTTCCCACCCAATGGCAGCAGGAGCCTGCCTGTGCTCAGGGCAAGAAGCGACTGAATTCTTGTCCACTGAATTCTTGCCCTTTGAAGCTGCTACCCAAATTCTGGTAGAAAGTGGGAAACTGGGAAATGTTTTTTTTTTTTTTTCCTTTTCTTCTCCAAGCAGATTCAGTGCTGTGGTGTTTAACAAACAGCCCATCCCTCAGGTTTGGGATGGTTCAGGAGTTCCCTGCCCCCCCCAACTTTGGAATTCACCCAGACTAGACTCAGCTGGGCTGGAAGTTAAGGAATGAAGCTTTATATTCACAGCTCAGCACAATATCCAAGCAGATATTTACCATATATTACAGATATTTAAAGCTATATACAGTAAAAAGGTAATGCAGGAATACCCCAGCCCTCCCAGAGGTCAGAATCCCCAAGAGGGGATCCCAACCACCTTTTCACCAATCTTATCCCCAGGATCTGTCTTACATGCCAGGGAGAGTTATAAGCAGGAATTGATTAGTTGGGTTACACAGATCCAGCTGTAAGGCAGGGAAAGGGAGAGAGAGCAACAGCCCAGAGCTCAGACCCGAACAGCTCTGCCTTATCTGTGTTTATTTCTTTGCTTTACTACATCTCAGCAAACCTATGAGTGAAGTAGACATCACCATTGGTTTTCTTTCCACAGCCTATAACCTCATTTCTCTTACTGAAATATCCCCATTAGCCTCAAACCAGCACAGGTGCCTCTGGCAAGAGGAGGAGCTGTAGCAGGAGCTGTGCAGTGGTACCTGAAGCTGGCATTAGGGGATGGGAGCTGCAGATCATAGAATCATAGAACAGTTTAGCTTGGAAGTGACCTCAAATCTGAGCCAGTTCTACCCCCCCTCCCACTAGAACAGGTTGCTTGAGGCCTTGTCCAACCTGGCCTTGAACACCTCCAGGGAGGGAGCAGCCACAACCTCCCTGGGCAACCTGTGCCAGTGTCTCACCACCCTCACTGCAAACAACTTCTTCCTCACATTCTCTTTCAATCTCCCCACTGCCACTTTAAACCCATTCCTCCTCATCCTGTCATTATAAGACCTTGTCAATAGTCCCTCCCCTGCCCTCCTGGAGCCCATTTCAGATACTGCAAGGCTGCTCCAAGGTCTCCTGGAAGCCTTCTCTTCTCCAGGCTGCAGAGCCCCAACTGTCTCATCCTGTCCTCATAGAGGTGTCCAGGAAGAAGCATTCACAGGATGCTCCCTGTGAATGAGCTCCACGAGTGTAAAGGCCTCCTGTTCTGGGGAGCAACTGGACCATCTGTGCATAGACACTGTGGAGGGACACCTGCATCTGAACCCTGTGTCCCGGGGCACACTTTCCCTTGTGAGTCCCCTGCAAGGGTCATTGAGGAGCTTTCGGGGGCTCCTTGGCCACCTTCTGGCTTCCTCTGCTACAGAAAGATGAAAAAAACCTAAACCTGGGGCTTCTGGCATGAACTGAAACTATTTTGCATGCAACTTATTAACTCAGAGAGATGTCTTCTATGAACCATGAAATCAGGGAATCATAGAACCATGGAATAATAGAATCATGGAGTCCCGGGTTGGGGGAGACCTCAAGGATCATCTACTCCAACCTTTTTTGATCAAAGCCTGGTCTAGATAAGTTGGCCCAGCAACCTGTCCAGCTCAGTCTTCAAAGTGTCCAGTGCTGGGGATTCATCCAGTTCCAGCTCCCCTGTGCCATAGGCAGGGACACCTCCCCCTCAATCAGGTTGCTCACGGTCTCATCCAGCCTGGCCTTGAACACCTCCAGGCACAGAGCAGCCACAACCTCCCTGGGCAGCCTGTGCCAGTGTCTTACCACACTGCAAACAACTTCTTCCTAACCTCCACTTTCAATCTCCCCTCTGCCACTTTAAACCCATTCCTCCTCGTCCTGTCATTACAAGACATTGTCAATAGTCCCTCCCCAGCCTTTCTGTAGCCCCCTTCAGACACTGGAAGGCTACTCCAAGGTCTCCTGGAAGCCTTCTCTTCTCCAGGCTGCAGAGCCCCAACTCTCTCAGTCTGTCCTCAGAGTAGATCTGCTGCAGCCCTCTCAGCACCTCGGTGGCCTCCTCTGGACTGGCTCCAACACTTCCATGTCCTGCTTGTGCTGGGGGCTGCAGAGATGCAGACAGTGCTGCAGGTGGGGTCTGAGGAGAACATCGGCAGCAGCTTTGCTTTGTTTTGCTTTGCTTTGCTTTGCTTTGCAGCTCCGGTCCCGGTGCTTGTGGGAATTAATGGCTGTAGGTTTTTGAAATGCAATTATAGGCTTTGCAGTGGTAATTTTGTTTTTATTTCCCACTGCGTTTGCTGCTGCTCCGCGGAGAGGAGAGGCTGTAGTTAAAGCTCGCGTAGCACAAAGCTACCTACAACTCGTTTGCTCTCGCTGGAAACTTTTCCCCTTTCCCCGTCGCGGGGTTGCCGCTCCGGGGGGATGTTCGCTTCTGTTGCAACACAAATAAATGCTCGAGTCCTCGGCGGTTAGGGCTGGTAACAGGATACAGAAGCTTTCACCTCGAGGTCTTTCGCTTGAATCCCGAGCAGCTCGGACTGTTGCAGCCTGACGGCTCGTCGGGAGCCAGCAAGGGCGTGAAATGCTTTGGGTGGCTGAGCCACGCTCGCCGCGGACCGGGGTTGGCTTTCCACATCACCCCCAGCAGCTCCCCTGGCTCTGCGCGATGTGGAAAGTGCTGAGCCTGGCTTCACAAAGCCGCAGAGATGATGAAGGGAATGGAACATCTCTCCGGCAAGGAGAGCCTGAGGGAGCTGGGGCTGTGCTGCTCGGAGAAGAGGAGCCTGAGAGGTGACCTCAGCACTGTTCATAAATCTGTGCAGGGTGAGTGGCAGGAGGCTGGAGCCAGGCTCTGCTGGGTGATGCCCAGAGACAGGACAAAGGGCAGTGGGTGGAAGCTGAGGCAGAGGAAGTTTCATTTAAACATGAGGAGGATTTTTTTTTTCCCTGTGAGGGTGACAGAGCACTGGAGCAGGCTGCCCAGGGAGATTGTAGAATCTGCCTCTCTGCTGATACTCAAAACCCACCTGGATGTGTTCCTGTCTGATCTGCTCGAGGTGATCCTGCTCTGGCAGAAGGTTCAGGGTAGATAATCTTTGGAGGTCCCTCCCAGCCCCTGACATTCTGAGGTTCTATGATTCACTGCTGGCCATGGAGTTCTCCTCCTCTGGGAAGTGGATCAAGTAGTTTGGTTTCTGGACAAGATTAATCAAAACCAGGACGATCTGGGAGAGCATACTGGTTTCAGCACTTTTCCCCAGTTAGTTTAGGAATTATTAGGCCCAAACATTGTGGTTAGTGAAGATTTCTACTTTACCATCCCACTAAGGCTGGGAAATGTCTTCAGCATTCTCCTCAAGTTGTGCCTGCTGTTCAGTAACCCTTCTGTGCCCAGCTTGGTGGCTGCTACAGCAAGACTTTGGTGGTCAGCATCAGTTGCAGGCAGACCAAAACGTCTGATCCAACTGCAAGTCCTTCCATGGGACCAACGTGACACTGGCTGAAAATGTCATCAGAAATAGTCATTGGAGCTCAGCTGACCTGCAGCTGATAGCTGTGAGCTCAGGAGTTTTGCCTGTGTTCCAGCAGAAGCTTGGTGTGGTGTCCTGTTGCTTGGAGCTCCTATGGCTTTCCATCACATCATGGAATCATAAAATCTTCAGGCTGCAGAGCCCCAACTCTCTCAGTCTGTCCTCACAGCAGAGCTACTGCAGCCCTCTCAGCATCTTGGTGGCCTCCTCTGCACTGGCTCCAACACTTCCATGTCCTTCTTGTGGTGGGGCCTTCAGAGCTGCAGACAGTGCTGCAGGTGGGGTGTGAGGAGAGCAGAGCCAAGGGGCAGAATCCCCTCCCTTGCCCTGCTGCCCACAGCTGCTCTTGCTGCAGCCCTTCTCTTGATTGCTGCTCTAGTGCTGGTGGCCACACTATGTCTAAGAAGCAGCATCAGGCCACAGTCTGCTTATTTTTGGTTTTGATATTTTCAGAGCCCTACACACGTCTCTTAACATGGGAGTGAGAAGATGCTGGAGAATGCATCCTACAGGGGGGCTGGGGAGGGACTATTCACAAGGTCTTGTAATGCCAGGATGAGGAGGAATGGGTTTAAACTGGCAGAGGGGAGATTTAAACAGGATGTTATGAGGAAGTTGTTTGCAGTGAGGGTGGTGAGACACTGGCACAGGTTGCCCAGGGAGGTTGTGGAGCACAGAAGCACAGAACATGATCTTTCAATCATGTTCTGTGCTTCTGTGCTCCACAACCTCCCTGAAGGTGTTCCAGGCCAGTTTGGATGAGGTCTTGAGCAACCTGTTCTAGCGGGAGGTGTCCCTGCCTATGGCACAGGGGGGTTGGAACTGGCTGAGCTTTGAGGTCCCTTCCAACCTAAACCATTCTGTGATTCATTCTATGATAATCAGGAGCAGCTTCACCATGTGATATCCTCTTGCTTCCCACCTCACAGCTACTACACAGTCTTGTCTTCTTAGTACTCAGTACTTAGTACTTAGTCTTGTCTACTTAGTACTTAGTACATGACATTTAAAAACCCAGTACTGTCCTTGTTGTGTACCTGACTGCTCTCATCAGCATCCCACACAAGTCTGGTCCCTCTGCCAGGGAATTCCCTGCCAGGATGCGGGGCCTCTGCTGACATCCCCTCGAGTGGGACTTCTGTGGTGCCTTGGGAAAACAGAAGCTGCACACAGGGGGGTCCATGAGGCACTTAGTCCTTCGAGGGTAAACTAATTAGTGCACATTTCTCTGGCCCGCTGCCTTCAGCTGGTGGCTTTGGAAGGTTCAGAAAGGCTCCTCCTTTTCTCCTCTGCCGCTTAAAATAGCAGGGTCAATGTAGGCAGGCTCCTCATAATAATGGTAATGGGGGGCTGCTGGGGAAACACAGCCTCCAGATGAACTCTAAAGACACAGACAATCAACTGGAATTCAGGGGTAATTTCGGTGCCTGATCAATCTAAAATCATTTTGACCCAAGGTATAATTTCAGATGTTCCTAGCTCGGTTATTACAGCCCCGGGGCACTCCGGGGTTGTTTCCACGCTCTCCCCTGCTTGTTCTCTCTCTCTCTGCTTATAAGATCCAAGGAACAGCTTAATGAAANAAAGAGGGCTTTTCACAGTGGGGGCAGAGCTGCAGAGAGACAAAAGCGGTCGCTCACCGCTCGCCGCTCACCTCCTCTGGCAACCTCCTCTCCTTGCTGTGTTTTTTTTCACTCTTTGTCACTCCAAAGCACCCTGCCCGAGCGCCTCACCCAGGAGTAAGAATCATAGAATGGTTTAGGTTGGAAGGGAGCTCAAAGCTCAGCCAGTTCCAACCCCCCTGTGCCATAGGCAGGGACACCTCCCACTAGAACAGGTCACTCGAGGCCTCATCCAAACTGGCCTGGAACACGTTCAGGGAGGTTGTGGAACACAGAAGCACAGAATGTGATCGAAAGATCACATTCTGTGCTTCTGTGCTCCACAACCTCCCTGGGCAACCTGTGCCAGTGTCTCACCACCCTCACTGCAAACAACTTCCTCCTAACATCCACTTTCAATCTCCCCTCTGCCACTTTAAACCCATTCCTCTTCATCCTGTCATTACAGGACCTCGTAAATAGTCCCTCCCCAGCCCTCCTGTAGGCCCTCTTCAGATACTGGAAGGCTACTACCAAGTCTCCTCTAAGCCTTCTCTTCTCCAGGCTGCAGAGCCCCAACTCTCTTAGCCTGTCCTCATAGCAGGCTGAGCATCTTTGATGCAAGATGGAGCAGAGTAGGTTCTATGTGAACACAAGGAAAGATTTCTTCACTACAAGGGTGACAGAGCCCTGGAACTGGCTGCCCAGAGACTCTGTGGAGTCTTCTTCTCTGGAAACATTTAAAACTGGCCTGGATATGTTCCTGTGTGATCTGCTCTGGGTCTTCCTGCTCTGGCAAGGGGGCTGCACTGAAACATCTTCCGAGGTCCCTCCCAACCGCTAATGTTCTGCGTTCCTGTTATTTTGTCACATTCCCCTTTTGGGGGCATCCCAAAGCTGTGTTCCCTCCTTGACCTTTCTCTTCCAGCACCAAAGCATCTACAACCTTTTATGAGAAGCAATAAAACTCTGGGGTCTGGCTGAAGGACCACCTTGCCCTCCTTTGCCCAGCCTACGTGACCAGCCCTGCCTTTCTGGGCAGCCTCTGTCCCACAGGGAGACTCACAGCTGGGTGGGAAACAGGAAGAAAAGGTAAACCAAGGATGTGGCTGAGAGCAAGCAATGAAAAAAAAATGAATCAGCACAAAGCAGGCTGGCGCTGGGGAGGGATGGTAGATGCTCCACCGAGGCACAGAGGGCTTAAGGATGTCAGAGCGAGCGGTTGGCAGAATAATTATTGCAGGCAGAAAACAAAAGAGAGTGACAATTTTCCTGTGGATGGATTCAGCCCTCGTGCTTCTTAATTCCTGGGGAACAAAGAGCTATAATTGTTCTCAATAGCGAGGAGGGGAAGAGCCTAATTTCCAATGTGAGTCAGAGAAGCTTTCAAGCAGAGGGTGGGTGGAAACTATTTATAAAGGACCATGGTGGGGGGGGGGGAAAACATAAAAAATCCGATTTTTGACGTGCGGTAAACAGAGCGGAGGGGAAAATCTATTTATGTGGGAGTCTGGGAAGCATGTCCTGTGTGGCACAGAGCAGGCCAACGGAGCAGACCCTCAGCAGAGAGGCTGAGGGTTCTCCCCTTGGCATCCCCGTGGTGGTTCTTGTTCCCTTGGCGGAGCAATTCCTCCTCCCCAGGCACGCGCGCCGCAGAGCAGCGAGCAAACCAAACGTGGGCTTCCTTCATCCTTTCTCTGTTGCCTTTGGAGAGAAAGAAGGAAAAAAAAAAAAAACCCAAAAAAACCCAAGCCAAACAAAAGCCAACAAAACAACACCCAAACCACCCCAACAACTGAACAATTGTTTTCTTTTGGCCAAAAAAAAAAAAAAATAAATGCAGAAAGAAAACACCACAGCGATGTGCCGAAGTAATTGCAGGGGAGGGAGTGAGGGGTAGGATGAGCTCCTGTTTTGCTCAACGCTTGTTTGCACAGGTAAACTTCACCCTCCTGCAGTCAGCACTCAGGCAATATTTACCTTCCTTTATTCCCAGCACGGAAAACAAGCCTCTAAAAATAAATTCTGGTGCTGCTGGAGGAGAGTTAGGTCCTCGCCGTTGGGTTGGGAGAGAAGAAGGTTGCGACACATGCGGAGCCTTTTCCCGGTGCTTGCTCAATTCCCTGGACAGGCATGGCAGAAGTGGCTGAGTCAAGCTCTTAGAGCCCTACAGCAAAGGGCAGAGGGGCCTGGCTGTGACTCCAAGATGGGGTGAGGACAGCTTTGGCTGTCAGAAGCCATATGAGATGGTGTCTGCAGCCCCAGGGAGCAGACTTAGACCACCCTCTGCTTCTCTGGGGCCACGCTTCAGTTGATGGCTGAGTGTCAAAGTGGCAATCAGCCTTTCCTGGGGCAACAGGACAAGGCAATGGGAGTTGTGGTGACACCACAAGAGCCTTGGCTCCTCTAGATAGTTCCTTCTAACATGAAAGTGTGCTCTGCTGGCCAGGAGGGCCAATGCTGTCGCAGGCAGCATGGGCCAGAGGCTCAGCAACCTCACAGCAGAGTTTTCCCTCGTGATCATTTGGAACCTCCTGGATTCTGGAGTGGATTAGAAGGACTGTGGCTAGTAGGTCAAGAGAGGTTCTCCTGCCCCTCTACTCTGCCCTGGTGAGGCCACATCTGGAGTGCTGTGTCCTATTCTGGGCACCCCAGTTCAAGAGGGACATAGAACTGCTGGAGAGAGTCCAGTGCAGAGCCACAAAGATGATGAAGGGAAAGGAACAGTTCTGTTAGGAGAGAATAGAATCACAGAATCAGTCAGGGTTGGAAGGGACCACAAGGATCATCTAGTTCCAAGTCCCCTGCCATGGGGGGACACCCTAACCTAGATCAGACTGGACAGAGCTTTGCCCTGGTGAGGCCACACCTGGAGTACTGTGTCCAGTTCTGGGCTCCCCAGTTCAAGAGGGATGTAGAACTACTTGAGAGAGTCCAGCACAGAGCCACAAAGATGATGAAGGGAATGGAACAGCTCTGTTAGGAGGAGAGCCTGAGGGAGCTGGAGCTGTGCTGCTTGGAGAAGAGGAGACTCAGAGGTGACCTCAGCAGTGTTCATAAATCTGTGTAGGGTGAGTGGCAGGAGGCTGGAGCCAGGCTCTGCTGGGTGATGCCCAGTGCCAGGACAAGGGGCACTGGGTGGAAGCTGAGCCACAGGAAGTTTCATTTAAACATGAGAAGGAATTTTTTCCCTGTGAGGGTGACAGAGCACTGGAACAGGCTGCCCAGGGCAGGTTGCAGAGTCTCCCTCTCTGGAGATACTCCAAACCTGCCTGGATATGTTCCTGTGTGATCTGCTCTAGGTGATCCTGCTCTGGCAGGGAGGTTGGGCTGAGCTGATCTTTGGAGGTCCCTTCCAGCCCCTGACATGCTGTCATTTTGTGAGGGTGCCTTCCAGTTTGTAGGAAGCTGGTCAGACCTGGGCTGTTCATCTGTGACGTGACTCCAGCTAAGCCATGTGTGCACGTTTCTGGGCTAGGATGGGAACACATCACCACGGAACATCTTCACCAGGAGGTAGAATGGAAGCAAGAAAAATCCTGATGTCACGGGCTAGCTATGTGGGCTTCATCCTCCCACAGGAGAAGTTGTCTCCCTGAGCCTAAATCCAGGCTGAGCAAGGTCTTGAGGCTTGGCCAGGATAACAAGGGCATGAAATAATCTGAAGTGATAATCTGCTGATTAGTACAGGCTAAGGATAATCTGTTAAGCATCAACCTTAACAGATATCTGGCACTCTTCCTCCGTGGCTTTTGGAGCACTCACCCAACCACTTTGGTGGATTTGTTCCTCTTTTATGGCTTGTCAGATGGAAACCAGTGAGCAGGAGGGGCTTAGGAGCCTGTCCCTGTGCTGGGGGCTGTGCTTGCTTGTGGCTCTGCCCTTCCACCTGCCTTCTCCTTCGTGAAATCTTTATGACTGGATGACAAAAAATGCTGGGGAGGGACTTCTTAGGCTATCAAGAAGTGACAGGACTAGGGGGAATGGAGCAAAGCTGGAGGTGGGGAGATTCAGATTGGAGGTGAGGAGAAAGTTGTTCAGCATGAGAGTGGTGAGAGCCTGGAATAGGTTGCCTGGGGAGGTGGTTGGGGACACGTCCCTGAAGATGCTTAAAGCCAGGCTGGCAGAGGCTGTGGGCAGCCTGATCTAGGGTAGGGTGTCCCTGGGCATGGCAGGGGGGGCTGGGACTGGCTGATCCTTATGGTCCCTTCCAACCCTGACTGATTCTATGATTCTATGACTCTCTGATTCTACGATTCTATGATTCCATGCCATGGAGTCTGTCTGTGGAGCAAAAGCCAGCTGATGGGATGTCTGCCTTTGACACGGAGCTTGTGCTCCCCAGGCTTGGACCGAGGAGGGGATCTGCTCTCTCTGTGCTGTGCTTTATGTGCGTGCAGACCTGATTTATATCTCTTCCAGCAAGCTGTTCTCTGCTATCATGAGCCAACAGGACCCATAGGGTGTTACAAGACATATTACATGCAGCCAAGAGCTTTAATCCCCCTGGGGGAGTGATTACAAACAACTACACACGTCCCAGAGTTGCTTAATCACTGTTAAGAAATTTCTTTATAATCTGAGTAAATTACTTTAATTACTTGCAACTACCAATTAGCGTCTGAATGCTTCCACTGAGAAGTTTGCAGGCATTAATCTGCTCCCTTGGAATGTTCAGTCGCCGGCTGGAAGATGGCTTTGGTCTCTGCAGCAGGCAGCAATCTGCCAGGGCAGGGAGGAGCAGCCAGCCCTCACCCGGCGTGCTCCTCCATGGCTGCCTGCCCTCTGCTTTCAGCTCTGTGCTGGCCTGGGAGGAGAGCTCAGTCCTCCAGAGAGTGTGAGCAGCTGGGGACTGCTGCCCCATCTTTGTTCCTCTACCCCCCTGATGTGGAAGTGGATCAGTCCCCACCATGGAGGTGTTCAAGGCCAGGATGGATGAGGTCTTGAGCGTCCTGATCTAGGGGGAGGTGTCCCTGCCTGTGGCACAGGGGGATTGGAACTGGCTGAGCTTTGAGGTCTCTTCCAACCTAAACCATTCTATGATTCTATGGACCTGGGCAAAGGGCACAGTCTCAAAACCTCTCTACCTGGGAGCTTATGGGCACAGAGACACCAAATAGCCTCTTGAGTCACATCCCTCACATTGCAGACCCAGCTCAGCTTCCAATTGTCTTCCCAAGCAGCATGTGCTGGACAAAGTGGGTTTGGCTGTCAGGTTTCAGCTGAACTAAATCTTCAGGTGGTGTGGAGTCTCCTTCTCTAGACAGATTCAAAACCCACCTGGAGGTGATCCTGGGCAACCTACTCTCCATAACCCTAGACTGGATGATCTGCAAAGGTCCCTTCCAACCTCCACCATGCTTCGTGGTCGTCCCCCAGTGTCACTGAGTGCCAGGCTCTGAACCAGACACCCTCTTGTCTCCTTCATAGAATCATAGAATCAGCCAGGTTGGAAGAGACCTCCAAGCTCACCCAGTCCAACCTAGCACCCAGCCCTAGCCAATGGCACTAAGTGCCCCATCCAGGCTTTGCTTGAGCACTCCACCACCACCCTGGGCAGCCCATTCCAATGCCAATCACTCTCTCTGACAAGAATTTCCTCCTAATATACATCCTGAACCTACCCTGACATAACTTGAGACTGTGTCCCCTCCTTCTGTTGCTGTGTACCTGGGAGCAGAGCCCAACCCCACCTGGCTACAACCTCCCTTCAGGTAGTAGTAGAGAGCGATGAGGTCTGCCCTGAATCTCCTTTTCTGCAGGCTGCACTCCCCCAGCCTCTCCTCACAGGGCTGTGCTCCAGGTTCCTCAGAAGCTTTGTCACCCTTCTCTGGACACATTCCAGCATCTCAACATCTCTCTTCAATCGCGGTGCCCAGAACTGGACACAGGACTCAAGATGTGTCCTGACTAGTGCCAAGTACAGGGGAAAGATAAACTCCCTTGTCCTGCTGGCCACACTGTTCCTGCTCCAGGCCAGGATGCCATTGGCTCTCCTGCCCACCTGGGCACACTGCTGGCTCATGTTCAACCTAAGGCTCAACCAGGTTCTCCCATCCAAAGCCCTCACCCATCCCCTCACTCCCTAACGGTGCACACGGGTAAAAGGGCTGCTCGTAAAACAATATAAAATGAGTGGGGGAACCCAGTGCAGGATGGACTGATGTGCAGGAGCCAAGTAGATTATCTTGGAGTGCCTAAATGAGACGTGTTCTAAATCCCCTTTTTGGAGACAAAGCTCCACGGCAGCAGCTCGGCAGCTGGCAGAAGCGCGCGGAAGCAGCTGCTTGGCTGCCGGAGCTGAGGCAGCAGATCCAGCACTGCCTCCTCCTCCTCACAGCCTCCTGCTCACCCAGTGGGGTGGGGAAAGCTGTCATCTGATGACGAGGTGCTTTGTCCTCATCTCTCCACTCCCAGCAGTGGGATTGCAAGCTGGAGATGGAATGGCACTCGCTGGTGCTGGTGGCCAGCCTGATGATGCAGCATCTGGATGCTGGAGGAGCTCTGAGAGGGGTCCCTCGCTTGTTCAGCAGCTGCCATCATGGAACATCTCTTTTGCAAGGAGAGCCTGAGGGAGCTGGGGCTTGGAGCCTGGAGAAGAGGAGAGTGAGAGGTGACCTTCACAGAATCGCAGAATGAACCAGGTTGGAAAAGACCTCTGAGATCATCGAGTCCAACCTATCATCTAACCCTTCTAATTGACTAAGCCATGGCACTAAGTGCCTCATGCAGCCTCCTCCTAAACACCTCCAGAGATGGGGACTCCACCACCTCCCCAGGCAGCACAATCCAATGCCAATCACTCTTTCCATGTAGAAGTTCTTCCTAACGTCCAGCCTGAACCTGCCCTGGCACAGCTTGAGGCTGTGTCCTCATGTTGTGTCCCTGGGTGCCTGGGAGCAGAGCCCAACCCCAGCTGGCTACAACATTGACCTTGTAATGTTTATAACTATGTGCAGGGTGAGTGCCAGGAGGCCTGAGCCAGGCTCTGCTGGGTGATGCTCAGTGACAGGACAAGGGGCACTGGGTAGAAGCTGAGCCATAGGAAGTTTCATTCAAACATGAGGAGGAATTTTTTTCCCTGTAAGGGTGACAGCACCCTGGAACAGGCTGCCCAGGGTGGGTTGTGGAGTCTCCCTCTCTGGAGATATTCCAAACCTGCCTGGATGTGTTTCTGTGTGATCTGCTCTAGGTGACCCTGCTGTGGCAGGGGGGTTGGACTGGATGAGCTTTGGAGGTCCCTCTCAGCCCCTGACATTCTGTGATTCTATGATCACCTCTCAACTCCTCCACCCATATCCGCCTGCAACCTGTTGGTCAATGGCTGAGTCTTTCCCCTCTGGAACTCCCTTTGGTTTTGGTCGCTTTGCCAGAGTCCTCCACTTCTTTATTTTTGTGACTCTCAAACCCAGATCACTCACAAAATGATGTTCTTATTTCTTCATCTATACCCCTCAGGGTAGCTGTCAGCTTCACATCAGCTTATGAGGCAGTGGATGTAAGGATGGAGCACACTCCACCACATACTGTCCATCTCACTGCCACATGTGCGCGCACACACACACACACACAGAGCTAAATTTACCCTTGGTGTGTTCCCCAGAAGGCTGAAGCATCTCAGATAGCATCAAGCAGCACTTCCCTGCGTGCCCAGGCAGCACCTGCACGTTCCCACATCACGGGCTCGTGCATTTCTGGATCAAAACCTGCATGTGGAGGGGGTAATGGATGGAGTCAAACTGCCTGCCAGCCCCTGAAAAACTCACTGTGAGCATCAGGCATCAGTCTGGAGGAGCAGGGGAACAGGAGGTGCAGTGGCCATGTCCCCAGGCCACATCAACACAGCAGAAGACAAGTACTGACGTGCCTGGCTGGCTGAGGGTGAGGAAGAGAGCTGGCATGAGAGTGGAATCAGCTTCAGGAGGTGAAAGAGGGATGGAGGCACTGCTGTCTTTCCACTGAAGCCTGGCAGCTGTCAATACTCTGCCTCCAACACTTGGGGAGCAGCTTTGGGTAGCCAGGGAGCTGCTGGGGCATGCCAATCCTACTGCAGCTGCCTGCTGGGGACAGGGCAACTTGCAGCTTGTGATCTTGGCGCTATTGCAGCTTGTGGTCTTGGCACGAAGGACATCTCCATGAACTGACAGCCTCAGCGTGGACTCCTTGAGCAAAGGGAGAACTCCCTGAGCAGAATCCCCCTTCTGTGGTGCTGTGGGGCTTTGCTGTTCCTGCATCCCAGTGGTGCTGTTGGCACAGGCTGAAGACATTTCATGTGTCTTGGGGAAACACATTCAATTTGCCCTTTGTGGCTGATGATGTGGAGCTCCAACTGCCTGCTTCTCCTGACCCAACACAGCCAAACCTCAGCTTGGCCCAAAGACCAATTAGCCTCAAATCAGCACAAGGGAAGGAGTGATTGACATTGGGATGGGCTGCCTGGGGAGGAGGTGGAGTCCCCATCCCTGGAGGTGTTTAAAAGGAGTCTGGATGAGGCACTTAGTGCCATGAGTTAGTTAATGAGAAGGGTGAGGTGATAGGTTGGAGTCAATGATCCTGGAGGTCTCTTGCAACCTGGTTCATTCTGTGATTCTGTGACTAGACTAGACTAGACTAGACTAGACTAGACTAGACTAGACTAGACTAGACTAGAATAGAATAGAATAGAATAGAATAGAATAGAATAGAATAGAATAGAATAGAATAGAATAGAATAGAATAGAATAGAATAGAATAGAATAGAATAGAATAGAATAAGCCATGATGGAAGAGACCTCCAAGCTCATCCAGTCCAACCTAGCACCCAGCCCTAGCCAATGCTCTCAGTGCCCCATCCAGGCTTTGCTTGAACACCTCCAGGGATAGGGACTCCACCAGCTCCCTGGGCAGCCCATTCCAATGCCAATCACTGTCTTTGGCAAGAACTTCCTTGTAATATACATCCTGAACCTCCCCTGGCACAACTTGAGGCTGTGTCCCCTCCTTCTGTTGCTGGTTGCCTGGGATCAAAGCCCAACCCCACCTGGCTACAACCTCCCTTCAGTTAGCTGCAGAGAGCAATGAGCTCTGCCCTGAGCCTCCTCTTCTGCAGGCTGCACACCCCCAGCTCCCTCAGCCTCTCCTCACAGGGCTGTGCTCCAGGCCCCTCACCAGCTTCATCACTCTTCTCTGGTTTTGTAAGAGGCCCTACCACAATATGGTGCTTTGCTCCACCAGGGAACTGAAGGTAACCAACCCACCTCCTAGACCACAGCCACAGCACCAGCAAGCCCCAGCTTAGCCAAGCAGAGGCCAAGGTAGTACTTCCCAGCAAAGCTTGAGATGGGGCACAGGATCCACAGCCCTCTCCTGGGCTGCATTAAGAGAAGCATTGCCAGCAGGGCAAGGGAGGGGATTGTGCCCCTTTGCTCTGCTCTCCTCACACCTCACCTGCAGCACTGTCTGCAGCTCTGCAGCCCCCAGCACAAGAAGGACATGCAAGTGTTGGAGCCAGTGCAGAGGAGGCCACCAAGATGCTGAGAGGGCTGCAGCAGCTCTGCTCTGAGGACAGGCTGAGAGAGTTGGGGCTCTGCAGCCTGGAGAATAGAAGGCTTCCAGAAGACCTTGGAGTAGCCTTCCAGTATCTGAAGGGAGCTACAGAAAGGCTGTGGAGGGACTATTGACAAGGTCTTGTAATGAGAGGAGGAGGAGGAATGGGTTTACAGTGGCAGAGGAGAGATTGAAAGTGGATGTTAGGAGGAAGTTTTTTGCAGTGAGGGTGGTGAGACACTGGCA
>VWZI01015471.1:13791-37067 GCA_013396835.1 Psilopogon haemacephalus
CCTTTCTCTTTCCTTTCCCCCCGCCTTTTTTTTTTTTTTTTGCCTTCTTCAGGTGCCCAGAGCAGTGCCCTGAAGGCTCCCTCCTTAGCAGCTTCCTCCCAGTTTCCAAATTCCCATCAGAAATCCACACGAGGGGAGGCTGAAAGGAATTGGGTTCAGTTCAGCTCAGCCACCAGTAAGTAGAGAAAGGGAGGCTGCTGGGAGCAAGGAGGCTTCCTTCCTGCACAGCCCCGTGGTGAAGGCAAGGGGCAGGGGGTACAGGTTTACAGGTTGCTGCTGGGGGGATTCGGACTGGATGCCAGACTGCTCAGGCCACATCTTGAGTGCTGGATCCAGTTCTGGTGCCTTCCATTCAAGAGAGATGTTGAGGTACTAGAAGGCGTCCAGAGAAGGACAACAAAGCTGGTGATGGGCCTGGAGCACAGCCCTGTGAGGAGAGGCTGTGCAGAACTTCCAATGGGCTGGGCAGCCCATTCCAATGCCAATCTCTCTCTCTGCCAACAACTTCCTCCTAACATCCAGCCTCAACCTGCCCTGCCACAGCTTCATCCTCTGTCCCCTTCTTCTGTCCCTGGCTGCCTGGCAGCAGAGCCCAGCCCCAGCTGGCCACAACCTCCCTTCAGGGAGCTGCAGAGAGCAATGAGCTCTGCCCTGAGCCTCCTCTTCTGCAGGCTGCACACCCCCAGCTCCCTCAGCCTCTCCTCTTGGGGCTGTGCTCCAGACCCCTCCCCAGCCTTGCTGCCCTTCTCTGGACACTTTCCAGCACCTCAACATCTCTCTTGAATGGAGGCAACCAGAACTGGACACAGCACTCAAGGTGTGTGCTGAGCAGTGCTGAGCACAGGGGCAGAAGAACCTCCCTGCTCCTGCTGCCCACACTGCTCCTGCTCCAGCCCAGGATGCCATTGGCTCTGCTGGCTCCTGTTCAGCTCCTATCTCTCAGCACCCCCAGGCCCCTCTCTGTCTGGCTGCTCTCAGCCACTCTGTCCCCAGCCTGTATCACTGCCTGAGGTTGTTGTGTCTAAAGTGTAGAGACCTGCACTGAGCCTTGTTCAATCCCATCCCATTGATCCCAGCAGGGCTTCCAGCTCTACTCCAGCAGTGGCTGCTGTTGTGTGCACAAGAGCAGGCAATGCACCCTCCCTGGGGAATACCTCTGTGCTACTGGATTTAGCTAAGCCTACACAAAAGCTGAGCTTGCTGGGTGTTCTGCAGCCTCCCCCTGGGATGTACTAGATCCAGTGGGAAGTCTCCTGGGAAAGCAGCTTTCCCCCCCTGAGATCTGTGGTTTTCAATGGGATGGGAAATGAGAGCTGTGGAAATCCTGCAGGTACCTGGGCATAGACACACACACAGCCCCACTGGCACCAGTGCCAGTCCCGAGGGGCTGAGCTTGGAGGTTCTGCTCACCTGATGGTGAGATGCTGGGAGGTGAATCAGCATCAGCCTGATGGGAGCTGCTCCTCCCGGCCCCAAACATCCCCAGGAGATCTTTCTGCTTCATCTTCCTCTCCTGCCACCTCTTCAGCTTTGCAATTTGCTTCCTGGGTTTCTACCACCACATAATTTTCTAGGCTGATCTCACAAGGTGAAAGCTCTGCCCTGTCTTGAAGTGTTTGGGAACATCCAGGGAGGGCTGTCACCTCCCCTGCAGAAGCAAGGGCCTTGGATTATCAAAGCCTTTCACTTCCCACCTGATTTACATCTTGGAGAGATCCAGAAAAATATAAATAATAATATTAATAAAAAAAAAAAAGGCACAGTACTCCCAGACAGAGCAGTAAATCAAACCTTGCTAAGGCTCAGAGCCTGGAGAGGGTCCGACACTGAACAGCACATTCATTTTGGGTGGATCTGAGGAAACTGTGTAGGTGGAAGAAGGCAGAAAATTTTGACTGCTGTTCCTACCTTCCATCATCCTTTGCTGCTGTAATTAACTCATCACAAATAATTCAGGCACTGAATCCTCTCTCTCCCTTTTTTTTTTCCTCCTCGTGATTAGCCAACAAGCACTGAAGTTTCTCAGGTCTGCTCCTTGTTCCAAGCCACTCACTGAATAATTTTTTGCTAATAGCTCCCCAGCTGCAAGGTTGTTCCTCAGCATCTCATTGTGAGCCTGTGCCAGCCTGAGCTTGAGGACCGAGCTGGGCTGGTTAGGTTTGGTCAGACGTGGAAGGTCTTCTCCTTTGATTTAACGAGTGTGAGGCACAGGCAAGGCTGTGGCAGTGTTGGGTTGACAGTTGGAGTTGGTGATGATCTTAGAGGTCTTTTCCAGCCTCAGTGATTCTATAAAGTCACACACACAGCCCAGCAAATGGAGCTGCTCTGTTTGAGCTGAGCAGCTCTGGGGATGCTCCACTGCACCCTGGGCTGGGGGTGCTGCCTGGTGCTGGATCCCCGGCACGGGGCCATCCCTGCGAGCAGGCAGCCGACACACAGCGGCGCCTTCTGCCTTCCCTCGCTCCTCCTGCCCGTGTCCTACTTCTGGGGAAGCTCCTGCTCACCCCGGCTAGCTTTTCCCCCACTCCTTCCTCCCCGAAGGGTGACATCCTCACCATCTGTAAAAGTGCCGAGCGGGCGACTCGCCTTTGCGTCTCCCCGCGGAGCTGCTTGTCAATTCAAAGCTTTTCTTCAGGTTTTGACTTTCACCTTCCTTAACTGAGCTTCCTTTTCCCTGCCTCCTCCCCCTTTTCAAATGCTGCTTAAGGGAGCTGTGCAGCCGGCAGCGCTGGGGACCAGGAGCACGTTTAGAGGGCAGAGGCTGCCAAAGCTGCACTGCTGATGGCCCAGCCAAGTGTCACAGAGCCTGGGAGCAAAAGCCAGGGGAAAAATATAGGATCCAGGCCACGTATGAAATGATCTTGCCCTTGGCACATGCTGCCAGCACTTGAGCAGCTAATGAGACAGCGACGCTTCTCCTTCCCCCGTTACCAATGCAGGGCAGGGACCCAAACGATGCGCTGGAGGCAAGCTGGGCACAGCTGGGCTTGCTGCTTGGCTGTTCCCAAATCCCCCCCTCCTGGAGCATCACTGCAGCACAGCCACCTCTAAATAGTCTAAAAACCTGACCTGGGTTCAACATAGTGAGGAAAAAAAAAAACAAACCAAAACCAAAACAACAAACTAGAGCTGTACATCCTCCTTCATTTGCCTGCTGGTTTCTGGCTGGTAAGCTTTGCCCCGCCAAGCTTTTCCTCACTAAAAAAGAATACCTCAGAAGGTTAGGAACACTTCATGAAAATACTGAGCAGTGTACAAATGCTGCAAGGCCTTCTCATGCAGGAATATGGATAACACACTGGGAATTACTTCATCAAAATAGGGGGGGAGAGGTGTGCAAAAAATGCAGGTGAACACCTTCACTCCTCCCACACCTAACCTCGGCTGTGTCCAGGACTCAGGTTACCTACAGGTGGTTTTAAGAGCTGTGTGAAAGCAAATCTTCTTGTAACATAATGAACTGGAAGCCTTCATGGGAGCTAACCACATCCTCTGAGAACCAGGACACAGAGGATAACAGAGATCACAGGATGGCAGGGGGTGGAAGCAACCCAAAGAGCTCCTCCAGTCCAACCTCACCTGCCAGAGCAGGACCATCCAAGCTAGCTCAGGGCACACAGCAACACACCCAGACACAGTCTGCAAAGGCTCCAGACAAAGAGACTCCACAACCTCTCTGGGCAGCCTGTGCCACTGCTCTGGGACCCACACAGGCAAGAAGTTGCCTCTTGTCTTGAGCTGCAACCTCCTGTGCTGCAGCTTCCATCCATTGCTCCTTGGCCTATGGCAGGTAGCAGTGAGCAGAGCCTGTCCCCCCCCACTCCTGACCCCGAATCCTCAGAGATTTATAAACATTGATTCAATCCCCTCTCAGGCTTTTCTTCTGCAGACTAAGCAGCCCCAGGTCCCTCAGCCTCTCCTCCCCAGGCACTGCTGCAGTCCCCTCAGCATCCTCACAGCCCTCTCCTGCACCCTCTCCAGCAGGTCCCTGTCCCTCTGAAACTGGGGAGCCCAAACTGAAGGCAGTGCTCAAGATGAGGTCTCAGCAGGGCAGAGTCGAGGGGGAAGAGAACCTCCCTGGATCTGCTGGACACACTCTGCCTAATGCCCCTCAGGATCCTACTGGATCACAGAGGTTTGCAGCCTGGCTCCATCCCTGCACGTCCCCTGCCCCAGCCAGGCTGGATCTTGCCGGGGGCTGCTGGAGCAGCAATTGCACTCTGCAGACTGGGTTGAAGTGAAGCTTTAGAGGCTCTTTGCCAAGTGTTTCGTTGCACCAGGGCTGCCCCTGCTGCAGGTGTGTCCCCTCAGTGCATCATCCTGCTACAGGAGGCACCCCAGTTCCTCTGCAGAGCTGCTCAGGTCCGGGTGGTGCCACACGTCCCTGAAACTGCTAAAAAGGAGATAAACGTCTGCAAAATTGCTTGGCCCTTCCTGTCCTGCCCGTTTTATTTCTTCCTGCATAAAACGAGCCTCGTAGCTTGTAAAGGCTTAAACCATCCTCACCAACTCTCCAACAGCTTTAAAGCTGAAACTCTGCCTCGAAATCCTTCCAGGACTTCTGCTCTCAGAGGAGCTGAAGAATTTCTGACCTTCTGTGCCTGGTTGCTTTTAAAAGCTGTCCATTTGCAGCCTGCCATCGCCTTCCAAAGCCCTGGCGTGGGATTTGGGAGGAGCTGGAGCAGAAGGGCTGCTGAGAGCCCAGGAAGCCCTTGTGCAAGCCTCGCAGATGGGCAAGCAGACGCTTTCAGCAGGGGAGAGCGCAGCCAGCCCTGGGATGAGAGCGAATGGAGCGAGGACAGCAGGACCGGGGTGGGGGAGGAGAACGCAGGAGCAAGAGCCAGGAGCTGAGTTTCCCAGCTCGGGGGCTGCCTGCCCAGGGGTCGGCATGTGGTGGTCATGTCACCCAGCACCACTTCCACACCAGGGCAAAGCCGTGGCAAGCCAGGCAGAGGAGGCTCAGGAGGCAACTGCCTCATCCGCGGGCGTGGGCATATAAATATGGAGCTGGAGCCAGGGCATGAATTCTGGAGGAGGTGCTCATGTGGCTTTGTAGGCAATAACTTTGATTAACAGGCAGAAAATGGGGTTTATAGGGGCTTTTAGGAGGACCTTTAGCAGCATGAATAAACAACGAGCATGCCTAACTCGGAGGGTCAGGCAGGGAACGGGGCTGAGGGGCAGCACAGACTGCAAACAGGCTCAGCCTGTGCTGGCTCCCAGCTTGGGCAGCACTAAAGCCACTGACACACACACAAAAAAAAAAAAAAAGTTTTCCCCTTTCCAGATCATTTAATGCTCTGATGAGGTTCCTTAAAAAACACAAAGGAGCCACCTGAAAGCCTTTTCTCCACGGCAGTGATTTTTTGCCTTTTTTTTTTTTTCTTTTTCTCTCCCTTAAAGATTCTTTTCATCTTTGCCTGCTGGAAGCTTCCATGTAAAAATTTATTGCACGCCCTCCCTTAATAAAAAGTGATGGTTTTACTGAGGTTTGGTGGTTTTTTTTAAAAAAAAACATAAATGTACATTTAGCTTTGAATTACACCAAGAGGCAGGCGCTGGCTTTGGGTCGAGCCTGCGACACAGCAGCATAAATCACAGCTCCCTAGCAACTTCCCGGGACCGCAGCCTTCTGCCTAAGGGTACGAGTAACTTCTGTTGACTTCGGTGAAAGTTTTCTGCCGTCCTGCAGCGCCAGAACAGGCCTCCAGAGGCTCATTTGCCGTTGATTAAAAGCAGGAGACTAATAGCAGCGGGCACCGGGGTGCAGCCGCGCACTGCGCCGCCTCCCGCCCGCACCGCTGCCGGTGCAGCCACTCGAAGCCTTGGCCCTGCTGCTCCTGGGAGCCCCAAAGCTCTCAGAAATGCATCTTGTTTCTAATCCCCAAGCTGCTTGCTTCAGCTGTTTCATCCCTAACCAGCGTGCAGTGTCATCCCAGTGCTCCCATCCTCTGCGTGCTGGGCTGGTCCCCATGCCATGCCCACGTGGATGCGTTCCTGAGTGAGCTGCCCTGGGTGGTCCTGCTTGGGCAGGAGGGGTGGACTTGAGGATCTCCCCAGAGGTTCCTTCCAACCCCTACCATTCTCTGATTCTAAGACAGATACCGCAGGCTGCCACAGGGATTAGTTGGGGACTGGAGCTTGTCCCCTGTGAAGAGAGCCTGAGAGCCCTGGGGATGCTTAGTCTGGAGGAGAAGGCTAAGAGGAGATCTGAGCAATGTGCACAAATGCTGAGGGGTGGGGGACAGTGGCTGGGGCCAAGCTCTTTTGGGTGGTGCACAGCAATAAGCCAAGGAGCAACAGCTACAAACTGGAAGAGAGAAGGTTTCAGCTCAACATGAGGGAAAACTACTTTGCTGTGAGGGTGACAGAACACTGGAAGAGGCTGCCCAGAGAGGTTGTGGAGTCTCCTTCTCTGGAGACTTTCTAAACCCACCTGGATGTGTTCTCATGCAAACTACCTTGGCAGGGAGGTTAGACTCAATCACTGGAGGCCCCTTCCAACCTCTAAAGTTCTGTGATTCTAACCTAGCCTCTGTCTCCCTGGGGACATCCCAGCCCCAGCTGTCTTCCAAAGAAGCCCTTCCAGAAAGGTTCCCTACAGCCACAGCCTTGATCTGTTTGGCAGCCGTGCAAGGTGTAGAGAGAGAGGGACAAGGGTTTATGGAGTCACCAGCTCCCACTGCACATAGCAAAGGAGCAGCAGCCTGGCTGGTGTCCTGTCCAAGGCTGGGGAGCCCCCTGAGCACACGGCTGGTGCCTCAGCTGCTGGAGCAGCAGCCCTTGATCTGATTGAGGCTAACGAGCAGCACAGGCCCCCAGGAGATGCACCATCAGCACCATTAGCTGTGCTCTCCGGGGAAAGGGCTACGCCGGGGAGATGGGAAGATGACTGGTGATGGAGGAGTAGCAGATGGTCTCTCTCAAGGAGAACTCCGGGACAGTAATTACAAGAGACAAGAGGAGAGCTGCTGGCTTGCTCACCAGAATTTGTCCAAGCAATCATGGCAAGCACGAGCCTCTCCAGAAAGCAGGGATGGGAGCACGATGGGGGAAGAGTATTCTTTGCCTGCACGCCCCCAGTGCCACCTCTCCAAGGGGCACAGACTCTCCCTCCACTTTGCACCATGCCTGCAACTTCTCCAGGATCACCACGAGTTTACATGCTTTAAGCTTGGCTTTGCTTTCTCCTGCTCTGCATTGCCCAAAGGGCATCCCAGCCACGACACAGCTTGTCCCAGCAGCTTCCCAAGAGGTCTGTGACAAAGATGTGCCTTTGGTTCTGTTTCTTTGTGCAGAACAAGCTGTGCCAGCAAGGACAGGCTGGCTGTGACCTGGGAGCATTGCTTCCCAGGGCTGCTCGGGGAGGAACAAAGCAGAGCAAAACTCACAGCTTGGGAGCATTTTCCATCCTCTTTAGCCTAGCTGTGATTTTATGCCTTATTGCCCCTTCTACCCCATGCCCTCATTTTCCTACTCTACCACGACTCTGCATTCCCCTCGGAGCAGCTCCCTGCCAGCCAGAGCACAGCAGAGGTTAGGGGAGGGTTTAATTCACACTGCTTGCCCTCACTGCCCTCTCTCCTGCACCCACCCATGCCCCTGCAGCTGGGACATGGAGATGGAGAGGTGACGAGGGCTGTGCCCTCCCAAGGGGCTTTCACTGTGAGGGGTTCCCCACCCATGTGTGCCATAGCTCTGCAATGCAGCCTGAGCAGTAGTTGAGACCTGCAGGTGATGGAAGAAATCAGGGCTAATTAGAACTGCTAATTAGATCTCTGCTGAAACACTGCCTCTTGCTCATGCTCTGATGGGTCCCTCCTGCTCCAAGGGATTCCTCTGCCACCCCACAGGAGACAAAACTGATAAACAAAAAAACCCCCAAAATCACTTTTGACAAGACTGAATTATTTCACATCATGCTCCCACTGACTGGGGCAGACTGAGCCAGGAGCATCCCAGGAAGATCCTATTGCTCTTCCCATTTATTCAGCCCAGCCTGTGGGAAGAGCAGTTGGGATGGCTCCACGGATGCTGGAGTCAGCTCAGCCATCCATTTTTTCCAGCTCTAGTGGTGCTCAGTGGGGACCCACCTGCCAGGACACCCTTGCCTTGGGGTTCTATCAATGAGCAGAGTGGATAGGTTGGACTGGATGATCTTGTAGGTCTCTTCCAACCTAGCTGATCCTATTCTATTCTATACTATTCTATTCTATACTATTCCTGCCCACAGCCCCACAGGGCTCTGCAGTGTGTCTGCCCAGCTCTGGCACCAAACCCTGTCCTCCTCCTCCTCCTCCAGCAGCAGTGCACAGCACAGAGGGACCTCGGTGGGGACAGACAGGGCTCCTGTCCCCTGGACAGCCAGCAGTGTCACCTCAAGTGTTCATGCTCAAGGTTCCCTTTCCAGGCTGCAGCACAGCCTTAGGTTAAGTCAGCTGCTCCTGGAAGGCCACTTCACAGACCCATCACCTCCAAGAAAGCAGACAACCACCTGCTGCTCCTCAGAAAGGAGGAGAGAGAGGGAAAACTCCCCTGGACTGCAAAGCACAGCCCTGCATGCAGCCAGGAGTGTTGGTGGTTTGGGGCTGAGCCCAAGTTTGCTGGCAGGGAGCTGTGCCAGTGTGGTCCCCCTCAAGGGACACCTGCAGCAGAGCCGCACAGATGTGCTGCTGGGGCTGCCATGACCATCAGCATCTGTCTTGCAGGATGCAAAGGCAGCCGCGGGTCGATCCTGCTGGCTCTTTAGATCAGCAGCCCTGACAGGGAGTGCCAGGGCAGGCTCTCAGCCCCTGATTTACCCAAGCACTTAAGCCGTGCCTAACTTCAAGCACCGAAGCAGCTCCCCCGACTGGGGTGGTTTAAGGTTGGGTAGCTATAAGTAACTTTCTGAACGAGGCCCTGCATTATTCATGCCGAGCCCCAGGTAATGCATTCTGAGGAAATAACCGCAGCAAACTCTGCAAATCCCTGCTGAAAGGGCACCCTAAAGCTCTGGCTAGATAGAGAGATTAGCTGGGATTGCTCTGCAAGTGCCATGCACGCATGTCTGTGTGGATGTGTAAATACAAAAATACGTCCGTGTGTCTCTTTCTAAGTCAGGCAAGGCAAGGCTCAGACCTGGGGGGAGGGTGGGGTGTTATAGAACCATAAAATCAGTCAGGGTTGGAAGGGACCACATGGGTCATCCAGTACCAAGCCCCCTCCCATGCCCAGGGACACCCTACCCTAGAGCAGGCTGCCCACAGCCTCTGCCAGCCTGGCCAAAAACACCTCCGGGGATCTGGCCCCAACCAGAGCTCAGGAGAGGAGATGTGGCAGCACAGCAAAGCATCCTAGCAGAGAGCAGCCTGCCCCAGAAGGTAGGCTTGTAAGGGATGGTACAATTAAGCAAGCTGATTTAAGTGCAAATGTAGGTGCTTAAGCCAACTACACGCAGGCAGCAGCAGAGCCCTAACTGTAGCCTCAGCTCAGCTCCCCTTGCTGAATGGAGGTGACAGAAAACCATGCAAGAAGACATAAAACACTAAGAACAGAGAAAGGAGACAGCTCCCTGCTCCAGGGACACTCCTCTAGAGCAGCTGACCCCACCCCCGACGAGCTGCAGACCCATGGTACCTGTAGGAGATGAGCACCAGCCACAGCTTAGGAGTCCAGGTCACGGGGATGGAGCAGAGCAAAGAACAAGCCTGGAGACCAGGGCCACAAAGCAGGGCAGGTGAGGCACACACCAAAGCCCTGAGCAAGGGACGCTGCTTAAATGCATCTCCCAAGAGGGAGGGTCCCAAGTGAAGCTACTCCCACCTCATTAGCACCCACCTGCCCTTCACACCCACCCCCACAGCACCTTCACAGGAACACATCCAGACAGAGTCTGCAAAGGCTCCAGATAAGGAGACTCCACAACCTCTCTGGGCAGCCTGTGCCACTGCTCTGGGACTCTTACAGTGAATAAATTCCCCCTTGTGTTGAGCTGCAACCTCCTGTGCTGCAGCTTCCATCCATTGCTCCTTGGCCTATGGCAGGGAGCAGTGAGCAGAGCCTATCCCTCAACTCTGACCATCCCTTAGAGATTGATAAACCTTGATTCAATCCCATCTCAGGCTTCTCTTCTGCAGACTAAGTGGCCCCAGGTCCCTCAGCCTCTCCTCCCCAGGCACTGCTGCAGTCCCCTCAGCATCCTCACAGCCCTCCCCTGGACCCTCTCCAGCAGGTCCCTGTCCCTCTGCAACTGGGGAGCCCCAAACTGAAGGCAGTGCTCAAGATGAGGTCTGAGCAGGGCAGAGCAGAGGGACAGGAGAACCTCCCTGGATCTGCTGGACACACTCTGCCTAATGCCCCCCAGGATCCCCTTGGCCCTCTTGGCCCCCAGGGCACATTGCTGTGCCGTGGATAACAGGAGCAACCTGCCTGGCACCAGTGGGGAAAGCACTGCTCAAGCTCTGCTGCTAGGGTGCAAAAGGAGGCTGGCAAAAACTGATCCAGAACACCACGGGGCTGAGCCATTTCATACTACTGAAAGCAGACTCAACCCCCCCTGGGTTATCCCCTGCAAGTTGTCAGGAGCAACCTGCCTGATAGTGGTGGGGAAAGCACTGCTCAGGCTCTGCTGGCAGGGTGCAGAAGGAGGCTGGCAAAAAAAGAGCTGGAACACGATGGGGCTGAGCCATTCCATACCAGCGACTGCAGACTGACATCCCCGAGGTGCCGTTCTAGGAGGGGAGCTGCAGAGCCTCACAGACCTGTCAAAGGGATCTCAGCCCGGTGGGCAACACGGGGGACCCTGGCTGCATCCAGGCACGTTCCTTGGTGCCCCACAAGATGTGCTGTCACTCCACGCCGTGCTTCCATACATCACACCGTGCCCTGGGCTGTGTGGGTGGGAACCTCTGTGCCTGCAGGCAGGTCCTGCTTGGCATCCCTGTGCCAAAAGGGAGGGAGGAGGAGGCTCCTTGACTCTACTGCTGCTGCGATGCAAGCAGAGTGAAGCAGGAAGAGCCAAACGTTATGGATCCCCCAACCACTGTTATTTGTCCCCCTGTGCTTTGCTGGTATTTTGCATTAAAATATATGTTGTTAAATTTATGCCTTAATATATATATGTGTGTGTGTGTGTGTGTGTGTGTGTGTGTGTGTGTGTGTAATATTGGCTGAGTTACGGTTGCTGTGGGAACTATAACTTGCTCCTTTTCTTTCTTTCTTTCTTTCTTTCTTTCCTTTTTTTTTTTCTCCCCCTTCTTTTCCAAGAGGCTGTTACACCTCTTATTATGTTGTATCATCTGGAGGCTGGCTGGCAACAAGATTGCTTGCTGTTAATCCTTCGGCGTGGAGGGCTGCTGAGAGCCAGCCCTGCCCTCCTCGGGGCTGCAGCTGCCCTCGGGCAGCCCTTTGGCTCGCAGGCTCCTGCTGGAGCATCGCTTGGGCAGAGGGAAGCAGCAGGGCACGAAGCATGGGCATGAGCTGGCTTTTGCTTGCTTACCTGCTGGGCTGGGGGCAAGCCCAGCTGCACTTGGGCTGAGCACCAGCCACGCTGCTCCTTCCACCTCTCCCATGGTCCCTGCAGAAGAATCATAGAATCAGCCAGGCTGGAAGAGAGCTCCAAGCTCATCCAGTCCAACCTATCCAATCAGCTACAGCATGGCACTAAGAGCCCCATCCAGGCTTTGCCTGAACACCTCCAGGGACAGCGACTCCACCACCTCCTTGGGCAGCCCATTCCAATGCCAGTCACTCTCTCTGGCAAGAACTGAAACTGGGGAGCCCAAAACTGAAGGCAGTACTTAAGATGGGGTCTCAGCAGGGCAGAGTAGAGGGGGAGGAGAACCTCCCTTGATCTGCTGGGTGCACTCTTCTTAATGCACCCCAGGATCCCATTGGCCCTTTTGGCCCCCAGGGCACATTGCTGCCCCATGGATGTTCTCCACCAGCACCTCCAGGTCCCTCTCCGTGGGGCTGCTCTCCAGCAGTCACCTCCCAAAAACTTGTATCTGCGATTTTCGGCCCATAAACTGCTCAGCCTCAGAAACGCTGATCACAGGATCAGCACAGAGGATGTGTCCTGTCGCCTTGCTTGGCAATCTCTTGGCTCTTAAAGGTCTTTTCCGACATAAACGATTCTGTGATTCATCCTCACATGCAGACAGCAGGCAGCAGCCGGGGGCACGGAGGCGCTGCTGGGACCTCCACATCAGCAGACCCCACTGCTGGGCAGGATCCGCTCCCGAAAACCTGGCGCTGGTTCCTCCCAACGCCTCGTCGGGGTTGGTTTTGTGTTCGGCCGGGCTGCGAGTCACCGAGGAGGCTGATTAAAGGCTTTAATGGGCCGTGGAGCAGGCTGATTTGCTGGGAGGCTGCCGTAAACACAAAGATGGGAAGGGCTGCTCGGCGCCTGGGTCACTGGAGGTATAAACAAAGGATGGATTTTTCGCTAGCACATGTCCACTCGCCTCCTAATGAAACGCAAATTGCTCGCCGAGAAACTGCTCCGGGATATAGATGTTTGTGAGAGGCTAAATGGGCTCCTTACCGCTTAAATATTTATTCCATTCCTCCTGTGGAGTATTTTTAATTTGCAGCAGGCAGCCGCCCGTAAAAGCTTCAGCGCCCAAAAGTTAAAGGGAAGTCATTGCTAGCTGGGAAGTGCTGCCCCCTCGGACCCCTCCCTGGTTTGCCGTAGCAGCTCCATCCCCTGTGGGGCCCCGAGGAGCAGCACCGAGGGACCCCCGGGGCTGAAGCTGCTGGCACCCAGAGGCAGCACTGCCTCCAAACCCCAGCAGCAGCCCCCAGGCGGCACATGGCGGGGCCAAGGCAGCAGCGCAGGCTCCAGAGGGATCCTCTGGGGCTCCCCGGAGAGGCTGCGGAATTTGAATGTTGGGCTGGGCGAGCTTTGGAGGTCCCTTCCAGCCCCTGCCCTTCTGTGACTGTGATTTGCAGAAGCCCAGGCCGTTTGGGCTCGGCGGTGACATCACTCAGCTCTGCAGTTTACATCCTGCTCTTCAGAGGAGTTTACTCCTGCCCTTGGCTCACTCTTTGATTTACAAGTCACTCCTGACTGCTCTGCCCCAGCTCTGCCTCTCGTAGCTCGTCGTCTCCTCTGGGTTTTCTGCTGGTGCCTGCCCGGTGCTGGGATCTGTGCCACCTCTGCCCACGCTCTCCTCTGGCCCATCCACCTTACCAATCCTTTCCTTCTCCTCGTCCCCCCCCTCACCTCTCATCACCCCTCCCCTCTGTTATTTGTTGCAATTTGGTTTGCTGACGTCCTGCTGGCTTTGATTTCTCTTGGCATCGCATCTTTGGGGATTTCACTCACATCGTTTCAGCCCAAATTCACACTGACATCATTCTGCTTCTCCTGTTCCGCCCGCTCGAGTCTCCTCCGCAGCCGAGGCTGTCTCGACGTTCGCTGACATGGTTCGGGGACAGGGCTCTCTGCCTTGATCCCGCAGACTTGGCCTCTCCTGGCGTGAGAGCGCTGATGAGCACACGCCTGGCCTCGGGCAAGCGCAGCCAGAGCCTGCTGCAGCCTCTCTGAGCTGAGCTGAGCTGGGGAAGCCTCCCCCAGCCTGGAACAGCAGTGGCCGCGGGGGCCTTGACCCAGTGGGGAGCGGAGAGCTGCTGACAGCCTGGCACCAGCCCCTCCCCAGCCAGCTCCTTCCCTCTGCTCCCAGTGCCCTGCCAGCAGCACCCAGAGAGCTCTGCCTGCCTGCCCTGGCAGCCAGAGAGGTGCAGGGCTGTGCTGGTGGGCTTAAAGTAGAAGAGGGAGAGTCACAGAGAGAGAGAGATTGGCTGCCCAGGGAGGGGGTGGAGTCCCCATCCCTGGAGGTATTCAAGAAAAGACTGGATGGGCACTGTGATCCAAAAATGCAGCAGCAAGACCCCCAGGCCCCTAACCACGTCACCCCAGTGCTTGTGAACAGACAAGGTGTCATGGGGGTGCAGCCACAAGGGCTGCATGGCCACTGCTGTCCTTAGGGAAGGCTCACGGCCACCTAACCTGTGCCAGGCTTTGCTCCAGGGCCAGGTGCTGCTGTCCTTAGGGAAGGCTCACGGCCACCTAACCTGTGCCAGGCTTTGCTCCAGGGCCAGGTGCTGCTGTCCTTAGGGAAGGCTCACGGCCACCTAACCTGTGCCAGGCTTTGCTCCAGGGCCAGGTGCTGCTGTCCTTAGGGAAGGCTCATGGCCACCTAACCTGTGCCAGGCTTTGCTCCAGGGCCAGGTGCCCAGTGGCTGGGAGCAGGCTGAGCCTTGGCATTGTGCTGCTTGTGGTGTGCACGGCTTGGTGCTGTACTTGCCAGTGGAGGCTCTCAAGGAGGAGAGCTGCACCACTATGCTGTGTGATCCTGACTGCCAAGAGCATCCTCCCAGCCCAAGCCTGCCAGACAGAGCTGGAGCTTCATCCTACCCCAGATCCAGGCACTTGGGAGCTCAGCTGGAGCCTTCAGGTTTTACATTCAGTATAAAAAAAACAAGGAGATGAAGGATGCATGAAAGGAGGCAAGAGGAAAGCAAGAGGAACAGGCAACCTGAATGGCAGAGCAAATGAGAGCATGGCATGCCTGAGCAGGGAGCTAACATTCTTGCTAGCAGCCCATAGAATCACAGAATTTCTTAGATTGGAAAAGACCTTCGAGTCCAATCATTAGCTTCACACTAAACCAAATCCCTCAGCACAACATCTCATCACTATGAATTGCTATGGTTGGGAAGGACCACCAGGATCATCCAGTCCAACCTTCATCCCAGCATCCTTCATCACCGGACCATAGCCTCAAGGGCCACATCCACTCTTTTTAAAAAACACCTCCAGGGATGGTGACTCCACCACCTCCCTGGGCAGCCTGTTCCAGTGCCTGACTACCTGCTCAAACCCCACCAAACATCCAATCTAAACCTCCCCTGGTGCATGTCCTTCAGGTCCTGCTAGGGAGGGGAAGGATCTCAGCACAGCAGCTCAGGGGGGAGCGACGAGTCCCTGCCTGGCCGAGTGCATCTGAGATCCACATTTAGACTCCCTGGGAAGCTGAAGGGAAGCTGGCAGGACATCTCCATTCGCAGTCACAGGAGGGGGGCTGGGGAAATCGATCTCTCTAAAGCCCTCTGGAAACCTCAGTCTGGTGGCTTTAAATATTTACCGGGTTCCTGCAGGGCAGATCCCCAAATAGCAGGGTACCTGCTCCCAGGCCAGCAGGCTGCTTTAGATGCTGCCAGCCTCCACAGCACTCTCTGCAGCCACTCAGGAGAAACAATCACAGGATTGGGGAAAAAAACCCAAAACCAAAACCCCCCCAAAAAATGAAACGCTTTGGAATTGGGGAAAGAAGCAGAAATCTTTCTTGTGTCTGCAGAGTGTTGGTGTCCTCTGTGCTCTGGGGCCAGGGAGAGCCCACACCTCCCCCCCAGCTGTGCCAAGCATCCCCTGCACCAGGGACCAGCCACAGAAACGCCAGCCTGGGGTCATCTCCCCGTGCTTCCCTGGGTCTGGCTGACTTGACTGGGCAAACTGGGAGGCAGAGATAATGCTTGTCCTGCTGTGTAGCTAATGACATCGCCTTTCTCAAAGGCTTTCAAGTGGCCGGGAGGGAGCATTAGGGGTATTTGGGACCCAGCGTTTCTGCTCTTAAGCATAACAGCAGGTAACATCTACTTCCCCTCTTTTAGAGATGCCTCTGATGTCCCTGCCTGCACCGTGCAGAAGCTTTCATCAAACCCTGAAATTTCAACCTGCAAAGGAAACCTTTCTCACTTCATTAGTGCCTCTCCCAAAGTGGCCAACCCCTCTGCCTGCTCCCTCACCCTACCAGCACGGAGAGGGAGGATAGGATAGGATAGGATAGGATAGGATAGGATAGGATAGGATAGGATAGGATAGGATAGGATAGAATAGGATAGGACAGGATAGGATAGGATAGGATAGGATAGGATAGGATAGGAGAGGATAGGATAGGATAGGATAGGAGAGGATAGGATAGGAGAGGAGAGGAGAATAGAATAGAATAGAATAGAATAGAATAGAATAGAATAGAATAGAATAGAATAGAATAGAATAGAATAGAATAGAATAGAATAAAGCCAGGTTGGAAGAGAGCTCCAAGCTCATCCAGCCCAACCTAGCACCCAGCCCTATCCAGTCAACCAGACCATGGCACTAAGTGCCCCATGCAGTCCTTTCTTGAACACCTCCAGGGATGGGGACTCCACCACCTCCCTGGGCAGCCCATTCCAATGCCAATCACTCTCTCTGTGCAAAACTTCTTCCTAACATCCAGCCTGAACCTGCCCTGGCACAGCTTGAGACTATGTCCCCTTGTTCTGTTACTGGTTGCCTGGCAGCAGAGCCCAACCCCACCTGGCTACAACCTCCCTGCAGGGAGCTGTAGAGAGCAATGAGCTCTGCCCTGAGCCTCCTCTTCTGTAGGCTGCACAACCCCAGCTCCCTCAGCCTCTCCTCACAGGGCTTGAGAGGATGAGAGGCTCCCTTGCACTTCAGGCCACCAAAATCCATCACAGTTGCTGTGATCTGCAACACCTACACCTGGAGCCCAAACATCACAGCTTATTGTAGCTTGGAGCCACCAGTGGCCCCAGATGCTGGAGCAGCTGCCTTTGATGGCTGAGAGACTCACTCTGCAGCCCAGGCAGGTGCTGGTCACTCTCTTGCTGTACCCTGCTCAGTTCCCAGACTTTCCTTCCAGGTGCCTTTTAGACATTCCCACCCACCCATGCTCCTGACAGCCTATTCCAGTACACAGTAGCTGCAGCATTTGCCCCAGCCACGGATCTGTAGGTCTGCAGGCAGGTTAAAAACCACACTGGCAAAGAAGATAGGAACACCTGGGATGGATTCACAGGCTCACAGGATGTCAGGGGTTGGAAGGGACACAAAGAGATCATCCAGTCCAACCCCCCTGCCAGAGCAGGACCATCCAAGTTGGCTCAGGGCACACAGCAACACATCCAGACAGAGTCTGCAAAGGCTCCAGACAAGGAGACTCCACAACCTCTCTGGGCATCCTGTGTCAGTGCTCTGGGACCCTTCCAGGCAAGAAGTTGTCTCTTGTGTTGAGGATTCGAGCAGTTACTTGTGGCAGAGGTCTCCTCCAGAGGTCTCCCCCAGCTTGGATGCACCTTCACAGCAGAGCCAGTCCCACACAGAGCTCCCCAGCACCTCTGCAGGGATTCCCCAGGCACATGTGGGAATCTGGGGAGGACAGTCGAGAGACTCAGCCTCTGGAGGGCTTGCTGTGGCATGGGGACAGGGCAGGCTGTGCAGCACTGGCAGAGGCAGAGTCTCTTTGTGCTGAGGATCAGAGTCAGCCCTGCTCTGCAGTCAGAGCCCTTGGGCCCAGAGAGCCAGGGAAAAGCATAACAGGCTTATCAAAGACTAATTAGGGACTATCCTAGCTCCTCTGTAGTCAATAAAGTTTTGCTGTTAACTATTACCAGGGCTCGGTTTCACCCAAGGAGCTTCCCTGTTAAAATCCAGCTTAATTAAGGCAGGTGGAAAGCCCTCCTGGGTCTCCCTGCTCCCACCCCAGCGACCCTGGGTAACAAACACTCTGTCTTACAGGCCTGAAACAGGGAGTGAGAGGAGATAAAAGGGACAGAGAGAGCCCAGAGGCTCAGCTTACAGAGAGGAGCAGGGAGCTCCAGCAGAGCACAGCATCACCACACACCCAACACATACCCCCAGCCTATTCCCTTCTGCCCTGCCCCAGCATCCTCCACCCATCAAAGCCCTCCCAGCTCCTGGCATCCCCCAGCAGCCTTTCCTTTCTTTAATTGATTTCTTTTTTTCCCTCCCTGCAGATATTTTAAGCTCCTGCTGTCCCCAGACTGTTTGCTGTCTGCTGGAAGCAGGCAGCTCCACTCCTGTCTGCCAGGGTAGGCGCAAGCGGAAGGCAGCAGAGTATGGCCCAGCTCTCCTGAAGCTGGGTAATAGCTTTATATAACTGCAATAAAAGAGCCAAATTCAAGAAAGCTCCTTTTATCCTCATCCTGCCACAGCCTGGGAGGGTTTGGATGTGCCAAGAACTCTGCTTGTGCTGTGGTTTCCCAGCTGGCAGCAGTCTGGGGTCTGGGGCTTGCGGGGTGCACAGCCCACCTTGGGTGCTGAGTGGGTTGAGCTCTCATCTCCCTCCAGACCAAAGAAAACCATGATTTTCCTCCAGCCTGGGAAAAGCTCGAACTCCCCAGGCTCCTGCAGGCATGGGGGGTTGCTGCAGAGCTCCAGTTGGGATGCTTAAATCCAGGATTTGGAGGATGCATTTTGCACGAACCGTTGTGAGGCATTTTCCACCTCAAGGTCTGAAACAGATCCTAACAAGTGATCAGCAGGGCAGCAGTAAACAGTCCAGGACTAGAGGATGGGGGAAGCAGTGGAGACTCTCCCAGGCTATGAGCTCTGTGCTCAGTCCCTGTGCCAAGTGACCTGCTGAGGACAGAGCCTCCATTAAGTGCTGATTAATCCACGGGTGTAGAAAAAGTAGTTGCTCAAGCTTGCTGCTCAAACTGAAGAGCACTCAGGGAGCTCTTCTTTGCAAGACCTCCAAATCCACTGTACAACCTGCAGTCATCTCTCACAAAGAGGCAGAGATAATTAATCCAGCTCTAGCTTGCCACACAAGAGCTTGTGCTGAGCTGGGGCTGATGACTTCCCCTGTTTGCTCTCCCACGGGAGCCTTTCCCAGTGCAGTCAGGTTAAGCTGCTCAGACTCAGGCTCCTGCACGCAATAAGTGACTTGAGTGGGTGGTTGAGCTGCTTGTGGCATGAGTGGAAGCCAGACACTGTGGGGAGAGGTGTGAGAGCCCAGCTCAGGGTGGTGCAGCAGCTCACCTGGGTAAGCATCCAGCAGGACAGGAGTTGAGCCAACCCTACCCTGTGCTTGCTGCCTCTGCAAGGGAGGGAGTCCAGCACAGAGCCACAAAGATGCTGAGGGGAATGGAGCAGATCTGTTAGGAGGAGAGGCTGAAGGAGCTGGGACTGTGTTGCTGGGAGAGGAGGCTGAGAGGTGACCTCAGCAATGTTTATAATTATATAAAAGTAAGTGCCAGGAGGCTGGAGCCAGCTCTGCCCACAGAGCTGCCCACAGCCTCATCCAGCCTGGACTTAAACACCTCCAGGGATGTGGCCCCAACCACCTCCCTGGGCAACCCATTCCAAGGCCTTACCTCTCTCATGGTGAAGAACTTCCTCCTCACATCCACTCTGAATTTCCCCACCTCCAGCTTTGCTCCATTCTCCCTAGCTTTGGAGCTGTGGAGTCTCCCTCTCTGGAGACATTCAAGCTCTGCCTGGATGTGTTCCTGTGTGGTCCTCTCTGGCTGATGCTGCTCTGGTAGGGGAGGTTGGACTGGATGAGCTTAGGAGGTCCCTTCCAGCCCCTGACATTCTGTGACTCTGTGGCAGCACTCCGAGGAGAGGATTTAGTTGCAGCAGCTTTGAGACTTTCCAGGAAACATTCAGAAGCCAGAGCGTCCTGAGCTGCTCTGGGAGCTCGGAGGGACTTGAAAAACACAAAATAATTGCTGGAAAGGAATGTGGGAAGGATGGCTCCTTTCTCTGCCCGGCGTTCTACCTCACTTCTCCTGATGGAGAGTTCAAGAGGCAGCTCTTTTTTTCCTCCTTTCATTAACTCCTGTGACTACATACATTTGAGAAAAGCTCCCATTAGTCACAGTTGCTTCCCTCCTCATCCTTCATGCCTCTCAGCTCCCAGAACCAGGCTGAGCAGCGCCCGTATCAAATAGATTTCATGATGACAAGCATTTCCCTGGGTCCAGCTCTGATCTCAGCCTCGTTATGTCTGCATTGCATTACCTCTACCCGAGGAGCCATGATTAGTGCAAATGCAGAACAGAATGATTGGGGACAGACACCTCCCATCGAACAAATCCTCGCCCCCACTCCTCTACCATCTCCAGTTAGGGGTGGGGAGCACCAGGTCGTGAACTAGCACAGTCAGTGGGATGATCCCTTCCAATTATCTGGAACTTAACAGCTCTGGCAGAGGGTATCTGTGCACTGGGAAGCTCCAGCCCCACTCCAGAATAGCATCAGCCACTTGCAGAGGAAAGCTGGGGAGCACTGAGACAGCTGGGGTTGCTCAGCCTAGGGAAGAGAAGGCTCCAGAGGGACCTTAGAGCTGCCCTTTGGGTATTGGAGTCCCTGAATCCTGAGGAGGATGCTCACAACTCCCTTCACGTGGAAGCCTTGGGAGCGCCTCTGGCTGCTGCCAGAGGAGGGCTGAACACTCGGGAAAGAGCTACAAGGCTTCGTGCAGGGATTCAGAATCATAGAATCACAGAATGGTTTGGGCTGAAAGGACCTTGGTTGTCTGGTCCACATCCCTGCAGTCATCTGCAACTTGGTTTGAAACTAGAGCAGGGCAGATTTGGGTTGGATGTTAGGAAGAAGTTCTGTGCTATGGGGGTGTTGGAATGCTGCAACAGGTTGCCCAGGGAGCTGGCAGGTGCCTCATCCTCAGAGGTGCTCAAGATCAGGCTCAATGAGGCTCTAAGCATCCCAATCTTGCTGGGGACACCCCCACAGAGGGAGTTGGAGAAGATGACCTCTAGAAGTCCCTTCCAATACAGTGCACTCTGATCAACCACCTCTGAAGCTGCCAAAGCCTCGGAGGACCCAAGCAACTTCCCCATCAAGGCTTCAGTTTTGAAGGCAGTGATTTCCACACTTGCTCCCTGATGGGGGCCACATTTTCTTGCACAGCCTATACAACAGGAAACAAATCCCCTTCTGTGACCATGGGGACTGCCTTCCCTCTTTGCCAGGCAGGGCAAATTCACAGTGATAGCAAACCAGCAGCTGGGCAGCTGGAAAGGAGGAAGGAGAAGCAGCAGCAGCCTCAGGCCAGCCAGCCCTTGGCACAGGCTGCCCCAGAAGCTCTGCTCCACTGAGCTATCCTTTGTGCCCTCGGTCTGGAAAGCTCCACAGACTTAGTGCCATTGGATAGGGCTGGGGGATAGTTTGGACTGGGTGAGCTTGGAGGTCTCTTCCAACCTGGCTTATCCTATCCTATTCTATTCTATTCTATTCTATTCTATTCTATTCTATTCTATTCTATTCTATTCTATTCTATTCTATTCTATTCTATTCTATTCTATTCTATTCTATTCTATTCTAATATATTGTTCTTTTGGATTCTATTCTATTCTATTCTATTCTATTCTATTCTATTCTATTCTATTCTATTCTGCTCTAATCTATTCTATTCTGTACTACTCTATTCTATTCTGTTCTAATCTACTCTATTCTATTCTACTCTATTTGGTTCTATTCTATTCTATTCTATTCTATTCTATTCTATTCTATTCTATTCTATTCTATTCTATTCTATTCTATTCTATTCTAATATATTGTTCTTTTGGATTCTATTCTATTCTATTCTATTCTATTCTGCTCTAATCTATTCTATTCTGTACTACTCTATTCTATTCTGTTCTAATCTACTCTATTCTATTCTACTCTATTCTAATATATTCTGTTCTGATCTATTCTATTTGGTTCTACTCTAATCTATTTGGTTCTATTCTATTTTAATCTATTCTATTTGGTTCTATTCTGTTCTATTCTAATATATTCTGCTCAGTTTTGTTCTGTTCTATTCTATTCTATTCTATTCTATTCTATTCTATTCTATTCTATTCTATTCTATTCTATTCTATTCTATTCTATTCTATTCTATTCTATCCTATCCTATCCTATCCTATCCTGCTCTATTCTATTCTGTTCTATGCTATTCTAAACCCCAATTCCATGACACAGACTATTCCTACCTCTGCCCTCCCAGGACCGTGTGCCGAGGGTGCTGTGCCCGCCAGCCGCTCCAGCTGCCTGCTCTGCCCAGAGCTGCCACTGTTTGCAAACAGGAGGCTGTGGTGGCTCTCCCGCAGCAGGCTGCTCCCCTGCACGCTGAGTTTGGCTGGCACCTCCACCCTGGCACCCTGCTGGGCTCGCTGCCAGCCTGCCAGATGGGCGACGTTGCAGAGCTTGGGAGAGGGGCGGCAGGCACAGCGGCCAGCGGGCTGGGAGAGGAGGATTGCTGCAAGCAAGGTGAAAACAGCAGCTCGGTGCCCTGACCTCACTGGTGAAGGGATTGAGCTTCCCAACGCCCAGGGTGAACACTGTGGTGCCACCGTCAGCTCCCTGTTCTGCTGCAGGGTGAGCAGGGGGCATGATGGGGACTGAGACACACCTGGGAGCACAGCTGTCACCAGGTATTGCTGTGGTCCTGACTCTCTGCTCTGCTGAGACCCCCTCTGAGAGTCCTCAACACAGACAGGGACCTGTTAGAGCAGGGCCAGAGGAGGCCACAGCAATGCTGGCAGGGCTGGAAGGGTTCTGCTGGGATGCCAGGCTGGGAGAGTTGGGCTTGGTCAGCCTGGAGAAGAGAAGGCTCCAGGGAGACCTTCTGGTGGCCTTGCAGTTCATCAAGAGGCTGAGCAGAAAGTTGGGGACAGAATTTTGAGCAGGACCTGTTGTGCCAGGACAATGGGTGATGGTTTGAAGAAAAAGAGGGAGATTTAGACTGGAGAGAAGGAAGAAATGTTTGACATTGAGAGTGGTTGCCCAGAGAAGTGGGAGATGTCCCATCCCTGGAACCATTCCAGGTGAGATTGTTTGGGGCTCTGAGCAACCTGCTTTAGTTGTAGATGTCCCTGCAGGGGTATGGACGAGATGACCAAGGTCCTTCCAACCCAAACCATTCTGTGATTCTGTGATTCTGAATCCCTGCACGAAGCCTTGTAGCTCTTTCCCAAGTGTTCAGCCCTCCTCTGGCAGCAGCCACAGGCACTCCCAAGGCTTCCACATGAAGGGAGCTGTGAGCATCCTCCTCAGCTCCAGCCAAGCTTTTAATAGATGCCTGCAGCCCCTCCCCACGCTGTGCAGAACAAGCTCAGCCTTGGCCTCTTCGATTATTGCAGCTGGAGCTGGGGAACAACCTCAAAATAACAATGGGGACATGCTGTGAGATTCCTGCGTGAAACAACAACAACAAAAATCTTTATTGCTGTTACTAAAAGTACTAACAGCAGCACTTTGTTCAAGCTGAGTTTTAAGGCCAGGCTTTGAAAGCATGCCCAGGGGACACATGCCCATAGTGCACAGCAGCTCCACCAGCCCCCTTCAGAAACTCCAGCCCCCCCCAAAAAATCTTAGGCATTGCCCAGGGGTTGGTCTCCTTCTGCAGTTTCTGTGGCAGTCTTCATTTGTGCAATGAGGAAAGGGGAAAAAAAGGATAAAGAAAAAAAAAAAAAGA
>VWZI01015471.1:48605-65473 GCA_013396835.1 Psilopogon haemacephalus
TTTTATTTTATTTATTTTTATACTTTTATATATATATATATATATATATGTTGGTTTTGGTTTTTTTTTTTTTTAATATACTGTGAATCACTTTATTCCATCCACCTCCTGGAACAATTCCCTGGGCAGTATCGATTCGCAGAATCACAGAATTAAGCAGGTTGCAAGAGACCTGCAGGATCATTGAGTCCAACCTAGCACCTAACAGCTTCTAACTCACTAACCCATGGAACTAAGAGCCTCATGCAGCCTCCTCTGAAACACCTCCAGGGATGGGGACTCCACCACCTCCCCGAGCAGCCCATTCCAATGCCAATCTCTCTCTCTGCTAAAAACTTCTTCCCAGTGTCCAGCCTGAACCTGCCCTGGCACAGCTTGAAGCTGTGTCCCCTCCTTCTGTCCCTGGCTGCCTGGGAGCACAGCCCAACCCCACCTGGCTACAACCTCCTTTCAGGCAGTTGTAGAGAGCAATGAGCTCTGCCCTGAGCCTTCTCTTCTCCAGGTGAGCATCTGCTGGTGCAGGAGAACCGTGGCTGTGCCACCTCCAGAAGTTTTCACTGCTGGTCATTCAAAGCCCTTCAGCCCCAATTCCCAAGAAATCATGGAATCATAGAACCACAGAATGGTTTAGGTTGGAAGGGAGCTCAAAGCTCAGCCAGTTCCAACCTCCCTATGCCATAGGCAGGGACACCTCCCACTGGAACAGGTCACTCAAGGCCTCATCCAGCCTGGCCTTGAACACCTCCAGGGAGGGAGCAGCCACAACCTCTCTGGGCAACCCATTCCAGTGTCTCACCCACAGCCTGGCAGTGCTGTGCTAATGGTTGGGTGATCAGGAAGATCTCTTCCAACAGAAACAATTCTACAGAATCTATAGAATCACAGGATTATAGAATTGATTTGCCTGGAGAAGACCTTCACAGATCAAGTTGCTCAGAGCTGTATCAAGTCTGACCTTAAACAGCTCCAGGGGTGAGATCTCCATCTGCTGGAGAGGGTGCAGTGGAGGGCTCCGAGGATGCTGAGGGGACTGCAGCACTGCCTGGGGAGGAGAGGCTGAGGGACCTGGGGCTGCTTAGGCTGCAGAAGAGAAGACTGAGAGGGGATTGGATCAATGTTTATCAATACCTGAGGGCTGGGGGGGAGGAGGGGGGGGGCAGGCTCTGCTCACTGCTCCCTGCCATAGGCCAAGGAGCAATGGATGGAAACTGCAGCACAGGAGGTTGCAGCTCAACACAAGAGGCAACTTCTTGCCTGTGTGGGTCCCAGAGCAGTGGCACAGGCTGCCCAGAGAGGTTGTGGAGTCTCCTTGTGTGGAGCCTTTGCAGACTGTGTCTGGATGTGTTGCTGTGTGCCCTGAGCTAGCTTGGATGGTCCTGCTCTGGCAGGGGGGTTGGACTGGATGAGCTCTTTGGGTCCCTTCCAACCCCTGACATCCTGTAATCTTGTGATCGTTTGAAGGGTGATTAAACAGGCTGAATGGCTTTTGGACAGGGCAGGAAGATGCAGGTGGGGAGCTCCAAGGCTGGCTGGAGCTCCACCCTGGTTTTCCAGCCATGGGGATGAGCCTGTCCCATCCACTGGGACTCAGCCAGTGGCCAGGGCTCAGCTGCTGCCTCAGTGGCTCCCTGTCAGGGGCTGATTCAAGCCCACTGAAATGTGCTTCCCCCTGGGTTTCAAGATGAGATTTCTGCCACCCCCTTCCTCATGCCAGGGAGGAGCTGATGGCCACCATGCAGAGCCCTGTGCTCCGTGGGCACCATGTGTCCCCCACGCTGGGCAAGCTGGGCAGGCAGCGTGGGCACTGGGGAAGAGGAATAGGAGAAGCTTGGCAAAAGAGCAAAGGATGGGTGCCAATAAAATGAAAAAAAAAAATAAATAAAAGGAGGAAGATGTAGCTTCACCTTCTGTTCTTGTAATTCTTCTGTGCTAGCAAATTGGGTGGGAGGAGGAGGAAAAGCAAAAGCAAAAAAAAAAAAAAAAGGCAGAAGATCCAGCCCGAGGTGGAGGCAGGAGGAGTGCTCTGGAGAGGCACAGAAGAAGTGAGAGGGTTTGGAGTGAAACTCTTCCACCACCACCACTGGAAATGCTCAGCTCCAAATTCCTCTTCCCAGCCAGACACTGGGAGGAGGAAGCTTTTGTCTTTCCAGAGAGAGAGGTAATGGACCCCAATGCCACACATCCTCTGGTGTCAAGGCAAGGGAGAGCTGGAAAGGGGAGGAGAGATGCAGGAAGGCAGAACGAGGAGAGCAAGGGAACACTTGTGCCACAAAACCCACCCGTGCCAAGCACCTGCAGCACTGTCTGCAGCTCTGCAGCCCCCAGCACAAGCAGCACATGGAACTGCTGGAGCCAGTCCAGAGGAAGCCACCAAGATGCTCAGAGGGCTGCAGCAGCTCTTTGATCACATTTTGTGCTTCTGTGCTCCATAACCTCCCTGGGCAACCTGTGCCAGTGTCTCACCACCCTCACTGCAAACAACTTCCTCCTCACATCCACTTTCAATCTCCCCTCTGACACTTCAAACCCATTCCTTCTCCTCCTGTCATTCAAGCCCTTGTCAATAGTCCCTCCCCAGCCCTCCTGGAGCCTCCTTCAGATCCTGGAAGGCCACTCCAAGGTCTCCTGGCAGCCTTCTCTTCTCCAGGCTGCAACTCTCTCAGCCTGTCCTCAGAGCAGAGCTGCAGAGCTCCTTTGTGTCAGAGGCTGCCAGGCCAAGGATGCTCCATGGACTGCATGCAATGACTGTGAATTAATGGAAGACCTTAATTACTCATTACACCTGAGTTCATACAGACCAAGCACTGAGCACCACATACCAATACCCATCCATTAGCATAACCTAGGCAAGCACAACCCCACTTACTGACACAGACAACTTGGGCCACCCACAACCACTATCTGTGGCTGGATGTGTTTAAGAGGAGGCTGCATGAGGCACTTAGTGCCATGTGGTAGTTAATTAGAAGGGTGAGGTGCTAGCTTGGACTCGATGGTCCTGGAGGTCTCTTCCAACCACCTGGCTGCAGGGTAGCCTGTGCTATCCCCCATGTGGGGGCTGCTGCCACATGATGAAAATCAGGGGACTGTTCAGTCTGGAGAAGAGGAGGCTCTCAGGTGACCTTATTGTGACCTTCTGAAGGATCTGAAGTGGGCTACAAAAAATCTGGGGAGGGATTTTTTAGGCTATCAGGGAGTGACAGGACTGGGGGGAATGAAGCAAAGCTGGAGGTGAGGAGATTGAGCCTGGAGGTGAGGAGGAAGTTGTTGAACATGACAGTGGTGAGAGGCTGGAATGGGTTGCCCAGGGAGGTGGTTGGACCTTAAACACCTGGAGGTGTTTTTGGCCAGGCTGGCAGAGGCTGTGGGCAGCCTGCTCTAGGGTAGGGTGTCCCTGGGCATGGCAGGGGGGTTGGAACTGGCTGATCCTTATGGTCCCTTCCAACTCTGCCTGATTCTATGAGTCTATGTCCCTCCTCAGCTGTGGGGATGAAGGCCAAGTTGCTCATTATTTTCCACTCTCCCCACACTCCCACACCTTTGCTCGCCAGCATCTCCAAGGGTCCTTTTCTCAGCACCCTTTCATTCCGCTCTCCCTTTTTTCCTCTCCCCTCATCCCTCCTATCCCTGCTTTTCCCGGGGATCTACATGGGATGATGAATAAGGCACTGTGAGCCCAGCTGAAGGTGTTAGTTAATGAAGTGCATGAAATATTAAAGCACACCTGCTCTGGAGCACGGTGAGTTCCCTGAGAAATAATATATATGGCAGCGGGGGAGGAGCACAGATCATCAGCTGGAATGGAGGAGTGCAGCAATGGGCACACACACAGCTCCAAGAGCTGAGTCGTGCTCATTGTGAGCCTGAATTACACCTGGTGGCCACGGCAGGCAGGTTCTCCCCCTGCTTGTTTCCTCCTGTCGTGAATGGCATTTTTGTATTTCCCCATTTAACATCAATCCCTCCTTTTTTTTGGTCGGATCCCATCAATCACGGCGCCCTCCATCACTCCTGGGCTGGGTTTGAACTAATTGGAGGGCTTGAAAAATGAGAAATTAGGCTATAGGCTGAGAAAGGGAAACACTGATGCTGCTGCTTCACTGACAGCTTTACTGAGAAAGAAAAAAAAAAAAACAATTGTTTAAGAGTTGTAACCCAAATAGAGATCAGTCAGAGCACGTCAGAGCACTTTGGGCTGTGGCTGCTCCTGCCTGGCTCTTTCCTCCCTGCCTTTCCTAGCTGGATCTGAACTTCTTTCCTGCTGCTAATCTCCCCCTGGCCCACCTATGTGTTGCTGTGTGACCTGAGCTAGCTTGGATGGTCCTGCTGTGGCAGGGGGGGTGGACTGGATGAGCTCTTTGGGTCCCTTCCAGCCCCTGACGTGCTCTGAGCCTGTGACCCTGTGAGCTGCTGCAGGGTGGCTCAAGCCATCCCTGTGCCATGGCTGCCTGCAAGGCTGGGGCAGGGACTTGTGCCTACTTTTGGGCTCTGCTCTGGGTTTCCATGCCAAGCTGAGCCCACCTGCTCATGACACCTGAGAGAACACCTCTCTCTGCTCTGGCATTTCTGTTTCCCAGGTGACAATTGCTATAGCAATGCCACCCCTGCCACCTGCCAGGAGCCAGCTACACCCCAGCAGACCACCCCTCCAGGTGCTTCTCTCACCCCCAGAGAGCCCCAGCAAGCCTCCAGCTGGACACCTGCCTGCACAAAGGTGCTGCTGTTGCTGCAGCTGGAGCTGGGATGTTAATGCCCCCAGTCTGAGCACACCTGGCAGGCTGTGCACCAGGCACACTGCCAGCAGCAGCAAACTCCTACCTGATGCCTCCTGACAGAGACAGACCTGGGCCTGAAGAGAATTGGAAGGAGCCATTTAATTCCCAGTGTCATGGCCAGGGAATGCTGCAGTAAGCAAGATCAGTTGAGTGTTCGTATTTCAGAGAGAGCCTTTCCCTGATGGAAACCCCAGGATGCTTGATGAGCCATGTCAGCAGCACAGACAGGGACAAATGTCTTTGTTATGAGGGTGCTGGAGCCCTGGAGCAGCCTGCTCTGAGAGGTTGTGGAGTCTCCTTCTCTGCAGAGATTCCAAACCCACCTGCAAGCACCTGGGCAGGCTGCAGAGGGTGACCCTGCTTTGGCAGGGGGGCTGGACTAGATGATGTAGAAGAGTGTGTCCAGCAGATCCAGGGAGGTTCTCCTGCCCCTCTGCTCTGCCCTGCTCAGACCTCATCTTGAGCACTGCCTTCAGTTTGGGGCTCCCCAGTTGCAGAGGGACAGGGACCTGCTGGAGAGGGTGCAGTGGAGGGCTCCGAGGATGCTGAGGGGACTGCAGCAGTGGCTGGGGAGGAGAGGCTGAGGGACCTGGGGCTGCTTAGGCTGCAGAAGAGAAGACTGAGAGGGGATTGGATCAATGTTTATCAATATCTGGGGGCTGGGGGTCAGGAGGTGGGGGACAGGCTCTGCTCACTGCTCCCTGCCATAGGCCAAGGAGCAATGGATGGAAACTGCAGCACAGGAGGTTGCAGCTCAACACCAGAGGCAACTTCTTGCCTGTGTGGGTCCCAGAGCAGTGGCACAGGCTGCCCAGAGAGGTTGTGGAGTCTCCTTGTCTGGAGCCTTTGCAGACTCTGTCTGGGTGTGTTGCTGTGTGCCCTGAGCTAGCTTGGATGGTCCTGCCCTGGCAGGGGGGTTGGACTGGATGAGCTCTTTGGGTCCCTTCCAACCCCTGCCATCCTGTGATCTCCAGAGGTCCTTCCCTAACCCCTGCCATCCTGTGACATCTGTATGCCAACCCAAGCCCTACACCTTCGTATTAATTACTAATACATATTTATTGTTGCTATTCACATCCACTTTGGGGAGCTCTGAAATATGTTATGTGTCAGAGACCTCACAGACCACCAAAGTCTCCCTTCCACAGCACCCCACCAGTGCACTGCTGGCCATGAGGATGCTGAGTGCTGCTGCAGAGCTGTCCAGGAGCCAGCTCAGCCTCCAAAGCCACCAGAGGTGAATGAAGCACTTGCTGGATTTGGGCCATTAGGGCTAAACCAGGCAAAACCCCAAAGATTGCTTTAGATGTGCATCCTGGGGCCAATCTCTGATGCTCTCCCTCCTCCCTGAGCCTCCCTGCACTCTTGGGCTGGCTTTGGCTCTCACTAATAAACTAATTGATGCAGCTTGGCCATCCGGAGCACTGAGTCATCCCAGTACTGCACCTCAGCTGGAATGAACTCAGGCAATGCCATCAGCAAGCCATGGGCAATGCAGGGACACTGCTGCCATCTCAGGTGGCTCTAGTCCCCTCTGCCTGAGCTGAGCACAGAGAGGGGAACACTGGGGACAGCTCACAGGGTGGGGAAACACCTGGGCATGCAGGAAGGCAGGATGGAGCTGAACAAGTGCCTGTCTTGTCTGGAATGTGACTCCTGAGCCATCAGAATGGTTTTCTGGAGCCTTGGGATGTCCTGGGGGATGGAGGCTGTGGAGCAGCAGCAGCAGCAGGATGTGCTGTTCAGAGAGCCCAGCAAGGAAGCTGGGGAGGAGGAAGGACTTTTTTTGCCAGGAGACAGGAAGGCTGCTAATAAATAATAGAGGGCAGTGTTATTACTTTTTTATCCTACGAAGTCAGACCAGCTTATGAAACCCAGACTGGAGCAGAATGCTAATCAGGGAGGCTTGGCAAGATGAAGTTACTGCTCCTGACCCACCCCAAGGAGTCAACTGGAGCCCAAAGGAGCAGAGCCTCCCTTCCCCAGAGATTTCTGTGCACAGAGCCTGATTCCCTTCAACCAAGGGAGGTTCTCCTCCCCCTCTGCTCTGCCCTGCCCAGACCTCATCTTGAGCACTGCCTTCAGCTTTGGGCTCCCCAGTTGCAGAGGGACAGGAACCTGCTGGAGAGAGTCCACGGGAGGGCAGTGAGGATGCTGAGGGGACTGCAGCATTGGCAGCTGAGTCTGGAGAAGAGAAGACTCAGAGGGGATTGAGTCAATGTTTGTCAATATCTAAGGGATGATCAGGGTTGGGGAATAGGCTCTGCTCTCTGCTCACTGCTCCCTGCCATAGGCCCAGGAGCAATGGATGGAAGCTGCAGCACAGGAGGTTGCAGCTCAACACCAGAGGCAACTTCTTGCCTGTGTGGGTCCCAGAGCAGTGGCATAGGCTGCTGAGAGGTTGTGGAGTCTCCTTGTGTGGAGCCTTTGCAGACTGTGTCTGGATGTGTTGCTGTGTGCCCTGAGCTAGCTTGGATGCTCCTGCTGTGGCAGGGGGGTTGGACTGGTTGAGCTCTTTGGGTCCCTTCCATCCCCTGCCATCCTGTGAACCACTCTGCCCCTGGCCCTGGAGCACACCTGGCTGCTGAGCAGAGCCTCCTCTCAGTCCTGTCCTTGGTTCTTGCTCCCCTGGTAAATACTAAGAAGATAAGGAGAGGCTTGAGAAGCTCTGAGATGTTGGGATCCCTGCTGGGGCTGAGCATCACACACACACAATGAGCCCTGGTCTGAAACCTCTGTGGGGATGGTCATTAGCTGGGGCCTGGGAACCCATCTGCCCAAGATGCTTCATTTCTTTGTCCTCCTCCCCAAACTGGCTGGGTGGTTTCTGGAGGCCAATAGTGGTGCCCATCATCACTGGAGCTGCTGGTGCCTGCCCTGGCTGGGCACAGAGCTCTGCAGTCTCTGCACACTCGTGATGGTTTGCCAGCTCCAGAGATTCCCAAAACCTCTGGCAAAGGCAGCAGACTCCAGCAATTAATGCTTCTGTATCTTTCTTAGAGAGAGAGAGGAGCAGGCAGGTCAGTAGAGGAAGCACAACTGAGCAGTTGTAAAGAAAGGCAGAGCAGGTCAGCAGGAAGGGGCAAGCAAGGCTGGGAAGCAGAAAGCAAACAAAGGCTGAGCTGTTTGGGATGAGAATGGTTGGAAGTTGGATTTTCCAGAGGTAAAACATCAGCTGGCTGGCCAAAAAATACCCCAACCTCCTGATGACTCCATCAGTCATGTACAGAGTGTGCAGAGCTGTGGGCTGCAGCCACTGCTCTGCCCCTAACTGCAGTGGGGGCTGGGGAGGAGGTCACTCAGAATCCGGGCAGCAGAGCAGCTGCAAAGTGCAGCAAGTGCCTTTTAACTTCACTGCTGCTGCTGCTTCCCAGCTCTGGGGCTCCTGTGCAGGATGTTACCCCCCCCAGCTCACATGCCCTTCAGCACAGGCTGATTTCAGGTAATTCCCCCAGATCTGTTTTTGATAAACTGCTCCTTAGGTGTGCTATTTACAGATGGTGTGCAAGGCACTAAATGAGGAGCCTGCAGAGAGCAAAAGATTCTGTTTGTTCACGTAGGAGACACATCTGATCCTCGGCAGTGTCACCTTCACTGCTGTGCTGCCACTGCCCCTGGGGAGGGTCCCTGCACAGAAGGAATCACAGACTGGCCTGGGTTGGAAGGGACTTGTAAAGGTCATCTACTTCGACCCCCCTGCAGCCAGCAGGGACACCTGCAACTACAGCAGGTAGCTGAGAGTGATGCTGGCTGCAGGGAGACTCTTCTGTCTGCCCAGAGGAGTTCCAGGGTGAGCATTGGAGCTCTGTCACCCTGAGTGATTTTGCCTCCTTCCATTGGCAGCACAGTGCAGGCAGCCTGGCAGGGCTCTTTGTCTCATGATTGGATTTCACTGGAAATCAATAAGCAAATAAGAGGATTTTTGGATCCTAATCCCTCCCATAGCTCTCCTTGCAAGGCCCATGGATTGCCAGCCCCACTCAGGGACTCTCCCAGTGCTGTGATGGATGGTCCACGTCTGCCTCTGCTCGAGATGTTTGCTGGTGAGGGGAGGTTGGATCAAGAGTGTGAGATGAGGTTAACCAGGATGTGAAGATCACAGAATTAAGCAGGTTGGAATAGAGCTTCAAAATCATCGAGTCCAACCTATCACCCAACACCTTCTCATTAACTGACCCATGGCATCAAGTGCCTCATGCAGCCTCCTCTGAAACACCTCTAAGGATGGGGACTCCACCACCTCCATTCCAACACCAATCACTCTTGTCATGAAAGACTTCTTCCTCCTAACATCCAGCCTGAACCTGCCCTGCCACAGCTTGAGCCTCTGTCCCCTCCTTCTGTCCCTGGCTGCCTGGCAGCAGAGCCCAGCCCCAGCTGGCCACAACCTCCCTTCAGGGAGCTGCAGACAGCAATGAGCTCTGCCCTGAGCCTCCTCTTCTGCAGGCTGCTCCCTCAGGTGAACCCCAGGATAATAATCCAGGATTCCCTACAAGCCCTGCTGCCTGCTCAGGAGGATGTGCATGTCCCTTGCTCCCAGAGCTGCCTGAATTGCCTCTTAATTTGAGCCCTGTCAACACAAGAGCTAAATGAAGAGCCATTTGCTGTCTGAAGGAGTGCTGTGAGAGAGAGGGAGGCTCTTCTCCTTCAGCATGTATCTTGGGGAAAAAAAAAATTTAGAAGAGAAAAAAAAATACAGACATGGTAGTGCTGTAGCAGGGAGGTCTGTTTCCAAAATCTGGCCTCACCTTGTGCTGGAACCCTGTGCTGGGTTGGAACTGGATGATCTTTGAGGTCTCTTCCAACCTAAACCATTCTATGATTCTATGATGCAGTGGAAGAAAAGAGTGAAACAGGAGCAATTAGAATCAAAGGATCACAGAATGCATTGGGTTGGAAGGGACCTCCAGAGGTCAGCCAGCCCAAGCCCCCTACAGAAAGCAAAGACATACCAAACTAGACCAGGGGGCTCAAAGCCTTATCAAGCCTGACTCTGAATGCCTCCAGAGATGAGGTCTCCACCAGCACCCTGGACAACCTGTCCCAGTATTTCACCACCCTCACAGTAGAATTATAGAATCATAGAATCAGGTAGTTTGGAAGAGAGCTCCAAGCTCATCCAGCCCAACCTAGCACCCAGCCCCAGCCAATCAACCAGCCCATGGCACTCAGTGCCCATCCAGGCTTTGCTTCAACATCTCCAGGGATGGGGACTCCACCACCTCCCCTGCAGCCCATTCCAATGCCAATCACTCTCTCTGTAGAACTTCCTCCTAACATCCAGCCTGAACCTGCCCTGCCACAGCTTGAGCCTCTGTCCCCTCCTTCTGTGCTGGTTGCCTGGCAGCAGAGCCCAAGCCCAGCTGGCCACAACCTCCCTTCAGTCCTACAGCTCAATCACCAGACACTGCCCACATCCATGGTAAAGGACTTCTTCCTAACATCCAACCTAAATCCCACCTGCTCCAGTTTCAGGCCATTGCCCCCTGCCCCAGTGCTACAAGCCCTTGCACACAGACCCTCCCCAGCTTTCTTGTAGGCCCCCTCAAGTATGGGAAGGGAGAGAGAAGGAGGCAGCTCATGAGAAGTGCTCAGCATAGTCAAATCCACACCATCCCCACTGCCAGGGCTCCCTGGGGCTTGCTCCTCTGTGCCACAGTTACCTGGGGAACATCCAAGTCCTTGGCTGAGGAACACGTGGAAAAGAAAAGGGAAAAGAAAAAGGAAAAAAAAAAAAAAAAGGAAAATCAAAAGGGAAAAAAAAAAAGAAAAATGAAAAAATGAAAAGAAAAAAGAAAGGAAAACAAGGAAAAGGAAAAAAAAAGAAAATTAAAAGGGAAAAAAAATGAAAAAAATGAAAAGGAAAAAGAAAAAAGAAAGGAAAATGAGAAAAAAAAAAAAGATAAAAGAAAAAAAAAAAACAAAGGAAAGAAGAAAAGAAGGCTGGGCTGGTTTAACCAAACCTGGAGTGAACACATGAGTGGGGGAGCAGCAATGAGTGGCTGGGATTACAGAGGAGCCTGAGATAAAAGCAGCTGCTGGGTGGCTCCTGCAATTAATTCAGACCCGGCTGAGCCTGGGCTGGGAGAACTGCTGAGCAGCACTGAAAGCAAAGAGTGAGCAGAGCTGGAGGATGCTGTGTGGCTGTGGTCCCTGCCAGGGCTGGGGTTAATGAACACTCTTGGTCAGGAGCTCTACACTGTACCAGTGACACTCCTCAGCTTTAAGGGCAGGTCTAGGTGCAGGGGCTGGAGAAGGAGGGAGAGGAGGACAGGCAGAGCAGAAACCCCGAGAGGGAGGCATGCTCAAAGCTCTCTGCTGACTCCTGGGCTCACCCCCAGCCTTTTCCCTGTTTCCCCTAAATCTGGAACAGGGACTCTCTGAAGGTGACCTTGACATCCAGCAGGGACATAGGGACCCAGAGCTGGAAGGTCGCCGTGCTCCATGCCCAGGGCGTCTCACAGGCATCATCTGCGTTAGTGGCTCAGCTCCTCCTGGTGGAAAGCAGCCCAGCGAGCCATGGCTCTCCCGGCCAGAGCCACGCTCCTGGCTGCCGGCAATGCACATGGGGCACTGAGACACGAGAAGAGGGAGGCGACCCTCAGCTGCACCTCCTATAGCCTGGAAACAGAGGACAGTGCAGTGACCTCCTGCGAGAGGCCATTCCTTGGCACAGCTCAGAGCCCAGCGCAGTGCTAGAGCCCAGCTCAGGTGAGAGAGCAGGCAGCCTCTGAGCACTAACCCCTGGTGGCATCGCTGCTAACCCCGATGACATCGCTACTCACCCCCTGATGGCATCACTGCTAATACCCACATTGGCATTGCTACTCACTCCCCACTCCCTGATGGCACCACTACTAACACCCCCCACTGGCATCACTACTCACCCCCTGATGGCATCGCTGCTAACCCCACATTGGCATTGCTACTCGCCCCCTGACAGCATCACTACTAACCCCCCCACTGGCATCACTACTCACCCCCTGGTGGCATCACTGCTAGCCCCCATGTTGGCATCACTACTTACTCCCCACTCCCTGATGGCATCAGTACTAATCCCCACGATGGCATCAGTACTAATCCCCACATTAGCGTCACTACTCACCCCCCCCTGGCATCACTACTCACCCCCCGTTGGCATCACTACTCACCCCCTGATGGCATCACTGCTAATCCCCACACTGGCATTGCTACTCACCCCCACCATGGAATCACTGCTAACCCCCACGCTGGCATCACAACTCACCCCCCGATGGCATCCCCAGTTGCCATCACTCCTCATTATCTCTGGGGCTGGAGAAGGAGGCTGCAGGGCAGAGCAGTATCCTCCCACCAGCATCCCCTTGGATCTGAGGCAGGCAGGGGCTGCCTGTCCCTGGGGTTTGCCACCCTGCCGCTGGGCTTCCCCCTGGCATCTGCCTCTTCTTCTCAAGGTGCTTGATCTGCCCACACGAGGCAGCTCCCCCCGTGTCAAACTAATGCCTCTAATCCTGTTAGCTGCTGTTGAACCTGCCCAAAGTGTCCCCTTTAATCCTGATCTCCAAGTGCTCTAACCTTCAGAGGGCTTCTGCTCCACGTAGCACACCCCTGTGTAAAACCTGCCCAGCCCTGCCAGCTGGAGAGGGGAACAGGCACAAGGTCACTCTGAGGACCCAGGAGCTTTGTGCAGGGCTGGCTGAATTTGGGGTGAAGAAAAAGCTTATGAGTCAGAGGGCCCCGCACAGGAGCAGCCTTGGGGCTGATTAGTCTGGAGAAGAGAAGACTGAGAGGGGATTGAATCAATGTTTATCAATATCTGAGGGCTGGGGGTGAGGAGGGGGGGAACAGGCTCTGCTCACTGCTCCCTGCCATAGGCCAAGGAGCAATGGATGGAAGCTGCAGCACAGGAGGTTGCAGCTGAACACAAGAGGCAACTTCTTGCCTGTGTGGGTCCCAGAGCAGTGGCACAGGCTGCCCAGAGAGGTTGTGGAGTCTCCTTGTCTGGAGCTTTTGCAGTCCTGTGTGCCCTGAGCTAGAGTTGGATGGTCCTGCAACTAGGGGGAATGGAGCAAAGCTGGAGGTGGGGAGACTCAGCCTGGAGGTGAGGAGGAAGTTGTTGAGCATGAGAGTGGTGAGAGGCTGGAATGGGTTGCCCCTGCAGGGAGGTGTTTGGGGCCAGATCCCTGGAGGTGTTTTTGGCCAGGCTGGCAGAGGCTGTGGGCAGCCTGCTCTAGGGTAGGGTGTCCCTGGGCATGGCAGGGGGGTTGGGACTGGCTGATCCTTGTGGTCCCTTCCAGCCCTGACTGATTCTATGATTCTGGGATTCTATGATTCTATGCTCTGGCAGGGGGGTTGGACTGGATGAGCTCTTTGGGTCCCTTCCAACCCCTGACATGCTGCAGCCCAGCTCTGGATGCAGGACATTGCTCCTGTGATCTGAGACGCTGAAGCAATCTTCTCCCTCAGCCTTTGTGTTTGATAATCTGCGATCTGTGGGAGGCTCTACTTCATAATCCATATATCTTGTGACCCTCTGGAAGCCTGACAACTATTTCATGCTCTGGTGGCTCCTTGCTCATCCTCGTCCAGGCAAGAAGAGCGTGTCCTGACTGGCACAGGAGTGGGTCGTATTTCCATCACGCCGAGACAGTGATTAAATGCCTTCAGCCAAGCACGAGGCAGCTTCCACTGGGTTTGTTCTTTGAGGACTGGGAGGACTGGGAATGAGGCCAGAGAAAGAGGAAGAAGACCCTGACTGGGCAAAGGCTGGAAAACGATACTTAGGAGAGGTAGGTTTGACACCTCCAGCAAGATCTCACTGGAAGCCTGTTGGAGAACTGAGGGTTGTCTGAAAGGCAGGACTGCAGCCTGCTGTGGTGCTATCCCCAGCATCCCCTGGGCAGGTGAGGTGGCATGGGGTCTCCAAGCCTCTTGCACCCCTCCTCAACTCAGGGTAAGAAACAGGTTGGGGAAACCAAGGCACTGCTGGACCCAGTTGCTCTCTCTGACTCCTTGGTGTGGTTGCACAGCACAGAGCCTCCCACGGCTCCATCCCTGCTCCTGGCACCACAAGCTGGCAGCAGCCCTGTGGCCACAGCATCCAGCCCAGCCCAGCAGCTCTCCCCAGCCTCGGTGCAGGGCCTTGGAGCAGTGCCCAGGCAGGAAGGTTGAGGAGCACAGAGAGGATTTACTCCACGAGCACAAAGCTCCTGGCCGCAAATAAAAGCTGCTAATAGAAAAGTGGTACAAAGGGAGCTGGGCTCACGGGGCCAGCCCGGGAGTGAGAGCAGTAAATTGGAGGATAAAACAGTTGCAGTAGCTGCTGGCCAGCACATATTTCATCGCTCCAAGGTGCAGTAAAGAGGGAATGTTGACTTGCCCCTCTCATCCTGTCATCCCTGAGCCCAACGTGTGGAAGGAGCCCATGTCCCGTGCGCTCTCCTGGGCTCTGTAGGCAGCTGAAGGCTTCTGCTGCCTGCCCTGCTCCCACTTACCCTGCTCGTGGTGCCAGTGTGTGCCCTTCCCCTCCTCAGGGGTCACAATGACACCAAGGTGTCTGCCTGGGCCTCCAACACCCATCAAAAAACCAATCAGGTTGGAAAAGACCTTCAAGATCACTGACACCAACCTAGCACCTAACACCTTCTAATCCACTAACCCATGGCACCAAGTGCCTCATGCAGCCTCCTTTGAAACACCTCCAGGGCTGGGGACTCCACCACCTCCCCTGCAGCCCATTCCAATGCCAATCACTCTCTCTGCCAACCACTTCCTCCTAACATCCAGCCTGACCTTGCCCTGCCACAGCTTGAGCCTCTGTCCCCTCCTTCTGTCCCTGGCTGCCTGGCAGCAGAGCCCAACCCCAGCTGGCCACAACCTCCCTTCAGGGAGCTGCAGAGAGCAATGAGCTCTGCCCTGAGCCTCCTCTTCTGCAGGCTGCACACCCCCAGCTCCCTCAGCCTCTCCTCTTGGGGCTGTGCTCCAGGCCCCTCCCCAGCCTTGCTGCCCTTCTCTGGACATGTTCAAGCATCTCAACATCAAATGCAAGATGAGGAGGCTGGGAAAGTCTGAATGGTGGTTGGAGGGTATCTGGAATACTGTGCCTGGTTCTGGCGTCCCCAACACAGTAAGGACATGGAACTGTTAGAGATGGTCCAGGGGAGGACATCAAGATGATCAGAGGGCTGGAGAACCTCCCCTGTGAGGGAGGGGCTTTTGTCAAGGGCTTGTAGTGACAGGATGAGGGGCAATGATTTTGAGCTGGGAGAGGGGAGAATGAGACTGGAGATGAGGAAGAAATTATTTCCAGTGAGGGTGGTGAGACACTGGAACAGGTTGCCCAGGGAGGCTGTGGATGTCCCCTCCCTGGAGGTGTTCAAGGCCAGGTTGGATGAGGCCTTGAGCAAGCTGGGCTGCTGGGAGGTGTCCCTGCCACAGGGGTTGGACATGGATGATCTTTGAGGTCCCTTCTAACCCAAACCATTCTATGGATCTGTGATTTAAAGTGAAATCCAAGCTCTGGGCCCTTTTCCCTTCCAATTTCCCTGATGCTGATCTGGCTATTCCTCCTCCTGGGAGTGTTGCCACCCCAAGCTGCCTGCACTGGGTGCATATGCTAGGACAGGGCATGAGCATTTTCCTGGGACATCAGCTGTGGTGTGCACAGAAACCTCAGCACTTCATTTGGAAAGCACCAAGAACACAGGACCCCAGAACTTCACCATGATGGGGGATGGAAGCAACCTCTGGAGATCATCCAGTCCAGCCCCATTGCTAAAGCAGGGCACCCACAGCAGCTTGCCCAGGAGCACAATGGCCAGGGGAGGTTGGAATTTCTCCAGAGAAGACTCCACAACCTCTCTGGGCAGCCTGCTCCAGGTCTCCAGGACCCCCAAACCAAACAAGTTTCTTTTCCTGTTTACATGGAGCCTCCTGGCTTCCAGTTTGTGCCCATTACCCCTTGCCCTGTCCCTGGGCACCACTGACAAGTGCCTGGCCCCATCCTCTCTCCCCCCTACAATTTATCTCCTGCTGGGCATTGCTCAGATCCCCTCTGGGGCTGCTCTTCTCCAGGCTCAACATCCACAGGACGTTTTGGTTGCTCACAGCACTCTGCAAACACGATTTGTGCAGGACCAGGAGATAAACCCCAGATCATATTTCAATATTTTCACAAGTTCCAAGCCAGTCCTCTCCCTGCTGCTCCTTACAAACACTGCTAAGCCTCCTGCTGCTCTCCAGGCAGCCAGGTTCTCCCTTCTGCAGCTGCTGCAGGTCAAGCCTCAGCCGTAAGAGCTGTGCCAGGGGCTGGACCAAGGCTCCTTGGCACAGCTGCCCTAAGAGGGTCAGGATTTGCTCTGTGCCTCCCAACTCCACCTCCCTGCAGTGCTGCAAGGCTCTACCAACACATTCTGCTTCTGCAGCCAGACCTGGGGCATCGCAGCCTGGCTGGGGGGAGCTGAATAAGAGAATGTGCTCAGGAGGATCATGGCAACATCCCAGCAGGAAAAATTCATTTTCCCATCCGCAGCTTACAGCAGAAGCAGCCCAGTTTGTGGATTTGTGTAGACACAAACATGTGCCAAATGCTGCTGCCACAACCCTGCACCCTGCAGCCACCTGCACCAGCTCTGGATGCCCTGGCAGAGGAACTCTAAGGAGAGGAACATCAGTAATGTGCTCCTTCAGCAATTAAGGGAGAGACCTGGCCACCAGCCACTCCCTCCAGCCTCTTCCCCACCTCCACCCACACCCTCCAACCTCTTTCCCAGACCATCTCTACCTCCCTCCCAGACCCTCCAACCTCCTTCTCGGACATTCCCAACCTCCTTGCCCATAGGTCGAAGCCTGCCCAAGGCCCTGGGAACACAAAGCTCCATCCAGCTGGCTGGTGGAACCATGAAATCTGAGGATGGAGCTTGGTGAGTTGGGGCAGGTTGGCCTCTTTGGCTGTGCCTATCGAAGCTGGGAGCTCTGCCATCCATCACCGGGCGGGCAGCAGCGGCTCTGACCCAGCACCAGGCAGTTCTGCAGGGCTGGGGCCAAGTGCCAATTCCTTAAGTAATCCCAAGTTTCATTAAGGAGGCAGCTGGAGGAGGGCATCACTTTGAATTC
>VWZI01015471.1:65710-80920 GCA_013396835.1 Psilopogon haemacephalus
GGGGGAGAAGCTGCTAGATGAGGCATTTTAGAGGAAATCAAATAACCTCATAAATAAATGAGTTTTCTTTTTTTTTTTTCCCCCCTTTTTTCTTTTTCTTTTTTTGTTTTTTTTCCTCTGTGCATAACCAAATTTGTTCTTACACTATTCATAGAGCATCACATTACAAGGGGGAAGAAAAAAAGAAGAGTCAGAAAGAGTCAGGAGGAGCCTCCAGGCTGCTCCTGCATCCTGAGGACAATCTTCTCTGCCCAGCTGAGTCATAGAATCATAGAATGGTTTAGGTTGGAAGGGAGCTCAAAGCTCAGCCAGTTCCAACCCCCCTGTGCCATAGGCAGGGACACCTCCCACTAGATCAGGACACTCAAGACCTCATCCAGCCTGGCCTTGAACACCTCCAGGGAGGGAGCAGCCACAACCTCCCCGGGCAACCTGTTCCAGTCTGTCCTGCCCAGCTTGCAGCAGGGGCAGCTCCCTGTGATGCTGCAACCTGTTTCAGTCCTTGGCCCTGTGCTGAGCAGGACAGGGAGGTGAGGTTGTGCCTGTGGCTGCTTCTCACCCTCCTGCTGCTCTTCCCAGCAGAGACCTCCAGCAGTGCCATGTCCCTGCTCCAGTGCATACTGGGGGCAAATCTGTGCCACCCAAGGTCATGAGTGTGTTGGGTCCAGAGGAGGGCCACAAAGATGCTCAGAGGGCTGCAGCACCTCTGCTATGAGAGAGTTGGGGTTGTGCAGGCTGGAGAAGAGGAGGCTGCCAGGAGACCTTGGAGTGGCCTTCCAGTATCTGAAGGGGGCTGCAGGAGGGCTGGGGAGGGACTATTGACAAGGTCTGGTAATGACAGAACGAGGGGGAATGGGTTCAAACTGGCAGAGGGGAGATTTAGGTGGGATGTTAGGAGGAAGTTGTTTGCAGTGAGGGTGGTGAGACAGTGGCACAGGTTGCCCAGGGAGGTTGTGGAGCACAGAAGCACCCAATGTGGCCAACGGCTTCCTGGGGTGCCTTGAGAAGAGTGTGACCAGCAGGTCATAGGAGGTTTTCCTCCCCTCCTCTGCTCTGCACTAGTAAGACCACATCTGGGGCCTTCAGCTGAGGAATGCTGCTGCCCGGGTGTGTGTGATGGGCATCTTTGCCCAGGGATGCAGATCTGGGGGATGCTCCATGTGGAGGAAAGCTTGGGCTGTGCTCCTGCAAATCCTGGCACGGCACTGGAGCCTGCTGAGCTGAGCTGGGACAGGTCTCAGCCCTGCACCCCACCTCTGCAAAGCAGGGATGCAGCTGCTACTGCCTCCAGCACCCAAGGGGAATAATAACCACAGCGATGGCAAACTGCAGATCCCAGGGGATCCGTGCCAAAAGGCTCAGGGATTTGAGCTGGCTGTGGCCTCTCACTGGTGGGTTTTCAACAGCAGGAGCCTGCTTTGCTATTCTGCACTTCCCTCCACTCAACGGCCCAATTTCCTCCTGACAAAGAAATTCATTAGGAAACTTTCAAGCCGATCCTAACCATGGCAGCTAGTTGAAATTGCTCAAATCCTCTCCAGAAAACCTTCTCACAATACATCCATCTCTGCCTCCCTTTGCATCCCCTTGGTAACTGATTCCAGCTGGTAATGACCTATGAGCTGCCTGCCTACTTAGTCCGGCTCCGGCGCTCCCCGGACCTGTCAGGGCAGAAAAATATCCTCACAAATTTATTTCCAAGCAGTGTTTCTGTGCTGGGGGTTGTTGCTCTCAGCCACCCTCTTTCATGCCACCGTGGCAGGAGAATTTGCAAGGCAGCCAAAAAAAACCCCAAACTGATCACAGAATCATAGAACTGTCAGGGTAGGAAGGATCATCCAGTTCCAACCCCTCCTGCCATGGACAGGGACACCTCACACTAGGTCAGCATCAGGCTCAGCAGGTTTTGGAACCCAGCACCAAGAAACCAGGTTGGATGAGGATCTTTTCTTCCCATGGGGGCCTCTGGAGGTCCCTTCCAACCCCCAGCATCCTGTGGTCCAGGTCTGCTTGCTTAATCTGTTCCCATTTCAGGCTGGCTTTAAGCAGTGAACGTTCATTGCTGGAACTGGCTTTGCCTGTTGGTGGGCAGGAGGAAATGGTGGCTGTGGAGCAGGCAGGGACACCTCACACTGGATCAGATTGCCCAGAGCCACATCCAACAACTTCCTCCTAACATCCAGTCTGAACCTGCCCTGCCACAGCTTGAGCACTCTGTCCCCTCCTTCTGTTGCTGGGTTCCTGGGAGAAGAGCCCAACCCCAGCTGGCCACAACCTCCCTTTAAGTAGCTGTAGAGAGCGATGAGCTCTGCCCTGCCCTGAGCCTCCTCTTCTCCAGGCTGAATTTTTCATATATTTTTTTTGTATATTATTCTCCAGGCTATATTTTTTTGTGACTCTCCTTGCCCTAAATACATTTTATTTGTTGTTAAAGCTTTCTTTTAACGTCCAAATCAAACCAAGGCTGTTCTTTGGGTCTTGGGCTGGGGGAAGCTGGCTTAAAACCAGTATACCACCAATCCTATCACTATCTGACATCCTAAAAAGCCCTTCAGCTGCTTCCTTGTAGCCACCTTCAGATACTGGAAGGCCACAATAAGCTCTCCTCAGTAAGGTCTCCTTTCCCATTGATTTCTCTTCCTTTCCAAGTGCAGGGAAAGAGGGACCCAAGGCAGCACCTCCTGCTACAGAGGGCCTGGGTGGACTCTGCAGAGCATGGAAAAGCAGCAGCAGACCCAGCGTGGCCGTGAGGATGAGGAAGCTGGGGCTGGCCACACTCAACCCATCACCCCCCACCCCCTCAAAGGGACAGCCCAGTGGCTCATTAGCCCCCAGAAGAAAGGGCTAATTTTAGCTTGGGTGGCAATTAAAAAGCATTGTGTTATCCTCCCCGTGCTAAAACAGGCTGTCAAAATCTTTGGGTAAAGCAGCAGTCAAATGAGGGGCTGGCGGAGAGCTACAATAAGCCAAGACAATGGCATCATTATATTGGGATTTATCTTCCTGAGACAGGATTGTCCTCATTATTCAAGGAGCAGTGTACCCAAAAGCTGCTAATAAGGCTCCCTCCCAGGGTGGAGATAAATCCCAAACCTTTCCAAGACTTTTGAATGTAAATGCTCTGCAGCCTTCAAAGCGCCCTTTGATTTCAGCGCCTGCATCACTCATGCCAGCCCTGCTGCTGCTGCTGCTGCTGGAGGTTAAGTGGCCTTTGGGGGCTTTGGGGGCCAGGCCAGCTGGGACCAATGTCTAGGACAAGAAGGCCAAGCTGCTACATCAGACAGACATTTAGATCAACTCAAGGGGGAGCAGGATGCCCAGGGGGAGTTGTGGAGTCTTCCTCTCTGGAGATATTCGAGACCTGCCTGGATGTGTTCCTGTGGCAGGGGGCTTGGACTGGGTGAGCTTTCAGGGGCCCTTCCAGCCCCTGGCATTCAGTGATTCTGGGAGCTGGTGTATTGGTTCCAGCTTCCCTGAGCACAAGATCCAAAGAACAGCCTTGGTTTGATTTTGGAGGTTACAATAGAATCACAGAATAGTTTAGGTTGGAAGAGACCTTAAAGATCATCCAGTCCCAGCCCCTCTGTGCCACAGGCAAGGACCCCTCCCACTAGATCAGGACGTTCAAGACCTCATCCAGCCCGGCCTTGAACACCTGCAGGGAGCGAGCAGCCACAACCTCCCTGGGCAACCTGTGCCAGTGCCTCACTCTGCAAGGTCTCCATATAGAATCACAGAATAGTTTAGGTTGGAAGAGACCTTAAAGATCATCCAGTTCCAGCCCCTCTGTGCCACAGGCAAGGACACCTCCCACTAGATCAGGACGTTCAAGACCTCATCCAGCCCGGCCTTGAACACCTGCAGGGAGCGAGCAGCCACAACCTCCCTGGGCAACCTGTGCCAGTGTCTCGTCACCCTCACTGTGAAGAACTTCCTCCTAACATTCCAGTTTCAAATCTCCCCTCTGCCAGTTTGAGCCCATTCCCCCTCATCCTGTCATTACAAGCCCTTGTGAACAGTCCCTCCCCAGCCCTCCTGTAGCCCCCTTCAGATCCTGGAAGGTTACTCCAAGGTCTCCTCGAAGCCTTCTCTTCTGCAGGCTGCAAAGTCCCAACTCCCTCAGGTGTCCTCATAGCAGAGCAGCTCCCAGAGATCTGCCAGCCCCTGCAGGCTCAGCATCACCCGACATGACCCACCCAGTGACAAAGTCCCCTGCAGAACACGTCTGGGGGTGTCTGAGGAGCCCCCCCTGGAGCAGCCCAGCAGCTCCCAGCACCCAGCCCTGCATCCCAGCCCAGCGCCCGCTCCCCTGAGCCACTCAGCGCTCTGTGCTCTCCTGCACAGTGCTTATCTTAACAAAACCATTTCATTATTGCCTGTTTCACCACTGAAAAATAAGAATAAAATATTTTTTTTTAAAAAACCCCCCCAACTCTTTTAAAATAAATATTTAATGGCTGCTGAATGGGTGCTGGGATGATAACGGGGTTGGTGCATCCGCGGAGCCCCGCGGCCCGCCGAGAAAACCTGCAGCAAAATGAAGTCTCCTCCTTTATTGTTCCTGATGTTATAAAGATTGACTCTGGCTATTAGATCTTCCTGGAGGATTTCTGCCAGATAAAACTCCCTGACTGGCAGAATTTAATCAGTTAGGGATGAAAAACAAATTTCGGGTGGTGGCGGCGGCTTGTAAAGAGGTGCAACTTGCCCCTCCCCCGCAGACGTGGGATCTGCTCTGCTGATAACCCCCCCAAACACACCCCCCCTGCACACACAGCCTGTCCTGCCCCAGCCTCCACTGCCACACAGCAGGCACAGAAACCCATCACTGACCTAGAGGGATTGGTACCACTCTGCTCCATCACTCCCATTTCCTAGGGACAAACCAGAGCACACCTCAAGGAAGTGCTCTGACCCACGGGCAGGAGAGCAAATTAACAAGGGACTAATTGCACCTGCAGGCCAAAGAGCCAAGCAGAGGCTGGGCTGCAGCAGGAGCAGTGTGGGCAGCAGGGCCAGGGAGGTGATTCTGCCCCTCTGCTGTGCTCTGCTGAGAGCCCACCTGGAGTAGTGCATCCAGTGCTGGAGCCCCTGGGACAAGAGGGATGTGGAGATGCTGGAGGTGTGCAGAGAAGGGCCCCGAGGATGCTCAGAGGGCTGCAGCAGCTCTGCTGTGAGCACAGACTGAAAGAGTTGGGGCTGGGCAGGCTGCAGAAGAGAAGGCTCCCAGGGAACCTTCTGGTGGCCTTCCAGGATCTGAAGGGGGCTACAAAAAAGCTGGGGAGGGACTTTCAAGGCTATCAGGGAGTGCCAGGACTGGGGGGAATGGAGCAAAGCTGGAGGTGAGGAGATTGAGGCTGGAGGTGAGAAGGAAGTTGCTGAGCATGAGAGTGGTGAGAGGCTGGAATGGGTTGCCCCTGCAGGGAGGTGTTTGGGGCCAGATCCCTGGAGGTGTTTTTGGCCAGGCTGGCAGAGGCTGTGGGCAGCCTGCTCTAGGGTAGGGTGTCCCTGGGCATGGCAGGGGGTTGGGACTGGCTGATCCTTGTGGTCCCTTCCAGCCCTGACTGATTCTGTGTTTCTATGATTCTGTAGAATGCTTTGGGTTGGAAGGGATCCTCAAGGACCATTTTTGTCTAACCCCCACTGAAATCAGCAGGGACACCCCCAACCAGATCAAGTTGCTCAGAGCTGCATCAAGTCTGACCTTAAATGGCTCCAGGGGTGAGATCTCCATCTGCTGGAGAGGGTCCAGGGGAGGGCTCCAAGGATGCTGAGGGGACTGCAGCACTGCCTGGGGAGGACAGGCTGAGGGACCTGGGGCTGCTTAGGCTGGAGAAGAGAAGACTGAGAGGGGATTGAAGCAATGTTTATCAATATCTGAGGGCTGGGGGTCAGGAGGGGGGGGACAGGCTCTGCTCACTGCTCCCTGCCACAGGCCAAGGAGCAATGGATGGAAGCTGCAGCACAGGAGGTTGCAGCTCAACACAAGAGGCAACTTCTTGACTGGAAGGCTTCATCTGCAGCCAGCCAGACCAGGGACCCTTGTGAGGGTGGGGGCCTCTGCCCAGGGGGTGCTGTCCCAGCTCAGGGCTGAGGGGTTCTTGTCCACCTGCCTCTCTCCACTCCATCCCCAGCTTGGGCAGGCCAAGTTCAGCTATTACACAGTGTCAGGAGATGAGTTACATGAAATTATAATTGCATTATCCTTGCCTGCTCTGGGCAAAATGCAAAAGGTCATCTTCCCTCCCCTGCCTGCCTGATCTTTAATATGTTAGGCCACTTATAGACACTGCCATGACATTTACAACCGGTCCAGAGAGAGCTGCTGCACAGGCAGCTGCACATCTTCCCTCTTCCAAGGGACGTGGCTTGGCTGGGGACAGCCAGAGCCAGGCTGAGCCCTGCAGCTCTGGGAGCTGAGCTCTGCTGGAGGGCTGCATGCTCAGCACCCTGCTGCTCTGAGGAAGCCATCTCCAACCCAGAGGGGTGCAGGACTCTGGGGCCATCACCCTGGCACACAGCAGCTTCCCCATCTCCTAGCTTGGAAACTGCTGTGGCATGAGGAGTGGCAATGCCTGTGTGGGGGAGAAGTGCTGCCAGCGGGGACAGAGCCCAGAACTGCTCAGAACAGGGAGCTGCACGGGGCTGAGCACCCCAGAGACCTCTGAAGAGGCTTTGTCCTGCTTTGAGCCCTGTCCCTGGAGATACAGAAGATCAGACTCGACGTGGCCATGGGCAATCTGAACTAGTTGTAGGTGTCCCTGCTGACTGCAGAGGAGGTTGGACAAGATGACATTTGAGTGTCCCTTCCAGCCCAATCCAATCTGTGACTCTGTGAGCTAGACCAGAGCCAGTTCTGTTTAGACATTTGACTTCCCAGCTCAGGCTCTGCTCACTCAGGCACTTGCTGCAGCTCAGGGCAGGTTGGCACAGCCAGGGGCTGCTGCTAGCAGGGAGAAGCTGAGCAAGAGAGGTCCTGCCAAGGGCTGGGCTGCAGAAAGGCTCTGCCTCAGGCTTGCTCCTCTGCACACCAAGGGCACTGCCACAGCTGTGCCCCACCTTGGGGTGCAGGGAGCCAGAGGTGGCAGCTGCAGGGAGGAGCAGGCAGCACAGGTGACCCTTAGATGGCCAACAAGGGACTGCAGCCCATGGATGGCATCTTCAGGAGACAGCTGAGGGACCACCGGGGTCAAACCTCTTCTTCCATGATTTGTGTCCCAGGTGGACTCTGTTCTGCCTTTGATCCTGGTCTCAGTGTTCATGAACCCAGTTCCAAAATCCAGCTCCTGAATCTGCTTCCTGTCTGCTGCTGAGTCCAGTCTGGGACTTCCCCAGTGCCTTCCCCCAGCATCAGTGGTGGCAGTGGTGCCCTCATTGCCATCAGGGGTTGGGTTCCATATCAGTTTCTGTCTCTTTGTCTCTATTTCCTTGGACTGTTCTCATTTCCACCCCAGCTGTGTCAGTTTCCTTCTCAACCAGTTCAGTCTCTCTCATTTCTTCCCTTTCTCTTCCCTTTCTTGTTTAGTGTCTGGCCCAGCCCTACTCCTTGCCAGGCTTCCACCCTGCTGAGGTACCTCCCTGAGGATAAGCACCCTGTGCAAACACTTTAGGTACCCTTCAAAGCCTGAGCTGACTGAGGCTGCTGATTTGTGCCTCGCCAGGTGATGCAGCACCAACCACTCAGGGCAGGGTTGGCAGGCAGTGCCAAGCACACCTTGCTCTGCACCCTCAGGTCACCCCTGGAGGTCACCTCAGGTGACCCTGCAAGACCTCAGCTCACAGCCACATGGACCAAGACAAGAGACTGATGCCAAGGCTGGGAGCTAAGGTCACCCCATGGCACAGCCCCTCTGTGCTGCAGCGAGTTGGGGCTGGGGTCCCCCGGGGGCGGACACAGCTCCTGGGCACGCAGCTCGCTCTGGAAGGTGAGGAGCCAATTTCCTGCTTTTCACAGCAATTTTCTTCAACTCCAGTGGCTACAAACTGCTCTGCTGATGGTAAACAAATACAAAGGGAGCTTGGCCCAAAATAGAAAGCAGAGAAACCTCCCTGGCTCAATAAACCATAATAAGCACTCGCAGGCAGAGGAACTGTAATTTGCAGGGCCAGCTCTCCCTGCGGGATGCGACTTGGCCAGACTCTGGCTGCCTTCCCTTCAGCCTGCTCCAGGAAGGATGGCGAGAGAGGGTCCTGGGAGCACGGCAAGGCTCATGGAGAAGAGCTGGCAGCCCACAGCACACATTGCCTTTGCGACAGTCTTGTCCTTCAAGAAGCTGATAGTCCCCAGGGGACGCCTGGCCCTAGCACACAGGAGGGGGTCCCAGTCCAGGCAGCACTGGGATGTGTCACAGGGCTTGCACCAGACTGATTTTCTGATTCTTTGATTCTCTCCTTCAGTAGTTTTCAGCAGGCTTTTCTCCTCTAAGCCCAGCCCTTCTGCCACCCAACCCATGGTGCCAGGCATTCTCCTCTGCTGTGGGGACACCGAGAGGAAGATTTCAGAGTCCTCTGAGCTACGATGCAAACCTTCCCAGCACAGCAAAGGGTGATATTTCCATTCACTAATGTATTTATATCTTCCCAGGGAGGTCAATAACAGAGTATCCCCTGAGCTGGGAAAAATGGTGAGTGATGTCTAGTAATTACAGGGACCATAAGGCAACGCTGAATCTAATTTTGACATTAAAAATCACCACCAGCACCTCCGTCTCCTGCTTTCTCTTTGCTGGTTTGGAGGGTGAGGCCCACTGCTGTGTGAAGGAGGGGATGTCTGCACACAGGGCACGTTTGGGGGCTGCTGGAATCTAAAGCAATTAAGTGCTTTTGCCTCTCTGGGTTTGCTGGCGTGGCGCCTGACCTTGCATACGATTCATCTTCCTGCTTTGCATTAGATGCTTGCAAGTCATCTTGCTTTGAGCAATGCAGGCTGCAGCCTGAGAGCCAAATCACAGCAGCACAGAAGGCCAGGGGCTGGCAGGGACCTCGAAGGATCATCCAGTCCAACCCCACTGCCAGAGCAGCATCACCTAGAGCAGGTCACACGGCAATGCATCCAGGTTGAGTCTTGAATATCTCCAGAAAGGGAGAATCCACAACCCCCCTGGGCAGCCTGTCCCAGGGCTCTGGCACCCTCACAGGGAAAAGAAATCCTCCTCATGTTTCCATGAAACTTCCAATGCCTCGGATTCCACTCATTGCCCCTCATGCTGTTGTTGGGCATCCCTCAGCAGAGCTGGCTCCAGCCTCCTGGCATTCACCTTTATAGCCATGAATCTTTATAGCCATGAATGAGTTCTCCCCTCAGTCTGCTCTTCTCTAAGCTAAAGAACTGCCTGATCTTAGCCTCCTTCCCCTGCTCCTCAGTGCAGAGGCTGCCAGAGCACTCTTGGGACCAGGGATTTGTCCTGTCACTGGGCACCACTGACAAGAGTCTGGCTCCATCCCCTTGCCCCCTACCTTTAGCTCCTGCTGGGCATTGCCATGTTTGTGCCTCCCCCACAGCAGTTCCTTGAGGAGAATAGAATAGAATAGAATAGAATAGAATAGAATAGAATAGAATAGAATAGAATAGAATAGAATAGAACAGAATAGAATAGACTAGACTAGAATAGAATAGAATAGAATAGAATAGAATAGAATAGAATAGAACAGAACAGAACAGAACAGAACAGAACAGAACAGAACTAGGATAGGATAGAACAGAACAGAACAGAATAGAATAGAATAGAATAGAAGAATAGAATAGAATAGAATAGAATAGAATAGAATAGAATAGAATAGAATAGAATAGAATAGAATAGAACAGAACAGAACTAGGATAGAATAGAACAGAGTATAATCTAATAGAATGGGATAGAATAGAATGGAATGGAATGGAATGGAATGGAATGGAATAGAATAAGCCAGATTGGAAGAGACCTCCAAGCTCATCCAGTCCAACCTAGCACCCAGCCCTATTCTAATCTATTCTATTATACTCTGTTCTGTTCTATTCTATCCTATTCTACTCTATTCTATCAGACTGACCTGGATTCTGAGCAATCTTGCTCATTTCTTAGAGCCTGGGCTAGAAGACCTCTAAAAGCCCCTTGCAACCCAAACAGTTCTACAGCTCTATTCTACGGCTGTGGTCCCAAGCTGCATCTTCTCCCCTTCCTAGGCAAGGAAAGCCCTAGCAGATGGGAAGGTGCAGTAGGTGTTTGCAGCCTGGTGTCTGTGGTGCTCCCTCTGCCAAGCCAGCCATACAAACACATCACTGTCAAGCACATCTCCTCCCAGCGACTGGTCACACTGACACATGGAGAAGATCTTAATTCCAAGCAGCTCATCAGCCCTTCCCGTCAGGAGGGATCAAAACCAGCGTTTGCTACAGGAGGCTTGTGGCTGCGACAGGCTTTTGTGTGACGAGACAAGAGTAGGTGCTCGTGGGCTGAGGAGGGGGGGAGAAGGGAAGGAAGAGAAGCTGAGCTCTGGGGGGAGGCTCTGTGCAGCTGCAGGTGAAATGCAGCCCGAGCTGTGGCTGCAGCCCAGGGCAGCAGGGGACGCAGCCAGCCCGGCCAGCACACACGGCTCACACCTTCCAGCTGGCAGCACTGCAGACAGGGGAAGGACAACTGCCCTGACATTTCTGTTATGGCACACAGAGCTCTTTGTAATCAGCCACTCTTTCATAATTGCATCTGCTCCCCGAAGGATTTACTGCGGATTAGGGATCCCAGGCGAGCGCGGGAAGCTAACGGTGATTAATTCTGCTCTGCCTGCCCAAGGTGTGCTGGGGGCAGGCACACAGAGCCCAAGATGGCAAATACAAAGGGAAAACAAGGCAGCCAGCCTGCCTTTCTCCACCCAGCCCTCCCCAGCATCGTAGCTCTGCCAGGCTGCAAGAGCTCAGAGTGTTCCCAGGCAGTGCAGGTAGGTGATGGCTTCCTACCTACAGCACCCAAACACTCTGTTTGAATGGGGAATACCCCTGGGGACATTCCATGTCTCCTGAGGGGCACGAAGGAGAGTGTGGATAGCAGGGTGAGGGAGGCTCTCCTCCCTCTCTACTCTGCCCTAGTGAGGCCATATTCAGAGTGCTGGGTCTTGAACTGGGCTCTCCTCTCCCTCTTTGGGTGCAGTGTGGGCATCAGGTAGCAGGTAGCACAGAGGCTGAGAAGCTGTTCAGCCTCTTCTGCAAGTGTGCAGGCCACATCTGGAGTTCTGAGTCCAGTTCTGGGCTCCCCATTTCAAGGGAACTACTGGAGAGAGGTCACCAGAGGCTAGAAAGCTGCTGAGGAGCCTGGAGCAGCTCTGTGAGGAGCAAAGGCTGAGAGCCCTGGGGCTGAGAGCCTGCACAAGAGCAGCCCCAGAGGGGAGCTGAGCAATGCTCAGTAAGAGATCATAGAATCATGGAATGATTTAGGCTGGAAAGGACCTCAAAGCTCAGCCAGTTCCAACCCTCTTGTGCCATAGTCAGGGACACCTCCCACTAGAACAAGTCACCCAAGGCCCCATCCAATGTGGATAAAAAGGTGGGGGGACAAGAGGATGGGACCAGATAGCTCTTAGTGGTGCCCAGTGACAGGACAGGGGACAATGGGCACATCTCCTCCAGAAGCTTCTCTGCCTCTGGCTGCTTCCCAGTCACCTGTGAGGCTGTTTTGGGCATCCCTCAGTGTCATCTTTCCTGAGAGGAAAGCTTCACCCACACCACAGTGTGAAAAAAAAAAAAACAACAAAAACCAAACCCAGGAGGTGAGAGGCAACAAAAGGGTTAAGAGTGGAGACTCAGGGCTTGAAAACAATTTCATCCAAGCAAGAGCATTATTTTAGAATGGGGAATTTCTGCCTCTAATAAATATATATGGGAAGGGAAAACTGCTGCCAGTAGAATTACTCATAATGTTACAAATGAAAATAGATTTGGGGAGGTTGGGGTTGGTTTTTGGGTTTCTTTTTTTTTTTTTTTTTTTTTTTTTNTTTTTTTTTTTTTTTTTTTTTTTTTTTTCTTTTGCACAGCAAGGAAGACTTTCAGACCATTAAGCTGGAGCCATTCATTATTTTCTTTCCACATAGATGGCACAAAGGAAGGATTCTTAGATCTGAATGCTCAAGAAAGCTTCGCAGTGGTGGGTTTGGATATTACGAGGAGCACAGCTTTAAATCACAGGAAAAGCAAGAGACTGATGGAAGCAGAGAGAGACCTTTCCCTCCCTGTTGCATTTCAGGTGAGGCAGTTTGGCAGTGCTCAGCTGGGGCATACAATCACAGCATCAGCATGGTAGGGGCTGGAAGGGACCTCTGGAAGCTCTCGAATGAAAATTCCCCTCCTAAAGCAGGGGTGCCCACAGCAGCTTGCCCAGCAGCACAATATCCAAAGAGATTTGGAAGCTCTCCACACAAAAAGACTCCACAACCTCTCCGGGCAGCCTGCTCCAGGCCTCCAGCACCCTCACACCAAGGAATTTTCTCCTCCTGTTCTGATGGAACCTCCTGGGTGCCAGTTTGTGCCCAGTGCCCCTTGTCCTGTCCCTGGGCACCACTGACAAACGTCTGCCCCCATCCTCTTGTCTCCCACCCTTTAGCTCTTGCTGAGCATTGCTCAGCTGCCCTCTGGGGCTGCTCTGCTGCAGGCTCTCAGCCCCAGGGCCCTCAGCCTTTGCTCCTTACAGAGCTGCTCCAGGCCCCTCAGCATCTCTGTAGCCACTGCTGGACTCTCTCCAGTCTCTCTGAACTGTGGAGCCCAGAACTGGACCCAGAACTCCAGATGTGGCCTGCACACTTGCAGAAGAGGCTGAACAGCTTCTTGGCCTCTGCTACCTGGTACCTGTATGAAGAGCACTCTTGCAATCATTGCTAATGAACACCACCACCACACTGCTGACTGGACACTGCTGGCCCCAACAAGTGTGGTGCTCATCCCTGCTAAGAACCCAGGGACATCACCAGGTGAAAGAGCCACAAACACAAGTGAGAAACCAAGGGGAATGTATTTACCCCTGGCCCTGGCAGGGCTGACTGTGTCTGGAGAACAAGAGGACACAGCCCCAGTCTGCCCCAGGGCAGGTTCAGGCTGGAAGTTAAGAAGAAATTCTTCAGGGAAAGAGTGATTGGCATTAGAATGGGCTGCCCGGGGAGGTGGTGGAGTCCCCATCCCTGGAGGAGTTTAAAAGGAGGCTGCATGAGGCACTTAGTGCCATGGGTTAGTGAATTATAAGGTGATAGGTGGTAGGTTGGACTCGATGATCCTAGAGGTCTCTTCCAGCCTGGTTGATTCTGTGATTCTGAAGGCAACAGCAGCACAATGCAATGCTGCAGGGTGGAGGGGTGGAGGCTGTTTTCTAGTCCTGTCAGCTGGGCACTAGACTCCAGTAGAAAAAAAGAAAAAAAAAAAAAAGAAAAAAAAAAGAAGGAAAAAGAAATGAAAGAGCAAAGCCAAACAGCTTAAATGAACCCAGAAGGCACATCTGAGTGACAGAGCAGGGAAGGGGACAGGCATTCTGGAGACTGTGTGCTGGAAACACTCAGCAATAAAAAGAACATAAAAAGTCCCCAGTTTCCTCCTAGCATAGAGTATGAGTGAGCAGGCAGGAGATGGCTGCTGGGGACGTGCTGCTGCTGAGCTGGAATGTTCTGCTCCGTGCCCCCATCCAGTCACAGCCACAAGGGAAGAAGCTGGTGCTTGCTGCTGGCAGTTGTGCTTGATGGGAAGTGGGGGCAGAGCAGGGGAGGCAGCAAGGCAGAGTTGCCATCCATCAGCTGAAGCTGGAGGGCTTGCTGGTGGAGGCTTCTGTGCTGCTGAGAAGCTAGAAGGTAGGTGCTGTTGAGGAGGACTTGGGGGTGCTGGTGGAGGAGAAGCTGAAGCTGAGGCAGCAGTGTGCACTTGCAGGGCAGAAAGGCAAGCAGAGGCTGGGCTGCAGCAGGAGCAGTGTGGGCAGCAGGGCCAGGGAGGGGATTCTGCCCCTCTGCTGTGCTCTGCTCAGAGCCCACCTGGAGCAGTGCATCCAGTGCTGGAGCTCCTGGGACAAGAGGGATGTGGAGATGCTGGAGGTGTGCAGAGAAGGGTCCCGAGGGTGCTGAGAGGGCTGCAGCAGCTCTGCTGTGAGCACAGCCTGAAAGAGTTGGGGCTGGGCAGGCTGGAGAAGAGGAGGCTCCCAGGGGACCTTCTGGTGGCCTTCCAGGATCTGAAGGGGGCTACAAAAAAGCTGGGGAGGGACTTTTGAGGCTCTCAGGGAGTGCCAGGACTGGGGGGAATGGAGCAAAGCTGGAGGTGGGGAGACTCAGCCTGGAGGTGAAGAGGAAGTTGTTGAGCATGAGAGTGGTGAGAGGCTGGAATGGGTTGCCCATGCAGGGAGGTGTTTGGGGCCAGATCCCTGGAGGTGTTTTTGGCCAGGCTGGCAGAGGCTGTGGGCAGCCTGCTCTAGGGTAGGGTGTCCCTGGGCATGGCAGGGGGGTTCTGCCAGGAAGCCTTTTTTTCCCCTCACAGCATTTTGGAGTATTTGCCTTTTCATTAGCCCTTCCCTTCTCCCCAAATCTCCTGCTTGCCCCACTTCACTTCTGGCACTCAGCTCCCTCTCGTTGTCATTTCCCAGGCAGCCTCAAGGTTAGCACAAGCTCCTCGCAGCGCCGCGGCTGCAGCTCTCCGGGGGAAGGTTAAAGGATGCAAATTGTTGACAGTGAGCTCCGCGATTTGGCATGCAAAGATCTGCCGGTTGAAAGATGAAGCCAGACAAATCCAGGGGAGCAGGACGGGTGAGCAGCAATTGATTTGCCGAGGCGGCTGCTGGGCTCTCCTTCACCCAGAGGCTTTCAGCTGAAGATCGGAGGCTTTGCCTAAGGGCTGCGGTCACGTTCGGAGAGCATTCGTGCAGGGAAACGCTTCACAGGAGCTTGGGCTGGCCCTGCCTGCAAAGCTAGGAGCCTGCCTCCCTCCTAGCCTCTGCTGAGCCTCCCCTTTCTCAGCCTCACCACCTCCACTTAGATCTGCAGATTGGGTCGGGTTGGAAGGCACTGTCAAGGTCACCCAGTTCCAGCCCTGCTGCCATGGGCAGGGACAACTCCCCACCAGCCCAGGTTGCTTCAAGGCTTCATCCAGCCTGGTCCTGAACACCTGCAGGGAGGTTGTGGAGCACAGAACCCACCTGCAGGGAGGTTGTGGAACACAGAAGCGCCCAATGCGATCAAAGATCACATTGGGCGCTTCTGTGCTCCACAACCTCCCTGGGCAAC
>VWZI01015471.1:84526-97169 GCA_013396835.1 Psilopogon haemacephalus
CCCCCCTTTTTTTTTTCTCTTTTTTTTTTTTCTCCTTCTTTTTCTACTTTTTTAATTTTTTCCCCCCAGAGGGTCTCCTCAGCATTGTATCTAAATCAATATTGTAATTAAAACAAAGATATTTCAGGAAAGCCACAGAGCAGTAAAAACAGGGAAGCAATTACAGGCAAGCTTGGAGCATCAGCTGCGAAAGAAATAAAGGAATAAAAGCTTGCAGGGCCCCCCCTGAAACATTTACAGAAGCATTTTTGTGCAGCAAATGGCCTCTCAGAGCATTCCCTTCTGGTCGGGCCACAGAGTTCCCATTTTGTGCTATTTCTGTGTACTCTGAGCTGAAGCACATCAGGATTATTTCTCCTGGGCTTCTGTCCTCACTTTCCCCCTCCAAGCCCGTGCCCATGCACATGTGAGCCCACCCATGGAGATTTGGGCTCCTATCTTCTTTCAGGCTCCCCTCCTGGAGGCACTGAAGGTTAAACTTGGTGGGGCACCTAAAAACTGAACCCAGAACTCAAGCTGTGGCATCACCAGGGCTGAATAGAGGGACACCAACACTTCCCTACTCTAGGACAATCCATAGAGTCATATATTCATAGAATGGCTTGGATTGGGAAGGACCTTAAAGATCACCTAGACCAAACTCCCCTGCCACCAACAGGGATACCTCCTGCTGAAGGCAGCAGCCAACCTGGCCTTGAGCACCTCCAGGGAGAGGACATCCACAATCTCCTTGGGCAACCTGTTCTGCTTGTGCTCTGACTTCGTGGCCAGCCTTGATTAGGGCCACAACATCAACACTTTCCTCCTGTCAGGCTGCCCAAAGAAAGGGAGCCCCATTATTGGACCAGGCAATGAGAGAGAGCAAACACACAGCAAGCAGATGGGGCCGGTGGTGGCTTGAGAAGTCAATCTGTTTGCCTGCTAATCATTTAATGTCCAAGACAATTTTGATGCTTAACCCCCTTGATCCTGGGAGCTGCTTGGGTGCTCAGTATGAGAGTCAGGCAGCTCCTCTCCTCATTAGCATTTAGCACCGGGAACTCAGGAGTAGGCAGCACTGAAGTTCTGAATAACAAATGAAGAGGAGTCAGACAGCTTATTCATCATCCAGGAGGAAGATGTCAGCTTTGGAGATCCCAGCCATTAGCATAACTGCCAGCAATCTCCATCCATAAATGCACATCCAGCAGCACCGCTGCCCCAGAGGTTGGCTCTGCCCTGCCCCTTCTCCTTGGGAAGGTCTCAGCTCCTTTGGGTAGGAGCCTGCTGTAGAGCCTCACCCTGCTGCACAGGCACTGCTGGCCGTGGGGGGCAGCTGCCCCCTGCATTGTGTGGGGGTGCTCACAGCACACAGGCAGGAGTAAGGAGGGGCTGACAGCTCCACCTGTGCTGCTGGGCAGGACATTGGATGGTCCCAGCCAAGGCAGACAGAGGACTTACATTGAGCTGGAGGTAGGGAGGTTGAGACATGAGGAAGTTCTTCAGCATGAGTAGTGAGAGGCTGGAATGGGTTGCCCCTACAGGAAGGTGTTTGGGGCCAGATCCCTGGAGGTGTTTTTGGCCAGGCTGGCAGAGGCTGTGGGCAGCCTGCTCTAGGGTAGGGTGTCCCTGGGCATGGCAGGGGGGTTGGGACTGGCTGATCCTTGTGGTCCCTTCCAACCCTGACTGATTCTATGAGTCCTCAGAGAAGAAGTCTTGTCAGGAGCTGCTGAGGGAGCTGGGGTTGCTTAGTCTGGAGAAAAGAAGGCTCAAGGGAGGCTTCTGGCTCTCTACAGCTCCCTGAAAGGAGTTTGGAGCCAGGTGGGGGTCAGTGTCTTCTCCTAAGTCGCAAGAGACAGGACAAGAGGAAACAGACTCAAGCTGTGCCAGAGGAGGTTTAGGCTGGACGTGAGGTATTTCTTCCCCAAAAGGGTTGTCTGGGAGTGTCTGTCTAGGGCCGTGGTGGAGTCCCCATCCCTAGAAGACTTGGAAAGCTTTGCCGATGTGATGCTGAGGGACGTTTTAGCGGTGACCTGAGGATGCTGGGTTAATGGTGGGACTGGATGATCTGAAAGGTCTTTTCCGACCGAAACAATCGAGTGATTGGAAGTAATCAAGCATGGGCTGAGATAAGTGATAAGCAGGGCAGGCCAGAAATGAAAGCTGCTCTCTGTCTCCTCTACAAAAGGGAAATGTTTCACAATGAGAACAATCAGCTGCTGCAATAATCTCCTCCGGGAAGCGGTGGAGTCCCCAGCGCTGGGCACTTTCAGGATTCAGCTGGGCAAGAAGCTCTCACCAAGAAGGGTAAGGCCATATGATCTCTGTGGTTCAATTCCAGCCTGGAATTCTGTGATTCTTAAGGGACCTGAGTCCTAGTAGCTGCAGGATGGAGCAGCTGTGGCCATTCATGGGCTGCCCCCATGGCTCAGCAGCTCTGCCCTGACCCTGCCTGCAGCTTTCAGCACTATCACCACCCCAGAGCAAACATCACAGGGGCTCTCATGGGACTTGAGGGGCAGGATCAGAACCTCTGGAGGTTCGTGGGCACCTTCTCTCCCCGGCAGTGCTAAGCACAAACGAGAGATTTAAATAAAGCATGAAAGAGGCTGGGAGTGAGGACACTGCCCAAGCTGCTTTGCAAGGTGCTGGTGCTGGTGCTGGATGGCCACCAGTGACCCAGAGAAGGGATGCTCCTGGTGCTGCTCAACTTGTGAGTATCCCTTCCCTCTTCCCTGATCCCTTACCACACAGGGTGCCTGCATCCAGCTTGGCCACAGTGACCATGTTTGGTCCAACATGAGCTGTGCTCAGGACCAGGCTCTGCTGCAGGAGCTCTGGTCCCTGCATGCTGACATCTCCACTGCCAGCCTTGTTGCTCCAGTTGTCTCCAGAAGGGTCCTTGCAACTGCTCCTCACAGCACCCATCCCCTTCCTCCACTCCCTCTCCTCCTGCTGGGGCTCTCTCCGCATCCACAATCCCCTTCTAACAGGTCCCACTTTGGCCACAGCCTTCTCCAGCAGCTCACAGCCACTAAAGTGCAGCACCTTGGGCTCTCAGATCCCAGGTGAAATCCCAACTCCTGGGGACAGCTGATGGCCAAACCCCGAGTTAAACCAAAACCCCCTTTTTTAATCCCATCTCTCCAGGTGTGTGCTGCTCAAACTACCTGCCCCACACCCAAGTGAGTGCTGAAACCCAGCAGCACACTGCCATGCAAACTGGACCCCAGCACCTTCTGAGAAGGCTCCCAGATATCTGCCTGGCTGCGGAGGAGCAGATTGGGCTCCCACTTGGCACCATTTATGAAACCATCACTTCCCTCCTCTGTTTTATTAAATTCAGCATCTGGGCTTTATGAGAAAAGCTAATCACAGCTGAACAGGTCTCTGCTATCTCTGCTCTGTGGTCAGGGATCACCCAGGCTGTTTATTGCCTCTCCTCTCGCCTGAGCCAAACCCCAGCAGCTCTGGGACCAGCTCAGAGGTGGCAGCAGCACAGCAGAAGCAGTTGGGCTGCCCTTCACCAGGCTCTGCTCACACATTGTACAAGTGCCTTACCCCTAGCACAGAGCCCTGCCCTGAGCCTGGGTACCAGCTGCACTGAAGCAAAGCCTGGATGGGGCACTGAGTGCCATGGGTTAATTAATCAGGTGGTAGGTTGGACTTGATGACCTTGAAGGTCTTTTCCAACCTGATTAATTCTGTAATTCTTTCCAGTGAAGGTGGCAAGACACTGGCACAGGTTGCCCAGGGAGGTTGTGGCTGCTCTCTCCCTGGATGTGTTTAAGGCCAGGTTGGATGAGGCCTTGAATGACCTGTTCTAGTGGGAGGTGTCCCTGCCTATGGCACAGGGGGGTTGGAACTGGCTGAGCTTTGAGCTCCCTTCCAACCTAAACCATTCTATGATTCTATCAACCAGAGAAACTGGCATCAAAGCACCCTCAGAGCCAGTGCAGGGATGCAAGATCCACTGGGGATCAGCACTTGGCTGCTGAGGGTTGGCATTGGCACACCTGGATGGGCTGAGCCTTGGGGACAGGGTGGAAGAATGATAGGAATGATGATAGGAATGATGATAGGAATGATGATAGGAATGATGATAGGAATGATGATCTGGAGGGAACCAAATAACCCATCAGGACACATCTCCAGCCTGCTGCTGGGAGTGTGGGGAGGTGTGAAGCAGCCCCCATCCTCATACCTGCTCTCTGGCTCTCCATCAAAGCAGAGCTGCTACATTGCACATGAATCCTAGGTAATTAATTCATTTCACATGAATCCTAGATAATTAAAATCAAGGAGAAAAATATTTATATATATATATATAAAATTATATTTTTNAGAGTCCCTCAACAGGCCTGTTCCAAATAATTCAGGTTCTTTGGAAAGCAGGTCAGCAGCACTGAGTAATAAGTTCATTATCATCTAATAAAGTTCATTAGTCCTTGAAAAGTCTGAAACGCAAGCAGCAACAGCACCGACAAAAATCGCCCTCTGGCGGGACCCTTGCTTGGGTGGGAAAAAAGGGATTTGGAGATAAAAGGAAATCAAAATAGGCAGCAAGGAGTCGAAACGGGAAGAAGGCATGGTGGGGAGGATTGGAAACACCGAGAGCAGGTCCGAGACAGCTGCTGCTCGCCTGCTCGGGGCTCAGGCAGGAAAGGGAGGAGCAGCTCCGGAGGGCAGGGCGCTGGGATGGCAGCTGGATGGACACAGCCACCCCTCTGCACAGGGCATCTGGGGGGAGAAACAGCTCTGCATGGGGAGAGGGACCTGGGAGTGCTGGGGGAGAACATCCACGGCACAGCAATGTGCCCTGGGGGCCAAGAGAGCCAAGGGGATCCTGGGGGGCATTAGGCAGAGTGTGTCCAGCAGAACCAGGGAGGTTCTCCTGCCCCTCTACTCTGCCCTGCTCAGAGCTCATCTTGAGCACTGCCTTCAGTTTGGGGCTCCCCAGTTGCAGAGGGACAGGGACCTGCTGGAGAGGGTCCAGGGGAAGGCTGTGAGGATGCTGAGGGGACTGCAGCAGTGCCTGGGGAGGAGAGGCTGAGGGACCTGGGGCTGCTTAGGCTGCAGAAGAGAAGACTGAGAGGGGATTGGATCAATGTTTCTAAATCTCTGAGGGCTGGGGGTGAGAAGGGGGGGACAGGCTCTGCTCACTGCTCCCTGCCATAGGCCAAGGAGCAATGGATGGAAGCTGCAGCACAGGAGGTTGCAGCTCAACACAAGAGGCAACTTCTTGCCTGTGTGGGTCCCAGAGCAGTGGCACAGGCTGCCCAGAGAGGTTGTGGAGTCTCCTTGTGTGGAGCCTTTGCAGACTCTGTCTGGATGTGTTGCTGTGTGCCCTGAGCTAGCTTGGATGGTCCTGCCCTGGAAGAGAAATTGGCCTAGATGAGCTCTTTGGGTCCCTTCCAGCCCCTGGCACCCTGTGATACCTGTGAGAACAGCTCCCAATTGAAAGTCGCTGGGGTCTGAGGGAGAAAAAGGAGCCGATGCATGATTCAGCTGCCAGCAGCCTGGGGCCATCTGTATTCAGGTCCCTGCTGCAGGCAGAGTGCTCCTGCAAAGTCAACAAGAGGAGCGAAGGAAAGCAAACAAATAGCAGGGAGGCTCCAGGCACTGCCAGCCCAGGCACTGCCAGCCCAGGCACTGCTCCAGAGCCACAGCAGTCACCTTCGAGGCACAGACCTGCTGCATGGGGAGGGCAGAGAAGGGCAGGAGCGAGCCACACACAGCCCCAGCACGCTGGGCTTGGCAGGGACCTCTGGAGATGAGCCAAAGCAGAGCACCCTCTGCAGCTTGCCCAGCAGCACAATGGCAGGGGTTGGGGGTGGGGTTGGAAGCTCTCCCCAAAAGGAAGCAGCACATAAGAGGGTCAGGAGGATGTCCCCTTTGGTGCAGGTTTGGTGGCTGAGCCCCTGGGGGCTTGCACCCTGCAGACAGATTCCCAAGCTTGCCTGGCTGTTGGCATCTCAGCAGAGCCAACACACCTCAGAGGTGGCTTCGGCAGCCAAACTGGGCAGCAGTGAGAGGGTACCAAGGGCAGGGACCTGCCCCTAGGCACCTCTCAGGGCTTTCAGTGCCCTGCTTCCCAAATGAGCCTTAGAGGCCTGGCCAGGGGGACACAGAGCCCCCAGGGGCTCCCTTGGGTCTGGCTGGGAAGGGACAGAGCCCTGTGGGGAGAGCCCAGAGCTGCTGTCTCTCCATGGAAGCAAGAAGAGGGTGTCCATGGGCAGCAAGGATGGGTCAGACCAGGCTAAGTGCTGCTTCCCTCCCCTGCTCTGCCTGTTCCAGCCTTCGTCCTGAGGGAAATGGGATCAGACACCGAGAAGAAGAACAGCAGCAATTTCTCCAGCACATATTGACTAATTTTTCCTCTGTCTGCCCCCAAAAAAGACAGTTATTGCTGTCCCCAACGCCAGCGAGGCAGTGGCCAGACAAGGTTATTGGAACTCTCTTTGCTGAAGAGGAGCAGGGATAATGGGGGGTGGTAAACAAACACTTCACTGGAGGCCTCCTCCTTCAAGCCTCCTTTTTCCAGGTGTCCTTGAATAAAACAATTGCTTGTGGCCATGGACAGTTGCTGTCTGGGTCCTCAATGTCACCCACGGACTCACTCCTCACCTGCTGCCACGGTCAAGGGACAGGAGATGCTCCCCAGCCCCTGGGACAGAACAAAGAGCTGTGATGGAGAGCAGTGAGCCTCAGAGCAGAGCCCAGCTCTGCCACCAGGAACACCCAAATTACACCATGGAGGAGCTCCACGGTTCCCAGGAGTGGGGCAGACACAGTCACACCTTCACAGAACCCCAGACTGGTTTGAGTGGGGAGAGACCTTTCAAGGTCAGCCTGGCTTAATGACCACACTCATGTTAGGTCAGCAGTTGGGCTCAGTCTCAGGGGCCTGCTCCAACTGGAATGGTGCTATAAAAGGTGGAAGTGCTTCTTTGTTATTTCCTGCAGTCCAGATACATCCCTCGTGGTCAGGGGGGGGGAAAAAAAAAAAGTCAGAAGCAAACAGTTTTTGAGGCAGAAATCAGCAATTTCTCAAAACTGGGAAGGGCCATGGAGACTTCTGTCGAGTTCAGCTGGAAACCAGGCAGGGCTGGGACTGCCCTTGGAACAGATTCCCTAAGCTCCAACAGTCCTTAGAGCCAGGATGGATCTTCATGCCTCTCCAGGGAGAGAAATGTGGTATTTTTCCAAGTCAGAATAAATCTAAAATCCAGAAAAAGAAAACCCTGAGGGCACAGATGCCTTCAGACATCTGCTCTCAGTGCAGCTCCCTTCAGAAAGCACATCTGACACAGCCCCTACACGTGACAGCCCTTTGACAAGTGATGCAAAACCCAGCTTGGAATTGCTCATCAGATGCTGTCAGGGGGCAAACTCAGCCTATTGCAACCCAAATATAGCTCCAGACTGCACAAATCACCTGGAGTTAAAAGGGAAGGATATCTAAAGGTCCAGGAGCTGAGGAGGAGGGGATGGGAGACGCAGGCTGGGTGTGAAATCATCTCACCTTTGAAGTCAACAGGAGTTTAGTCTCTGACTTCAGCAGGGTGAGGATTTCACAGGTGCCTATAAAGAGATCTGAAGCAGCTCTTCAGGGGAGCGTGGACAGCACAGGCTGTGTCCTGGTTTCACCCCAGGGAGCTGGGTGGTAGTGCTGGAGGCTGGCAGGGAGGAGCTGGCCAAAGCAGCTCTCACACACCCCCGGGTGCAGTGCAAGGCACAGGCACTGCCCATGGCCCGGCTGAGCTGATCCTGTTTAAGGAGCAGTTTTCCATCTCCTGGTAGCAGGAAGGATCCTACAGTGCTGCCACACTTCTCAGCCCACTGCTCCCACTGGCAGCAGAGGAAGGCAGCACCCAGAGATGCTCAGCACCAGGTCTGTGACACTGAAATGGAACCATCAAACACTTCGGGTGGGAAAGGACCTGTCGAGGTCATCTGGTCCAACCCCCTGCAGTCAGCAAAGATATCCCCAACCAGAGCAGGTTTCCCAGAACCACCCCCAAAGGGGCATCTCCCACCTCTCTGGGCAACCTGGGACAGGCTCTCACCACTCTCAGTACAAAGCCTAGGAAGGATGTGATGCCACCACAGCAGTGATCTAGGGCAAGGTGTCCCTGCCCATGGCAGGAGGGTTGGAGCTAGATGATGCTTGTGGTCCCTCCCAACCCTGACTGATCCTATGAGTCTGTGCCAGAGGTATCTTTCAGCTGGGCTTTGAGGAAGCACAGTCTCCAATTGTGTGTCAGGCTGGAGAGCTTTGGCCAAGTCCACACGAGGACTGTGGTCCCAGGGTCGCATGCAGGAGCAGATTTCCAGGTGACATTAGGATACTGGCAGGAATCCTCAGCATTTAGAGCAGCAAAAGTGCTTCCAGCTTATGCCTTGGAGAGAACTGGCATGAGCCCTGCAACAAAAGTCCCTCCAGCTGGTGTGAGCTTGGTCTGTGCCAGGAGGGCTTGCAGGTCTGCCCATTGGCCATGCTTGCACTGTGAGCAGGACAGATGAGGCACATCACATCCAATTAGTGTGAAGCTGAAACCCTCCTAACAAACCTGCAGGAGCAGGGACTCCAGCAATGGGAACCACCACAGGAATGGTCCTGCCACTGCCTGCTTGGAGGTTAGCACAGTGGTGGGATCCAACAGCCTGTAAATCACACATCTCACCAGATCACAGGATGTCAGGGGGGTTTGGAAGGCACCCAAGGAGATAGAGTCCAAACCCCTGCCAGAGCAGGACCATCCAAGCTAGCTCAGGGCACACAGCAACACAGCCAGACAGAGTCTGCAAAGGCTCCACACAAGGAGACTCCACAACCTCTCTGGGCAGCCTGTGCCACTGCTCTGGGACCCACACAGGCAAGAAATTTCTGCAAGCTGCAGGGAGATGAAGTGAGGCTGCCAACGAGGAGGAGCAGAGCTGAAGGTAGGTGTCCTGGCTTGCCCTGCTGCCCCACAGCTTGCACCACACCTCCATCTCTGCCATCCACAGACCACCCTGCACGGCCCAGTTTGCACTCAACCTTTTACAGGGCTGAAAGCAGGGAAGAAAAATAGCAAGCACAGGGAGGAGGAGTCAGTGTGGGAGTTTGATTTGAAGTCAGGAGTGGTGTCAGCATTCACCACTCGCCTGTAACTGCAGCAGAACATCACCACCTCCCCAGCCCTGGCCCAGGCAGAGGCTCTCAGTGCTTTGTGAGGCACACTGGAGCCCACTGGGCTGCAGAGGCTTCCTGGGGCACACAGAGAGTGCATTTCCAGGGGTATGGATCAAGCCAGGCATAAGCTCTGGCAGCTCCCCCACCCACTGCAAGCTTTGTGTGCCAACAAGCACTGCACCAGTGGCTGATCCCCCCCCAGCAAATCAAAGCCCTGAAGGCAGCCTGCTGAGTGACAGCCACACGTAAATCACTCCTCTTTGCAGAAGGCACTGGAACCAGACTGCCACCAACCACCCCATGGCCTTCCCTGTGGTAGGCTCCAGCTGTTTGCAAGAGCTTCCACACAGCCCAGATGTTCAGACACCAAGGGACCCACAGAGCCTACAGCTGAGCAGCAATGGAGCAGCTTTGCTGTGGTTCAGCAGTCCCTGCTGCATGGTAAGGAGCAAGGAGCAGCTCTTTCTCAGCCAGACTCCCTGCCCCAAATAACTTCCTCACTAAGCCAAACTCCAGGCTCTGGGCTGGTATTTTGGAAGGTGTTTACAGCTCCTGTGCAGTGCCACAGGGTGGTGAGATCCTGTCTCAGGTTGCCCAGAGAGGTGGGACAGGTCCTATCCCTGGAGCCATTCCATGTCAGGTTGTTTGGGGCCCTAAAGAATCTGCTTTAGGTGCAGGTGCCCCTGCTGACTGCAGGGGATTGGACTGGAGGAGCTTCACAGGAGGTTAGGGGTTGGAAGAGACCTCCAGAGGCAACTGAGTCCAGAGCACAGAACCTAGCTCTGGTTGCACAGGACCATATCCAGACAAGTGCAGCTTCACAGTACAATCATAGAACGGTTTAGGTTGGAAGGAACCTCAAAGTTCAGCCAGTTCCAACCCTCCCTGTGCCATAGGCAGGGACACCTCCCACTGGAACAAGTTGCTCAAGAACTCATCCAACCTGGACATGGACACCTCTGGGGTCTTTGATCACATTTTGTGCTTCTGTGCTCCTCAACCTCCCTGGACAACCTGTGCCAGTCTCTCACCACCCTCACTGCAAACAACTTCCTCCTAACATCCACTTTCAGTCTCCTCTCTGCCATTTCAAACCCATTTCTCCTCTTCCTCCTCTCATTCCCAGACCTTGTCAATAGTCCCTCCCCAGCCTTCCTGTAGTCCCCTTCAGATCCTGCAAGGCCACTCCAAGGTCTCCTGGCAGCCTTCTCCTCTCCAGGCTGCAGAGCTCCAACTCTCTGTGCCTGTGCTCACAGCAGAGCTGCTGCAGCCCTCTCAGCTGCATCTTGGTGGCCTCCTCTGCACTGGCTCCACCACTTGCATGTGCTGCTTGTGCTGGGGGCTGCAGAGCTGCAGACAGTGCTGCAGGTGGGGTGTGGGGAGAGCAGAGCCAAGGGGCACAATCCCCTCCCTTGCCCTGCTGCCTGGGCAGGAGCACACAGCAGTGAGCTTGCATTTCCCTGGCCACCTTTCAGCCCCACTTCGCCTTTTAAATCAAAAGCAGCAAAGCAATCTGCAGCTTCTAGCAGATATTTGAAGCAAGCTGAGTGCTGTTCTCAAATTTAAAAAAAAAAAAAAAAAAAATNAAAAAAAAAAAAAAAAAAAAAATTAATTCCCCAAGCCCTTCTTTGCTGGAGAAAGGACAGGTTTGCTTTTATTAGGTTGGAATCACACTTTGGACTTGCTCCTGTGCCATGCTTTGTGTTTTCTGAGCGCTGCACAGGATTAGCTGTGGTTAATTAATACTTGGTATTACCCTCACAGATGGAGAGGCCTTCTGAGAACTTAAGGTAAAATATTTTAGTGATGGGAATTTGTGCCAACCTAAATTCATACCCCTAAGCATAATGAGATTAGCTACAGGAGAGAGAGAGAAAAAAAATAGAATAAAATAAAATAAAACCAACCACACACCAACAAAATGAGGAATAAAATGCAGATCTTTTGTGCTCATGCTGCTCCTTGCCTCAGGGAATGGCCTCAAGCCCAGGCAGGTAGTGGAGTCTCCATCCCTGGAGGTGTTTAAGCTGCCACTGGGTAGGTTTAGAGTGGACATTAAGAAGCATTTTCTCCCCAGCAATGGTGGTCAGGGATGGGGATGAGCTGCCCAGGGAGGTGGTGGAGTCACCAACCCCAGAGGTGTTTAAAAGTTCTTTGGCTGTTGTGCTTGGGGCTATGGTTTAAGGGTGAACTTTGTAGGGTAGGGATAATGGTTGGGCTTGGGGATCCTGAGGGGCTTTGCCAACTGGGATGTTTCTGTGGTTCTCACCCCACACAGCAAGAAGGTTTAAACTCCTGCTTGCAGGAGCTGAGTCAAAGCAGAGGTTGCCAGCCAGGGTGCAAGGACCTTGCAGGAGATGCAGAACAGCAGGTGGCATTGCAAGGGAACCACCACAATGGTCTGCAGGGACTGCAAGGAACAGGGATGTGGTGGTTTGGGAGTCCCCTGTCCCCCCCCCCACTTTTGAATTCACCCAGATTAGACCCAGCCAGCTGGAAGTTAAGGACTGAAGTTCTCTATTCACAGGTCAGCCCAGTACACAAGCAGAGATTTACAATAGATTACATTTACAGCTAGATACAGAAATAGACAGGTTAAAGGTAATACAGAAGCACCACAGCCCTCCCAGGGATCAGAGTCCCCAAGAGGGGCTCCCAACCACCCTGCCACCTTCTCCCACCCCCCAGCCTTATCCTAGAATCTGCCTTACATGCAAGGTGAACTGGAAAGGTCAGCCAGGAGGGTTAGAAGCAGAATTGGTGAGTTGGGTTACACAGATCCAAGCAGAAGGCAGGGAGGGAGAAAGACACCAACAGACTCCACAGACAGAGCCACTCTGCCTTGTCTGAGTTTGTGTCCTTGCTTTCACACATCTGAGCAAACCTATGAGCTCAGCAGATACCAGCAGTGTTTGCTTTTCACAGCCTCCCATCTAATTTTTCCTCATTAAAATATTCCAATTAGCCTCAAACCAGCACTGGGGACAACCATGGTGGAGGGGGGGGAATGGTGGCAGGAAGGGGACTGTGCCCTCTGCCAGCTTGGGCAGGCATTGGAAGAAGCAGCCCAGGGAAGTGGAGCCTGGAGGTGTTCAGGAGACGTGTAGGCAGGGCACTTTGGGGCATGGTGGTGGAGGAGGAGGACTGGTGATTGGGCTTTATGACCTTGGAGGTCTTTTCCAACCTTCATGATTCTATGATGCAAATCTGCAGAGGGTCTGACTGCCCACACCTGCTCCTCACCCCCATCTGTGTGAGTCTGGACTGAGCTGAGCCCATGGCAATGCTCAGTGCCATCCCCTACCTACTCTGTATCCTTGTGCCACCCTGCCCAGGCCACTCACTGCCCCACAGCTACCAAAGTGGCTCAAGAACAGCAGAAACATCTCGCGTGGGAGCACAAGATTAAAGCTGCCTCAGCCACAGCTCATCCCCACCTCCAGACCTGAGCATTTCTCTGCTCTAAGTCAGGTAGAAGAAGGGAGG
>VWZI01015471.1:97211-110959 GCA_013396835.1 Psilopogon haemacephalus
GGGGGGGGTGGTGGCGGAAAAAATAAATCAAAATCACTGAAAAGAAATCCAGATGAGGTCACTAAACAGTTTATGTTGAAATCCTTCCCTTCACACCAACCTTTTCCAGCTACTTGCAAAGAAACTTTCAGTTAAACTCTTTTGACAGAGATTTTGAAGGTTCCTTCGAGATGGCAAAGATTCAGACTTGCACTGCCAGAACAACAACGAGGTCTAAAACAGCTCCAAGCTGGATCTAGCTCGGGGTGGGTTTGCTTTCAGCAGAGGGGCAGAGCAGATGATCTCCACAGCTCCTTCCAGCTCTCAGCTTTCTCCACGTTTCCACGCAAACTATTTTAAAACACTTTCAAATAGTTTGTCAGGAAGAGCCTTCTCAAAAAATAGCCTTTCAGTCAGCAGCTGACTCCTAGCATCTCACTTGGAAAATGCCATGGCACTCAGCAAGGCTCCCACTTCACATGATCCCACCTCACAGCCAGCTCAGCTCTGACTTGCTCCCAAATTGTGTGGCCCCCTGCTTGGGTCACTTGGGAGGTGAAAATCCTGAGCAAATTAGGACTAAGTTTTATTTTCTCTTTCAGTTGTAGGGACATAGAATGGTTTAGCTTAGGAGGGATCTTAAAGATCATCCAGTTCCAACTCCCCTGCCATGGGCAGGGACATCTCCCACCAACCCAGGTTGCTCAAGGTCTCATCCAGCCCGGTCTTGAACATCTCCAGGGAGGCTGTGGAGCACAGAATCACCAAATGTGATCTGTTCCAGAGTCTCCCCACCCTCACTGGAAAAAAATTCTTCATCTCCAGTCTAACTCTCCACTCCTCAAGGCTTAAATGCATTGACCCTCATCCTATCACAGGCCAGAACACCAAATGCATTGGTGAAGGCACCACAATAAGCAGGCTCAGGGTCTGCTTTTTGGGGTGTGGACAGGCTGCCCACAAGGGGTACTTGCAGCATCTGGCAGTCCTGCTTCCCAGCATCCAGCCCCAAGAACTCCACCCTGAGACAGCCTCCCATGACAAGTCTCCTACGCCTGCAGAGCAGCTCAAAGGTCCCACTCAGCACCACCCCAGCCCATCCCACTCACTGCACAGTGTCACAGCCACGCAGGTGCATGAGTCAGCCCAGTCCTTTCAGGCTCTATTTCTGGCTCCCTACCTGCACAACAGGATCAAACACTGATGTGCCAACATCCCCTCTTGGTTTTCCTTCCTCAGAGCAACAGCTGGAGGTGAGGACATGCCCACGGTGTTGGTACCAGAGCTCACTTTTCACCAGGCTGCTGGGGCTGTTTGGTCCTCGAGAGGTTTTCACTCCTGGGGGAGATGGGGATGGTATGGTCATGGTAGGACTCGAGGATCTCAAAGGTCAACCCAATGACAGCACCTTTGCAGCCCACTGGGCACACAGCCTTTGGGAAGAGAGGCTGCATGGGCTCTGGGATCAGCAGTCCAGGAGGAACCCACAGCTAGGACAGGCAGGAAGGTCCCCAGGACTCTGCCATCACCACCAGCTCTGCTCCTGCAGCTGGAGCACAGAGATCAGAGACATGCCTGCAGGGCCCAGAAACAGAAAGCTCCCAGTGCTATATTTAGCCTCTTGTTTATGGAAATCCATCACTTGGTTTCATAATGGGGTTTTGGGAGACTGTTGAACCCATTGGTGGTGTTTGGGAAAGGGCAGAAGTTACCCCAGCCATGGTAACCTACCTCACCCCAATGCCAGCACAGCACTGAGAGATCACCCAGCACCTCTGGCAGCTCCAGTGCTGTTAGGCAGCCTTGCTCTGACCCAGCAGAGACCATCCCCACCCAGCTGCCAGCCTCCTCAGTGTTACCCCCACCCCAGAGAGCCTGGGTGCCCAGCCCAGCAGCCCCCACCCCCAAACAGCATCCACAACCAGCACTGCAGGCTGCAGCCAGAGCTCCCAGTCTGAAATTCAATTAAAGCCAACATTTATTTAGCTGTCACCCAGTCAGAAAGCATTACAAGAGGCTGCACATCAGCTGCAGCTGGAGGCAAAACAGCACCCAAGGAGAAGGAAGGAGTCTCTCTGGGCGCCAGCTCAGAATGACACCCATTTAGGGGAAGCTTTGCAGTTAGCAGTTGGGTGAAACCCAGAGCAGTATTTAAAGCATCAAACTAAACAGCACTGCTTAGCCTCTGGAGGCCTCCAGAAGCTCACCAGAAGGTAAAGCTAAACTGAGGCAATGCCAAGCACCAATCCAGGCTGGGCAGGGACTGGCTGGAGAACAACCCTGGAGAGAGGGACCTGGGGGTGCTGAAGCTGAGGCAGCAGTGTGCACTTGCAGGGCAGAAAGGCAAGCAGAGGCTGGGCTGCAGCAGGAGCAGTGTGGGCAGCAGGGCCAGGGAGGGGATTCTGCCCCTCTGCTGTGCTCTGCTGAGAGCCCACCTGGAGTAGTGCATCCAGTGCTGGAGCCCCTGGGACAAGAGGGATGTGGAGATGCTGGAGGTGTGCAGAGAAGGGCCCCGAGGATGCTGAGAGGGCTGCAGCAGCTCTGCTGTGAGCACAGCCTGAAAGAGTTGGGGCTGTGCAGGCTGGAGAAGAGAAGGCTCCCAGGGGACCTTCTTGGGGCCTTCCAGGATCTGAAGTGGGGTACAAAAAAAGCTGGGGAGGGACTTTTTAGGCTATCAGAGATTAACAGGACTGGGGGGAACGGAGCAAAGCTGGAGGTGGGGAGGAAGTTGTTGAGCATGAGAGTGGTGAGAGGCTGGAATGGGTTGCCCCTGCAGGGAGGTGTTTGGGGCCAGATCATTGGAGGTTCACAGGCCTTGGAGGATGTAAGGAGTTGGAAGGGATCCACAGAGGTCATCTAGTCCAACCCCCCTGCCAGAGCAGGACCAGACCATCTAGCTCAGATCACACAGTAACACATCCAGACAGGCCTTGAAAGGCTCCAGAGAAGGAGACTCCACAACCTCTCTGGGCAGCAGGTGCTTAAGGCCAGGTTGGCAGAGGCTGTGGGCAGCCTGCTCTAGGGTAGGGTGTCCCTGCCTATGGCAGGGGGGTTGGAACTGGCTGATCTTTGTGGTCCTTTCCAACCCTGACTGATTCTATGATAGGAAAAGGAGCCCAAGCTGGTAGCTGGTACCAGCCCAGGACCACCTCAGCATCCAGCAGCTGAGAGCAGGGCAGAGCACGAGGGGACAGCCACAGAAGCCAGAGCAGCTTCCCCTCCCCTCCCTTCTTTCCCCCAGCCCCTCTTTACACTCTAATTTCTGCTAAAACACCAAAGTTTAATTTGAAAGGGCATAATTCTTAATTTATGTGTTGTCATGGCCAAAGACAGCAGAAGTAGGTCATTTCATTATCTGCTGCCAGACTGTTCTGCCGAGGAGCAGAGACACCAAGCTAAACAGAAAACCATCAGCCAAGCTCCAGGACTTGTTTGGGGAGGATAAGGGAGAATAAATAAAATAAAATAAAATAAAATAATAAAAAAAAACAAAACAGCAAACCTGATGGTTATTTTTCTACTTGCTTGATTTGCACATCTTGGATTGCAGAGCATATTTAACTTGGCTTTATAGCCTGCATTTATTGTGACTGTCACACTGGCTAAGGCTGCCTATGGTGGAGGAGCAATCTTTCATGGCTAAAACTGCCTCCATTTATAATTCAATATCACAGCTTTTGGAGAACTCCTCCAATAAGTCAGCCAGAGACAAAGCAGCCCCAAATGCCTCCCTGCAAATAGCAAACAACGCCAGGGCGTGAGGGAAGGAGCTGGCCCGGGGAGGGGGCTGCCAGCCTGCCCCTCCTGCCCCCCAACCTCTGTAGACAGCTGAAGGGCAGGAGTAGGGGAGCAGCCCAGCTGGTGGGAGCTGTGCCCAGGGAGCCTGCCATGCTCTCCAGCGAGGCTGTGCTCTCAGGAGGGGCTGAAGGACCTGGGGATGTTCAGCCTGGGGAACAGGAGACTCCAGGGGGACCTTAGAGCTGCCTTCCAATGCCTGAAGGGAGATGCAGGAGAGGGATTGCTCATGAGGGTGTCTAGAGGCAGGACAAGGGGGAATGGTTTTAAGCTGAGGAAGAGCAGGGTTAGACTGGAGCTTAGGTCTTTCAGGTCCTGTGGCTCTCTACCTCCTCTGCTTTCTTTTTGCAAGTCCAGAGGAGGCCATGAGGATGCTCAGAGGGCAGGTGATCTCTGATCACACCATAGAATGGTTTAGGTTGGAAGGGAGCTCAAAGCTCAGTCAGGTTGGATGAGTCCTTGAGTGACCTGTTCCAGTGGGAGGTGTCCCTGCCTATGGCACAGGGGGGTTGGGACTGGCTGAGCTTTGAGCTCCCTTCCAACAGAGGCCATTCTATAACAAGAATCTCTCCAGGGTGAGTATGGGGGAGCCTCTGGAAGTCTCTACCCAGAGTGCCCTCCCTAGAGGCATTCAAAGCAAGGTCAGATGAGACCTTGGGTAACCAGTCCAGCTGAGAGGTGCTCCTGCCTACTGCAGAGGGGCTGAAGCAGATGACTTCAGATGTCCCTCCCAACCTAAGCCATTCTGTGACTTGGGGTGACACTGCTAGAACAAAGAGAACAGCTCAAGCCTGACAGAGACTGCACCACCTGACTTTGATATCTGAGTCCATTCCTCCCTTGCAGGCTCACCCCCTCCCAGCAGCACCCAGGAGGTCCTGGCTGGCTCAAAGCTTCACCAAGACTCAGCATCTCCTCGCTACACGAGGGAAGCCAACCCAGTGCACACAGTCCTCATGACACAGAGCCAGACCTAGAAGAGCAGCTAAAAGCCACCTGTGCACCGAGTCCAACCACAGCACCTGCCACCCCCCAGCCCTCTGCCCACAGGCAGGAGCCCCACTGAAACCCAAACAGCCACCCCAGTCAGAGCCATTATGATGTCCTACCTCTAGGAGGAGTCCACAGTGGCATAGAACGATGGCTTCTGTCCTTTGCTTCTCAGCTTATAAAGTTCCCAGTGGACAGCAGACCTGCTGCAGCTAAATTTGTCTCCAACTCACTCTCCTGCACAGCTTCAGAAAGTTTCAGCCTTATTTTCTCCTGCTCTTCAGAGCATTTAGCAATGCTTGAGCCTATCAATGAAGCCAGCACCACCAGGAACCTGCTCAGGCCCAAAGTATGGTGCTCAGAAGAGTGAGGACACTGCTGGGGTGACACCAGCAGAGCAGCCCAGCTTCTACTGCTCCCCAAGGGCCACCTCAGCTTGAGAAGCAGCAGGGCAACAGCTGGAGCTTATAGAGAGCTGGGCACAGCTGGGGCTAATCAGGGCAATTAACAACAGTTACAAAAGCAGCGCCTGGCAAGTGCTAGCTGCTTAGACAGGTTTTCTCAATTGCAATTAGGGTTTTGTGGGGGCAAAAGAGCTGCTGGTGGTCGAGAATGTTCTTGTGAGCTGCTCCTGCTCCTGCTCCTGCTCCTGCTCCTGCTCCTGCTCCTGCTCCTGCTCCTGCTCCCAAGGTAACTATAGTTGTTGACCTAGCTAAGAGAGTTCTATCCTGCCCAGAGCAGCCTTCCTCTGAGCCTGATGGAGCATAGTGATGTGGGGGATGCCTTGCAGATGAGGAGGGGGCTGTGCTGTGAGACCCCCATACAACTCAGAAAGCTCTAGGGCTAAGCTGCTGTTGGCAGTAGCATCTGCTGCCAGCTTTGCCTGTGGAGTGTGGGGTGCCCCAGCAGACTGGGGGGAAAAGTGAAGAGAGGGAGTGGTTTCAGCTCCCAAGGAGAGATGATGATGCTCTCAGGTAGCAGCAGGCTCAGCTCTTTGAGGGCTGTGAGTTACTGCTGTGGCCTGACTGGAGGTGGCCACCCAAGCACCTCAACCTCTGGCCAAGGGCACACCTCTGCTGTGGCTTGTGGCTTGTCCTCCTGCAGTGCTTGCTGCTGCATCTGCTGTTGTGTGTGGGAAGCTCCACCTTGATTTTTTTTTTTTAAGCCCCAGGACCCTCTCAGCTCATTGAACCCCAGCTTTAGGAGCTCCCTGAGTGGGCACAACACGATTCAGGTCACCCCTGGAGCGAATCTGTGCCTTCCACCCAGCCCTGCACTCCCCAGTTTGCCTGAAGAGAGGCTGGAGGAGGTTTCACAGACAGCAGTTAGAAGAGGGCAGCCAGCAGTGACCTGGCAGAGCAGGAGCCCCAATTGCACAGAGCCCTGCAGGATACCCTGCAGCCATTCTGTCTCCTGCAAGAGAGGAATTCCATTTCCAGAGGGCTGGGTGCTGCAGGGTGCTGAGCACTGGCATCCTGGATCAGTCTGCAGCCATGTAAGAGGCTGGAGAGTTTCCCTCTTTGCACAGTGACATCTGAAAGGGGCTCGTGTGAGGATTAGGGAGCAGAGGTGTGGGACATCCTTACCTGCTAACGATCCTGTGAATTACCCATGTTTAGTACTGGTGCATCTGAAGAGGAGGCAAGGGCAGCCCTTAGCTGCGGGGCGACCTTTGCGGCAGCCAATACATTTACATCCAATTTAGAATTGCAATTGTTAGGTCAGCTCGGGAGCAAGTGGAACTTACACTTCTGGAGAAGAGAGGGGAAATTGGCCTCCCTGTGCTCATCTGGCTAAAAGCTGCTGCTCTCTGACACAAACCCAGCCTTAACCCCTGGAAGGGGATCTCTAGCAGGGAGCCCAGAGCAGCCCAGGTGGCTTGGAGCAGCATCACCTGTGTGCTTGAGCTGGAGGGAGTCTGGAGGCACCAGCAGGCTTTGAGTACCAATCAAGAGGTTTCCCTCATCCATTGCTGCACCCTGGATGAGGCCACTTCAGCTCCCTTCTCCCCATCTCTTTGCCAGCAATGTGCCCCTGGGGGCAAGAGAGCCAATGGCAGCCTGGGGGGCATCAGGAAGAGTGTGGCCAGCAGGGCTAGGGAGGTCTCCAGGCTGCCCAGAAAGATTGTGGAGTCTCCTTGTCTGGAGCCTTTGCAGACCTGTCTGGATGTGTTGCTGTGTGCCCTGAGCTAGCCAAAGCAGATCCTCCCTCCCCAGCCAGCCCCTTTGGAATCCCTCTGAGGTGTTTTTCTTCTCCAGACTTTTTTCCTCCAAAGCTTGGTGGGTTTGAGCCTCTGGGCTGGGGGCTGCTGGGGCTCTCCTCTCTCCATTAGCTTCCTTATTGAGTTGTCTCTCACAGCAGAATCTGCCACAGGCATATTAAGGATTCTCCATGCAAAACTGATAAGCTGAAGGCTCATTATTATCCCACAAAGTGATTATCTCTCCTTGATGAAGTCTCATATTTGCCCAATTTCAGATGGAAACCTTCTCCCTCTCCCCCCTCTCCTTCATCCTCCCCCTTTTTCAATTTGAGGCTAATTCATTCCTTGACTCCTGGTTACAGTGCAAGATATCACAAACACTCCCAGCCTGGGCTGGCTCTGATTTATATCGTTAAGAATCATTTACTTGCAATTAAAATGAGCCTTGGGGGCTTTTGCAAACAAGCAGGATTAGCTCCCAGTAAAACATTTGCTTTTTGCAAACAGGGGCTCCAGGCAGTGAAACTGGGAGGGCTGCCCGGGGGCTGAGGGTGCAAGACAACCTGAAGGGACACGTCCAGTGTCCCCCCTAAATCCTCTCTCAGATCCCCTATAGCAACCCAGAGAGCTGGGATGCTGTGGGCACCCTCCCATGGGGGTGCTGAGGGCATCACCAGGCTCAGCTCTAGGGACCCCCCTTTCCCCCTCCTGCTATGGGGAGCCCTTTGGGTGAGAGGTTGTCCCTGTACTGCTCAAGACTTGCCCCCCCAGTGGGCACTGCCCTGCTCCCACTGCCCAGGAGCCCCCAGAAAGGGTCCAAACAAGTCTCTACATGAAGCCCTCAGGATTTGGGACCAGAAGGCTGCAGTGCAGGCCCCTGGTGGAGATGTCACCTAACAGCACATCCTTCATAATTAAGGTAATTAACAAGAGGAGCATGTAATTGGCAAACCCTCCTGCTCTTGGCTCCTCTTCCACAGCTGCTCCAGGCCCTGAGCAGCAAGAGGACAAAGCTACCCTGCACACAGCTGATTCCAACAACCTTCCCAAAACATCAACTTGGCCAAATCCTGTGAATGCAAAGAGCCCAAACCCCAGCCTGCAGACCCCACACCCTGGGCAAGGCATTTCACAGAGCTTCCCTGCCCTAGTGAGACCCATAGGGTTCCACTTAGCAGCAGACAGAAAGTACATTCATGAACTGGATCCANCCCCTGCCCTAGTGAGACCCATAGGGTGGTGGAAGGGACCTCAGAGATCATCCAGTTCCACTTAGCAGCAGACAGAAAGTACATTCATGAACTGGATCCAGAAACATGGGAATCAGCATCAAAGGCAGAACAGAGTCCACCTGGGACACCAACCATGGAGGAAGAGGCTTGACCCTGGTGGTCCCTCAGCTGTCTCCTGAAGATGCCATCCATGGGCTGCAATCCCTTGTTGGCCATCTAAGGGTCACCTGTGCTGTCTGCTCCTCCCTGCAGCTGCCACCTCTGACTCCCTGCACCCCAAGGTGGGGCACAGCTGTGGCAGTGCCCTTGGTGTGCAGAGGAGCAAGTCTCAGGCAGAGCCTTTCTGCAGCCCAGCCCTTGGCAGGACCTCTCCTGCTGAGCTTCTCCCTGCTAGCAGCAGCCCCTGGCTGTGCCAACCTGCCCTGAGCTGCAACAAGTGCCTGAGTGAGCAGAGCCTGAGCTGGGAAGTGCCAGCACTGAGCAGCCTTGGGTCTGGTCTAGCTCAAATCAGGACAATTCCCTTGAAGGGAAAGCCCTGGGCTGTGCAGAGAGCCTGGCTGAGGGAGGAGCTCCTCAGCGAGCAGAGGTCACTGCTCAAAATTCACTCTGGCTTTCTGAGGACCTCTGAGCAGGACACAAAATGCCCTCAAGTTAGCAGCTTCAGCTTCCTGTGATTCCTTGTGGTATTTATTTGGTGAGTGGCTAATTTGAACCTACGGAGTTATTAATTATGACCTTAATCTGATCGATGCTTTGTTCCACTTTTAATTAGCTTCCTAAAACTGGAGTCATTTAACTTGGTAATGGACTTGCTTAAGTGCACCTCTGATTGCATATCCCTTTCATATCCATCAGAAGCACTGGGGACTGGCTCACTCCAGCAATCTGCAGCCCAGGGCATGACCTCTGAGCAAACCTCGAGTATCATTAAGCTTACAAGCAGGTGGCTCCGTGGTGAAGCAGCTGAGTAGTCTCCTGGACTTGTGTTAGAGCTGGCAGCAGAGCCAGGGAGTGGATAAAACAGTCAGGCAGAGGGACAGATTTGAGCCCCAGTGGCTGTGCAGTCAAGAAGAAGTCTTTTTGTGATCAGCAGGAGGAACCACTTTAGCCAGGTGGGAGGTTTTGAGGAGCACAAACCCAGAACTGCTACTCCTGAGCAGGCTCAGCCTCTGCAGGCTCTCCCCTCCTGGCTGCATTCTGGCCCTTGCAGGGGCACTTGCCCCAGGCTTTGGCCAGAGCTGGGGTGGTGCAGGGCTGTGGCAGGGCTGTGGCCAGGCACGAGCAGAGCCTGCCCAAGTCTTGGTGCAGTCCCACTTGGCACTGGGAGCTGGGCACAAGAGCTCTGATGAAGCACAGCCACTTCCCTGGCATGTTTGCCAATGCCTCCTGCTTTATTGCCTAATTCCCAGCGGGGCAGCTCCACAGCCAGCCTCTCAGGACTGAATTTAAGCAGACCTGTCTTTAATCACCTGTCTCATTAATCCCTGACAGCCTCGGGGCAGGCCTTGCTGCCACAGCCATGCGGGAAGGAATCAGACGGTGTTATCCTAAGAGAAAAGCAAATCCTCGGCTGCCAGCTGCTGGTAAGTGCCACTGGTGTCACTGGAGGGTGGGGCCCAAAGTCTCCCAAGTACCTGAGCACCATGTGGTGAAAGAAGGATGGATGCTGTGGAGTTGGAGCAGGGCAACACTTGTCCCAGAGCTGGATTAAAAGAGCTCCTGGCTGGCGTCTGCCTCCAGCAGGTCCTGTTGTGGCATGGTTGTCACAGAATCACAATTAGTAAGGCTGGAATAGACCCTTGAGATCATCAACTCCAGCCTATGACCTAACCCCACCATACTGAGCAGATTGTGTCACTAAGTGCCACATCCAACCTTGCCCTAAACACCTCCAGGGACAGTGACCCCACCAAAACCCTAAAACCCTGGGCAAAGCACAAGTTTTTACTGAACTGCTGTGACCTTCTTCTGCTAACCCACCACTTAGAACCCAGCTGGTGGCACCTGTTTGGGGGCACAGGGGATGGTGACCATCTCCAAGGTATCCAGGATGAGTATTTCCTCCAGATCACCTCTTTTTGCCCTGGCAAATGCAGGTGGCAGGACCAGGGGCTGCTTGCTGTGGGGCAAGGAGTGGCCTCTGTGTCCAAGGGCTGCAGGAGGGAAGGATGTGGCTGAGAGGATTGCTGTGTTTGCAGGCACTTTTCCTCCCTAGCCTCCTGGTTTGTGGCCACTACTCAGTGTGCTGCATCGCAAAGCAGCTGAGAAAGGTGCTGGGATTTCAGGACCCTCCCTGCTACTCCTCTTCCCTAGGACAGAGAAGGCAAAGTCTGCTCCCCAGCAGGGAACAGGGGCCCACAGTTGGTGGTTCCCTTCAACTTGTCTCATTTAGGCCAGAAGAAGATGCTTCATTTGTCTTCAAACCATCCATCCATCTCTGCCCGTGGTTCACCTCATGCCACTGCCTGTCTGTGAGCACCAGTCAAAGCCAGCAGGGAACTTGGGAAGGGAGTCTCTGCACAGCCATCATTATTAATTTACATTCAGAAGCCACACAAAGTTGTTGCAGCCCTTGCCTGGCACGTGGTGCTCGCTGTCTTTCTGTCCCTTGGTCTCTCTTCTTTGCCTTCTTTCATCTGCTCTTGCTGCCATGTGTCACATCCCATTATGGTCTCTTCCTTCACCGGGCAGAGACCTGCTCTTGGGCTGCAGAAAGAGCCCAAATCAGGGAAATCTCAGCCCTTGGCCCATGAGCAAGTCGTTGGATGTCATCAAAGATGTCATTTTACACCATCAAAGGCAGCAGAACGAGAGCCCTGCTGCCCAGCTGGCCCCCATGCAGCTGGAGCTGTCTCAGGGCCAGCAAGCCCAAGAAGCAGCCAGGACTGCCCAGCCCTGTGCTGAGCCCTGGGTGAGCAGCAGCTCCTCCAAAACACAGGGGAAGGGGAAGAGAAAAGCAGGTTTAGGCAGATAATCCTCCTCTGGAGGAGCTCCCACAGCTTTTCTTCTCACTGCTCTGGAATCTCCAGAGCAAGCCTTTGTCAAAGCCTTTGTGCCTACCAAACCTGCCCTTTCTCCCCAGCCTGCACTTAAGGAGCCACCCACCCCTCCTGCCTGGTGACAATGAACACTCAGGCACGAAAGCAGCAGTGGGCACACCTCAGAGGGCTGCTAATTTGGGGCTGACCACGTGCCTGGGTGAGCTGGCTCTGCTTTGGGTTGTTTGCACTCTGGTTTTCATAGAATCAGGCAGGTTAGAAGAGAGCTCCAAGCTCATCCAGCCCAATCTATCCCCCAGCCAATGGCACTCAGTGCCCATCCAGGCTTTGCTTCAACACCTCCAGGGATGGGGACTCCACCACCTCCCTGGGCAGCCCATTCCAATGCCAATCTCTCTCTCTGCCAACAACTTCCTCCTAACATCCAGCCTCAACCTGCCCTGCCACAGCTTGAGCCTCTGTCCCCTCTTTGTGTTGCTGATTGCCTGGGAGCAGAGCCCAGCCCCAGCTGGCCACAACCTCCCTTCAGGGAGCTGCAGAGAGCAATGAGCTCTGCCCTCAGCCTCCTCTTCTGCAGGCTGCACACCCTCAGCTCCCTCAGCCTCTCCTCTTGGGGCTGTGCTCCAGACTCCTCCCCAGCCTTGCTGCCCTTCTCTGGGCACCTTCCAGCACCTCAACATCTCTCTTGAATGGAGGCAACCAGAACTGGACACAGCACTCAAGGTGTGTGCTAAGCAGTGCTGAGCACAGGGGCAGAAGAACCTCCCTGCTCCTGCTGCCCACACTGCTCCTGCTCCAGCCCAGGATGCCATTGGCTCTGCTGCCCACCTGGCTTGATGTGGCCCTGAGCAGCCTGGTCTGGTTGTAGATGTCCCTTCTCACGACAGGCAGCTGTATGAGGTGACCTTTGAGGGTCCCTTCTAACCCAGTGCAGTGTCTGAATCAGTACATCTGCCCAGGGCAAGGCACAGCAGAGCAAAACATGTGCCAGAACAGTGAGGTTCTCTGCAGAGAGCTATCCAGGGGCACGGAGCAGCCATCCCCCATGGCTCAAGGTGTTTCTGTGCTTTATGTGGCTGGTTTTGAGGAACAACAGCCTGCAGCCTCGAGGCCTTTCAGCTGGCTCTTCCTGTCAGTGCTTTCTGCAAATAACAGTAGTGGGAGGTTTATGTTCCTTCTTTTCTCCCTAATTCAGCCTTTCCAGTGGTGTTACAATTGCTTAAGTGGAGCTTTCCCTGACATGATACCAGGGTAAGCTCTGTGGCAAAATGACAGGCAGCTGGAGTGGAGCTGAGCTTTCTGCTGCTCTCCAGCATTTGCAACAGCTGCTGGTTTCCTGGTGCCTGAGCCAGTGTGATCCTTCCAGCAGCTAAAGCTCTTCGTGCCCTGGCTGGCACCAAGGCCTGTCCAAAGCTCAGCATGAGCTCTGGGACTGAAGTGCCTGACACTGTGTCTGCAAAGCCCTCCCCAGGCAATGCTACCTGGCACAGAACTTTTTCAGCTGGGAAAGATCATTAAGCCAAACTACTAATCCAGCACTACCAAGTCTGCTGCTAAACCATAGAATCAGTCAGGGTTGGAAGGGACCACAAGGTCCAGCCAGTCCCAACCCCCCTGCCATGCCCAGGGACACCCTACCCTAGATCAGGCTGCCCATGTCCCTCAGCACCACATCTACATCAGGTCTTTGGGTCCTGCCAAGAAGCTGATGAGCAGGAAGGTGTTAAAGTTGGCAATGCTTTAGCAGAAAGGCCCAGAAATGAGCAATTGCTGCCTCCCTGCCTTGCTTTAGTCTAATACAGCTGCCTGCATGAGCTGGGTGAGACCCTGCATCTTCTGGCATGCCACAGGGACATGCCCTGAGAGCCAGGCTCAAGTCTCTCTGTCCTGCCCATCATTTAAAGGTGTGTAACTAAGCTAAGGCAGCTCCTTGTCCCCAAACTGCAATATCTCTGGATTTGCTTTAGTAAATTTGGGTTAGATGAGTAGGGAAAAGACAGAAGATGAAAGATCTTCTCAAATGGGAAAGCTGGGGCAGGGATACTGCTGCTCTTGGAATCGCAGCATCATTTCAGTTGGAAAAGACCTTTAAGATCATGGGGTCCAATCTAACACTGCCAAATCTTCTCATGGGCAACTGCACACCAGTTGGATGGATCCAGGTGAGACCTGAGCTTTGTGTTTCTACCTCTGTGTCCAGTGTGCAGAAACATCCCAGGCAGTGAGCAAGCTTGTGGAGAGCTGAGAGTGATCAAGCAGAGACATGGGAAAGCCCCAGATATCTTAGGTAGGAGATGTCATTGAACTCAGCAGGAAGCTTCCTCAGCCAGGGTAATATTTTCCTTCCTCGTGTAAGAAAGAGCAGAGAACAGAGGACACCAGGAGAGGTTGTGGAGTCTCTTTCTCTGGAGCCTTTGCAGGGCTGTCTGGATGTGTTCCTGTGTACCCTGAGCTAGCTTGGATGGTCCTGTTGTGGCAGGGGGCTTGGACTGGATGAGCTCTTTGTGTCCCTTCCAAGCCCTGACATCCTGTGAGCCTTTGAGATCAGCA
>VWZI01015471.1:123498-182882 GCA_013396835.1 Psilopogon haemacephalus
CACTCTGTCCCCAGCCTGTAGCACTGCCTGGGGTTGTTGTGGCCAAAGTGTAGAACCCTGCACTTAGGCACCCCTTGAACTGTCTTGGGGCATTAAGGCCAGGTGTAAGTGTTTCACAGGACTTGTTTCTCCCTGCTGAATCGAAACTTGCTTTTAAAAGGGCATAACTTTGGGTTGAGTCAGTGTTTATTTACAGAGAAACTGTTTTTTGAAGCATCAAGGAAATTGGGGTTGGTTGGTTTTGGTTTTTTTGGTGGTCTGGGTTTTTTTTTTGACTTAGGAGAAAAATGACAAAGGTTTGTTAGGGCAAAAGGTTTGAGAACACCTAACCTTTTCTATACTGAGCAGCATGCCTCTAGCCTTTGGATTTTATCAGCCAGCTCTAATAATAGGTTTCTGCAGCAGAGATTAAAAGTTTATGCAAGGTGGCTGGGGGGGAGGGGGAAAGCACAGCAGGCAGGGATTAGAAATCCCCCTCCAACCCCATGATTTCAAATCCCAACGGAAATATTTACCCACAATAAATTCCCAGGCTTCCTGAGGCATCAGCATTTCTGTGCTGACAAGGGGTAATGGCAGACATTAATGTGCAGCTTCTTTGTAGGGGCCTCGGTTGGTCTGATACAGCCAACTGAAAGATGTAATAGAAAAGTAATTTGTGGTGGTTTTCCTTTTGCAGCAGTGTGAGTATCTTGCCTGCTGCAGCTGTAAGATGGAGAAAAGTGATCTGAGGAAGGAATTCACATCAGTGGAGCAAGTACTCGAGCTGGAAATGTGCTTTAGTGGGGCTTTGGGCTTCCTTGAAATGAATATATCCACTGTTTGAATTCTAAATTGCTTGTCTTATGCAGGGAATTAGTGAAATGTGCAGCAGCAGAACAAGGCTGCTGTTAGGTGGATGGGGAAGCAGGTGGGTTCTATGTCTGTTGAAGGGTTTGCTGATGTCTCTTGGCTCTGTTGGACACTAAAGGAAACATGATCCATAAGGGGGTAAGGATGATGCTCCCAGCCCAGTGTCATGTTGAGAAAGTCATCCCACCATGTGCTAAATGCCTCTTGTTTGCTACTGTTGTGCCTTCCTTGGAAGCCACTCAAATCACCTGCAGTTGTGGGGTCCCCCAGCACAAAGAGGACATGAACTTCTTGGAGTGGGTCCAGAGTAGGCCACTGAGATGATCAGAGGGCTGCAGAACCTCCCCTACAGGGACAGGCTGAGACAGTCGGGGCTGTTCAGCCTGGAGAAGAGAATGTTCAGGGGAGACCTTAGAGCTGCCTGCCAGCACCTGGAGAGGGCTACAGGATCGCTGGAGAGGAACTTGTGACAAGGGCTGGGAGTGACAGGATTGAGAAGTAATGACTTGGAGCTGGGAAAGGGGAGATGGAGACTGGAGGTGAGGAAGAAATTCTTTCCAGTGAGGGTGGTGAGACACAGGAACAGGTCGCCCAGGGCGGTTGTGGATTCCCACTCCCTGGCAGTGTTCAAGGTCAGGTTGGATGAGGCCTTGAGCAACCTGAGCTGGTGAGAGATGTCCCTGCCCATGGCAGGGGGGTCGGAACTGGATGATCTTTAATGTTCCTTCCGAGCCAAACCACTCTGTGAAACTCTTGTGCTGTGGAATTTCAGTGTGTGTAACCTTGAGGGGCTGGATGCCCTCCTACACTGGGAGCTCAGCCTGACTCAGGGTTACAGCTAATCTGGGGCCAGCTCACAGCTCCTGTGCTGGTTAAACAGCAGAGTCGCAGCTGTAGAGCAAGTGCAGATGTTTGATAATGACTACTTTTAACTCTGTACTATTTTAATCCAGCATATGAGACTTAAAATAGAGCCTGCCACAGAACTGTGCAGCAGCAGCAGCAGCAGGCTTGCTGGAGGAGCCACGCTGGGAAGAAGGGGAGGGTTGAGAGTGACCTGCTGGGCCACAGAGGTGGCTGCAGTTGGATTGGTGGAGGTGAAGGAGTTGCAGAGGAATGCAGTCTGTGCAACTAGCAGTGGGACCTTTCTCCTTGGATGACTGAGAGTCAGGGTGAGAATGGGTGTGAACGCCATGGGTTAGTGTAGACTCTCCTGTTGGCAGAGCTGATACATAAATATGATTCATAATTCCTCCTTGGCTGTCGTATTTAAAGAGCCAGCTACCTGTTCTCCCAACCTGACTATGGGTGTTTGTTGCTTAGTCCCAGATGGACTACTGGAAACATCTGCTCCTCCTTTGATTGGAGTTTATAAACAGATCTGGTGGGACTGGAGAGCAGGAACCTTCTCCCTGTGCCTTAGAGAATCATAGAATGGTTTAGGTTGGAAGGGAGCTCAAAGCTCAGCCAGTTCCAACCCACCCTGTGCCACAGGCAGGGACACCTCCTGCTAGAACAGGTCACTTAAGGTCTCATCTAACCTGGCCTTCAACACCTGCAGGGAGGTTGTGGAGCACAGAAGCACCCAGTGTGATGTGCCTCCCTGGGCAACTGTGCCAGTGTCTCACCACCCCCACTGCAAACAATTTCCTCCTAACATCCACTTTCAGTCTCCCCTCTGCCACTTCAAACCCATTCCTGTTCCTCCTGTTATTACCAGACCTTGTCAATAGTCCCTCCCCAGCCCTTCTGGAACCCACTTCAGATCCTGGAAGGCCACTCCAGGGTCTCCTGGAAGCCTTCTCTTCTCCAGGCTGCAGAGCTCCAACTCTCTCAGGCTGTCCTCAGAGCAGAGCTGCTGCAGCAGCATCTTGGTGGCCTCCTCTGGACTGGCTCAAACAGTTCCATGTCCTGCTTGTGCTGGGGGCTCCAGAACTTCACACAGTGCTGCAGAACTGTACACAGCACTCCAGTGTTGGAAAGTCATGAAGTGATGGAAACAGTTAAATGGGCAGATCTAACCCAGAACAGGTTGCAAAGGGAAATTCTCTCCCAATTCCTTTCGTTAAACTTCTAACTTACAAGACAACCACTTGATTACTCATTGAGCTGCCTGAGAATCCCTTTTCAGGCACCTGTGGATGGAAAAGGAGATCACAGAATAACAGAATGTTAGGGTTTGGAAGTGACCTCAAAAGATCATCTAGTCCAAGCCCCCTTCCACGACAGGATCACCTCGAGTAGGTGCCACAGGAACCTGTCCAGGCAGGTTTTGAATGTGTCCAGTGAATGAGAATCCACAACCTCTTTGGGCAGCCCATTCCAGATGTGAAGGATATTATAGCTGTGATTCTTTTCAGTTAACAAGTAAGAATTAATGATGTCAGGAACTTGATGGTATGTGGAGGGTTTTGTTTTCCCCCTTCTCCTGCTCTCCCCACTCCCCTAGGGTTGACAGAGTGCTTTTCTCTGGTTTTATTCTGCTTACTTTTTATTGGTAACATCTCTGCAGGCCTAGGGCTTCTTTCTGGGTGGTGCAAACCGAGGAGGGAAGATCCAGTTTCAGAAAGGGTCTGCACAGGGGTTGCAGTCAGGGCATAGCTTCATGTAGCCAAAAGGGTCAGTTTAATTTCTCATGTAAACAAGGCTGAGCTGTGCGCCTATAAAACGGTGTTTAACCTGCGTAGCACCGAGCGGGTCAGTATTCATCTTTGTAAAGTGCTCTTGACATCTTCAGCTGCAGCCCCAGATGGGTAAATGGTTTTCTTAATTGACTGGAGGAACAAATTTGGAAGAGCTGCAGCTGAATGGCAGAGGACAGAGCTGGTGGAAGGCTGAGAAGCAAGAAGGTGCAAGCAGCCGTGTGTGAGCACAGCTAATGGAGATGTATAAGCTGCCAAGGCTTCACTTGCTTGCTTTTTTTTTTTTGAGTGTGTGCTTCTAGGATATCCTTGCAAACCTGATTTCCTGCAGCATGATTTAAAGGGCTACTGAGTCTTGTTGAGGAGTTGTTCACGAGCTTGGGTAATTCATGATGGACTCTGGACATGTATTCAAGCGACAAGTATCATATAAAACTCATGTATGATTTACTACTAAGTTAGTCTCAACCCATGCCTGATGTCCAGGTGTTTCAGAGCCTAAGCATCTTAAAAATGAAATTATTTATTCATTTAGAGGACGGAAAGTTGAGCAGTGACCTGAAGTGATGCACAGGGGACTTGATGTGATCTGATTAGCGGAGCTGAGAGGTCCATCAGGTCCAGTGTCCTGGCTCATAGAATTGTAGGATGCTAGGGATTGGAAGGGATCTCTGGAAATCATCCAGTCCAACCCCCCTGCTAAAGCAGGGCACCCACAGCAGCTTGCCCAGGATCACAGTAGCCAGGGGAGTTTGGAATCTCTCCAGGGAAGGAGACTCCACCTCTCCGGGTAACCTGCTCCAGGGCTCCAGCACCCTCACACCAAAGAAGTTTGTCCTGGAACCTCCTGTGTTCCAGTTTGTCCTGCTGCCCCTTGTCCTGTCACTGGGCTCCACTGACAAGAGTCTGGCCCCATCTTCTTGCCCCCCACCCTTTACCTCTTGCTGAGTATTGAGAATATTTCTTCTTAGGCTGTTCTTCTCCAGGCTCACCACACTCAGGGCTCTCAGCCTTTGCTCCTCACAGAACCCCTCAGCAGCTTTGTAGCCTCCTCTGGACTCTCTCCAGTAGTTCTTTGTATCTCTTGAACTGGACCCAGTATTGCAGGTGTGGCTTCACTAGGGCAGAGGGGGAGGAGAACCTCCTTTAATCTGCTGGTCACAATCCTCTTAATGCACTGATCCCCTTCACCTTCCTGGCCAAGAGGGCACATTACTGGCTCATGGTGAACTTGTCCCCCAGGACTCCCAAGTCCTCCTCTGCAGAGCTGCTTTCCAGCAGGTCACTGGTGCAGGGGCTTATTTCCCCCCAGGTGCAGGACTTTACACTTGCCCTTGTTGCACTTCATGACTCTCATCGGGAGGTTTTGGTCGTTCTGCTTCCATCAACTTCTTATTAGTCTAACCCTTGCTTGAGGCCCTAAGTTCAGCCCTTTGCTTGCCCTTGGCCAAGCTGGCTGTTAACAGCATGAGGAGGCAAAGAGGCAGGGACTTGAGGGGGTCATCTTCATTCCCACTGCATTTCACACTGAGCAGTCCCCTCTGGCTCCTTTGTTGCCTTAGAGGAGTGGTGGATGCTCTTGGGTAGTGTATGGTGTCCCTTTCTGGTTCCCTGATCACAATCTTTGACTCTTGCCTCCTCTCTTTTTTATTGACCCCCACAATTGTTTGGTTTCCCTTTCCTGTATCCTGCCCCTACTTTTTTTTTTTTTTGAGTGGTGGCAATCAATGTGTAAAACCTTTCCTTAAAGAGCAAGCAATAAAACAAGCAATAAAGCCATGAGCAGAGGGCAATGGAGTAGCATTGCTTGCCTGAGCTGCTGTGCCAGGCTCCTGCAGTGTGGGAGCTTCCTGAGCCAGGAATTGAAGCCCAGACTGACTTCTGATCTGCAGATGTGTCCAGGGGCTCTGGTGGCTGGTGCTCAGCACTGCCTGGCTCTGGGTGCTGGTAGGTTTGCCTGCACACCACCTGTCCCTCTGCTGTGTTCAACAAGCTCAGTTCAAGGGCTTTATTTTACACTTAGAAATGTTCTTGAGAGCTGGAAAGCTTCAGAGCAGGCACAAGTAAGGTAAAGCATATTTTTCCCCAGAGTAGAAAGCAATGTTCTGGTTTGGCTGTGTGAGAAAGCTCTGGACTGGTTTATGCTTCTGGCCAGAGTATGGCTTTGTAGTCATTGCCACTTCCACTCTTTGGGAGCTGTTTGATTCCAAACCACTGCCCTACAGCTGGAAGCACATTGCCTGACTGATGAAGCAGAAATGTGCTGAAAGCAGAGATGTGGGGAAGGAAGGCTCCTAGGGAAAGAGATTTGTTCCTCCACAGCACTTCCACTACTGGTGCAGTCCCCAGTCATAATACTCTTTTTTTGTGTAGAATCACAGAACTGCTTGTTTAGAAGAGACCTTTAAGGTCATAGAGTTCAACCTCTAACCCAACCCCACCATGGCCATCAGATCCAGGGAGGTTCTCCTCCCGCTCTGCTCTGCCCTGCTGAGACCTCATCTTCAGCACTGCTTTCAGTTTGGGGCTCCTCAGTTGCAGAGGGAGAGGGAGCTGCTGGAGAGGGTCCAGGGGAAGGCTGTGAGGATGCTGAGGGGACTGCAGCAGTGGCTGGGGAGGAGAGGCTGAGGGACCTGGGGCTGCTTAGTCTGCAGAAGAGAAGACTGAGAGGGGATTGAATCAATGTTTCTAAATCTCTGAGGACTGGGGGTCAGGAGGGGGGGACAGGCTCTGCTCACTGCTCCCTGCCATAGGCCAAGGAGCAATGGATGAAAGCTGCAGCACAGGAGGTTGCAGCTCAAGACAAGAGGCAACTTCTTGCCTGTGTGGGTCCCAGAGCAGTGGCACAGGCTGCCCAGAGAGGTTGTGGAGTCTCCTTGCGTGGAGCCTTTGCAGACTCTGTCTGGCTGTGTTGCTGTGTGCCCTGAGCTAGATTGGATGGTCCTGCTCTGGCAGGGGGATTGGACTTGATAACTCCTGGGATCCTGTGATGAAGACAATTTGGGGTGGTGTTTAACAGAATATATTATGCTGGGCCCAGGGAAAAGGCAGTGTGAGAGCCACAGTGTTCAGCAGATCCAGAGGCTGGGTGCTGGTGCTGAGCCAACTGAAGGGGATTTCTTAGCTCATCTGTTTGGTCTTTTTTTGTGTGTGTGGTAGCTTTGTCTTGTTTCCTGTTCCTGGGGGTGAGGAGAGAGAAAATGAATCTGATAGGAGCTGGATTCCCTGCAGTGAGTGGCTGTGTTCCGAGCTGAAAATCCCTGTGTTTTCCACCACGACCAGCCAAACAATGACTCCTTCCTCTCCAGCCTTCTGGTTCCTTCCTGTTGCTTTTGTGGAATGTGGGTGGGTCCCATGACATCGGTGATGCTTAACCAAAAGTTGCTTTAATTGGTTATCCAGTGGGTGTGAGCTGGAACACGGTGAGTTCCACCTCAAAATGAGGAGAAGCTTCTTTGGTGTGAGGGTGCTGGAGCCCTGGAGCAGGCTGCCCAGAGAGGTTGTGGAGTCTCCCTCTCTGCAGAGCTTCCAAACCTGCTCGGATGTGTTCCTGTGTGACCTGCCTTGTGTGATCTTGCTTTGCTGGGAGGGGTGGACTCAATCTCAGGAGGTCTCTCTCAATCCCTACCATTCTGTGATCCATGTGCCAGGACAGTGACTGGGGAGGATTCCTGCCCAGGCAGTTGTGGTTCCCATGCCCCCCTGTGTGCCCTTAGTGTATTGGTACTTGACTGGAGGTGGTTGTGGCTTTGCAGGTAGCTCTGGTAAGTATCCAAAGATGAGCCACACCAGTGTGGTGTTATTAGTGCTTGTTTGCTACCCTGGAGAAGCTGCAGGGCTCCTGTCAGTCTCTGCCCTCTCTTCTCAGTGTCTGCAGCCTTGTCTGCAGTTTGGGGGGAGAGGAAATCACAGAATGGTGAGGGTTGGAGGCAGCCCTGGAGATCAGGTCCAAACCTCCTGCCAAGGCACATTCACCTGGAAAAGTCGTACAGGAACACAGCTAGGCAGGTTTGGAATGTCTCCAGAGGTGGAGATGCCACCACCTCTCTGGGCAGCCTGCTCCAAGGCTTAAACTTAAAGAAGTTCCTCTTGATGTTGAGATGGAACTTCTTGTGTTCCACTTTGTCTGGTCACTGGGCTCCACTGAAAAAAGCCTGATCCCATCCTGACTCCCAGCCTTGAAGCATTGATGAGATCCCTCTCAGGCTGCTCTTTTCCAGGCTGCAAAGTCCCAGTTCTCTCAGCATTTCCTCCTCACAGAGCTGTTCCAGTCCCCTCAGCATCTCTGCAGCCCTTTGCTGTACCCTCTCCAGCAATCCCTTGACCTCCTCGAAGTGGGGAGCCCAGAACTGGATGCAGTACTCCAGAAGTGGCCTCACCAGGACCTTAACCTGGTGGCTGCACCCCTCTTAATGCACCCCAGGATGCCATTGCCCTTTTTGGCCACCAAGCCACGTTGCTGGCTCCCGATCCTCCTGTTGTCCACCAGCTCCTTTTCCCGAGGTGTGTGCTGGAGCATCCTACCTTACATGTTCTTCCAGGTAACTGCTAAACTCATCATGACAACACTTCTGCATTACCTTCATGTTTGCTTTTCTCCCTGCCATTTGTTTCTGTGACAATTTTTTTTCTCCCCTTCCCTCCCAGCTTGTGTTGGTGGAGCTGCGAGTTGCGAGTTGTCTGGGGGCGTGCAGTGATGGTGCAGCTCTTCCTGTGAAACCAAACCATTGTTTGGAGCTAAGAGATGCTGCTGTGGGCATTGAGTGAAATTCTTTCCCTTATTACTTGTGGGGTTTATTGCTTAAAAAAAAAAAAAAAAAAAATTGCTTTCTAATGCTTAGGTGAGACTGACAGTGCTCCCCAGTCAAAGGGAGGGACTGAAAAAGGAATTCTAAATGACTTCTAGAAACTTTCAACAACAGCTTACTTTGAAGAGTTGTCCTACTTTGAGTTAGAACTGATGCTGTTCAGAGGTTTGACTTCCCAGCTCAGGCTCTGCTCGCTAAGGCACTTTGTGCAGTTCAGGGCAGGTGTGCAGAGCCAGGGGCTGCTGCTAGCACTGACTGAGCTGATGGGAAGGGTTCCTGCCAAGGCTGCAAAGGTCTCTGCTAAATCTTGTGTACTGTGTGGGGGAGCAGAGTAAAAGGCTGCACCTGTGGGGCAGAGTGACAGTTCAGGTGACCCTAAACTGACCAACAAGAGATTCTGTCCCATGGACATCAGAGTAGAAGGCTGTGCCTGTGGGGCAGAGTGGACAGTTCAGGTGACCCTAAACTGACCAACAGGAGATTCTGTCCCATGGACATCAAAGGCTGTGCCTGTGGGATAGAGTGGACAGTTCAGGTGACCCTAAACTGACCAACAGGAGATTCTGTCCCATGGACATAATTTTCAGAAGAAAGCTGAGGCATCACCAGAGTCAAGCACTTTGCTTTTCCTTCTCTCTGCTGCATTGGTCCTTGTCCCAGGAAGACTTTTTCTGTTCTGCCTTTGGTCTTGGTTCTTGAATTCCTGAATCTGGTTCCCCATCTGCTGCTGAGTCCAGTCTGGGACTTCTGCCACAGCAACAGTGATGACGGTGACCAGTTGCTATCAGGGTGTTGGGTTCAATATTGGTTTTTATCTGTATCTGCTTCACTTTATTGTTCTTATTGTCATAAAAGTAGTTCCAGTCTCTTGGCCCATGGCTCTCCCTTTCTCCAGTTTAGGAAGGCAGAGAATTCACAGAGAACCTCTGGCACTTGCCTAGTGGCTGGCCCAGGCTTGACCCTTGACAGGAATCTTTACCCTCGTGTTCTCACTTGCTTCAGTGGGTGCTGCTGTCTTAGGAGCTTTTGTAAGTGGAACAAACCGTGTCAGATTCTGCTGCCTTGTAGCACTGTGGGGTTTTTGTTACAGGGGCTGGGCATGCAGCTGAGAGGCTGAGCTGTTACATCTCTGTTAATGCAAGACTGTCCACTTCTGCTCAAGCAAATTGTCTCATCAAACCCTTAATTATTGGAGTCTCTATCTCTTTTTTTTTTTTTTTTTTGTAGCACGTACTGCAGCTCAAGCAGCTCCACTATTTGTGTACTTGTGCCTGCTTTCAAGTCCTTCCTGAAGGGCTGGATTTGGAAGATGCGGTCAGCTGAAAGCAGGGGAGGGGAGGGTGTTGCGTAACAACATAGCAATTTAGGGATGAAAATGCAGTTGGAGCAGGGTCAGATTCTGGCTATTTCTGACTCTCTAGCTTAAATGGCACTTTTTATTGCAGATTTCATTCTGATGCTCAGCACTCAAATACCCAGGTTTCCTTTCCCTTTTATTGCCAGCCGTCAGTGGGGTTTTTGCAAAGCTAAGCAAGAACTGCTTCTGCAGCACTGGCAAATTCTTGTGCCAGCAGATAAAGCAGGCTAATTCATAACAAAGTTGGTGGTGTGGTTTGGCTTTTGGTTTGGGTTTTTTTTCCCCCCCCTTACTTGAGGATTGCTTTGTGGCAACCTCTTAACAAACTGAGTTTTGCCCCTTCCTGACTGCAGGTTGGGAATTGGAACCTGTGCTGGTGTGTTTTTGGAGTTCCAAGAGCTGTGCTCTGTAGCCACAGCCTAGTTATTACATTTTCAGTGACTGTATCATCTTCAGTAACTGTAACCCTAGGCTCTGAAATGCATCCTGTGGTTCTGAGAGTGGCTGTAAGCCTCTTCTGTTCTGTTCTGATGCTTTTAGGGAAGATTTACACAATTTTCCGCCTCTAGGGTGGGAAGAAACACTGAGGTTGGAAGAGTGGAATCAAAGTGGTCCAGCAGGCATACATTCACAGGTTGTGTTGGGTTGGAAGGGACCCTCAAAGGGCATCTTGTCCAACTCCCCTGCAGGCAACAGGGACACCTCCAACTAGATCAGGTTGCTCAGGACCACATTGAGTCTGATCTCGAATGTCTGCAGGGACAGGGACTCAACCACATCCCTGGGCAACATGTTCCAGTGTGTCACCACTCTCCTTGTGCAGAACTTCCTCCTGATGTCCAACCTAAATCTCCCCTGCTCCAATTTCAAACCACTGCCCCTTGTCTTATCACTCCAAGCCCTTCTGAACAGTCTCTCCTCAGCCCTCCTGCAGGTCCCTTTCAGATACTGAAATGTAGCTCTATACGTATCTCACCTGAGCTCTGCTGTCCCCTCTCCAGGCTGAGTCCCCTTGTTTTGTCCTGTCCCTCTTCGTTTGAATCTGAGAGACTACAGGGCTGGGATTCTGGAGCTGAAAGTCACCATTGCTACAGGGATAACTTAGCTGAAAGTTGTTGCTTCTTGCTGAAGTTCAAGCATGTTGCCCTGCTGGCTGATCCAAAGAGCACACAGCTAAATGCAGCAATTATCTGGTGATTAATTAGCCTGGGTGTGGAAGTTGGCTTTCAAAATCGCTGAAAGATATTTTTCATTGTGGTTGTATACAGAAGATGGACCAAAACTGTTGGTTGTGGAGACTGCCAAATGGGTTTGTTAGTGACAGTAATAGCTTTCTGCTTGTGACATGTCCTCTGCTGTTGAAATCCACCTTAGTTGTGCAGGAGATCATCTTTTTTTCCAGCAGAAGGGAGGTGTGTCCCCTCTAAAGCAGTGTCTTGGTGCCCTCTCAGTCTTCTTTATGTGACTTGAATTTTGGTCCCTGCAAACCGTGCAGCAGTAAATTGGATGCGTGTTGGGACAGAGCAGGATATTCATCTGGACACTTAACTGGCTGCGAGCAGCAGTTTGGTGCTTGCATTCTTTCAGGATGTCATCCATGAACTGGAGCCTTAGTGGGACATAAATAAAGCACTAAGTGCCTGTGCTTGCTGTCATTTGGCTTGCCATGCGCTTCCTTTCTAGCTCCTTTGAGGCGAGGCAGCCCTGGCAAAAAGAAAACTCTCCAAGCCTAATGCTTATGTAACTGAAGGCAAGAGGCCTCTGTTGGCACTGGTGGCTGCAGAAACTGGCTTAGCTGTGCTTGTGAAATCAGTGCTGTGGTGCCAGGAACACCACCGTGAAGCTGCTCGGGTGGAGTGTGCCTCCTATCCTCTTGACAACCACACCGAGGGCTGGTGTCCTGCTCCTGGAGTGCATCCCTGCCTTTGGAATGCAGAACACAGAATGGCCTAGGCTGGAGGAGACCTTAAAGAGCAACAGGGATGCCTCTCAACTAGATCAGGTTACTCAAGGCCCTATCCAACCTGGCCTTCATCATCTCCAAGGAGGGGACATCCACAACCTCTGCACAATCCATACTGGAGTCTTGCCACCCTGGTAGTGAAGAATTTCTTTCTAAGATCCAATCTAAATGGATTCTCTTTCAAGTAAAAAACATTTCCCTTTGTCCTAGCAGTGGACACTCTTGTAAAAAGTCCCTCTGCAGCCTTCCTGCAGGATCCCTTCAGGTATTGGAAGGCAGCTCTAAGGTTCCCCCAGAGTCTTCTCTGAGCTGAACAATCCCAGATCCCTTAGCTTAGCCACATAGCAGAGGTGTGCCAGCCCCTGGATCCTCTTTGTGGCCCTGAGATGAGTGACTTGGGTCTGTGGTGTTGCAGCAGTTGGGAAGCTGTGGAAGATAGCAAGTGCTGCTTTGGCAGGTGTGGTGCTTCATCTGGTGCTGTGCCCTGTGCTTGCTTTCATGCGAGGCTGCATCATGGTGGCTGGGCTGTGCTTGCAGAAGGCACAAGGTGACAACTCTCTGTGGCACACTGTAGGCTTCAGTAACAGGGTAGCAGGCAGGAGTAGGAGAGAGAGTTGCAAACCTCACTGTTGGTAGGGACAGCTACAAAGGTTCCATCCTAACTCAGCAGCCAGGCCTGAAGATCTGCTGAACAGAGAAGTGGAGAAGTGTTCCTTTGGTAGTGGCTGTGCAAGGCTTTCTGCTGAGTGCTTTCAGGTGCCTCTCTACAGGCCTTCTCCACAAGAGCAATGGAGAGAAAAGCATCCAGATCTGAGAGCTGGAGTGGTGAGAAATAGGCTGATCTGAACTGGAATGTCTTCTGACTTGGCTGCTCACTGCAGTCTTGGGGAAAAGCCACAGCAAAGCTGGATAGGCTGATGTGGCTGAAGTGTTTGGAGAATCACACAGAATGCCAGGTTGGAAGGGGCTCCAAGGCTCATCTGATCCAACCTTTCTAGGCAAAAGTGGAGCTGGAAGTTGAAGCTGAGTCTCTGTTGTGAGCTCCACCATGTGCCATCCTCATGACTTGGGTGATGAGGGCTGCTCTCGTTACATTGCACGCAGTACCCAAAGCCCCAGGAAGCATGGCAGGGGACAGGATTGGCCTTTGAAATGGCTGTGACTGCTTAAAAAGCTGTGAGGGGAAGAAACAAACTGCAAAATAATGCAGGCAGAATTGCTGAGGTTGGAAAAGACCTTGTAAGGTCAACTCAACTACCCTGACCACTAAACTATATCCTGAAGCACTACATCCACATGCATCTTGAACACCTCTAAAGATGGTGACTCCACCACCTCCCTGGGCAACCTATTCCAATGCCTGACCACTCTTCCAGGAAATAAATTTGTCCTCTTACCCAGCCTAAGCTTCTCCTGGCACCACTTAAGCCTGTTTCCTCTTGTTCTATGCCTGGGCACGATCAGCTGCACAAAAAGGGGAACCCCCAGGCAGGCAGCAGAAAGGATGTTAATGTGTATGTCCTCCTAGGTGTAAAATGTTCTGTGCTATGCTCTTTTGCCAGTTTTTGGATGGTACAATGCTCAAATCCAGCGTGTGGTCTGTGAGCCTGGCCCAGGTCAGCCCCATGCTGTGCTGGTGAGGCCAGTTTGAATGTCATCTTCCCTGAGAAACAGAAAGACTGCAAAGAGGGTAGCTGAAAGCTTGTGGAAAGCAACCTGCCAGGGTAGGTAGAAATTGATGGCATGTGAAAGACTCCTCAGGTAGCACGAGGTGGTGGCAGTAGCAGTTAGGGTCTTCCACTGTGCAATCAGAAGAGATTTGCTGTGGTGCAGCATCTGGGAGGTGCAGGATCTCCTGGCACAGAGCAGGTTGGATGCACTCAGGCTGGGTAGTGCCTGAGGCAGAGGCAGCACTGCCACTGGGGGTGTGTGGGAGGGCAGCCTGGAGAAACAGGACCGTGAGCACTGGAGCCTTTCCACGGTGCTGCTGGGGTGCAGAGCTGCTGCTGTCCAGGTGGTGCCCTTCTGGGCTTTGGGGAATGCCTTTGGTGCCCCCAGGCTGCTTCTGGGAAGAAGCTGCAGAGCTGCATTCCTCTGCTTCCCAAAGTCTACAAGTGATTTGCATACCTGTATTCGGGAAGTAGGCATCTGAAAGTCATCTTAAAGCCTTGATTACCAGTTTTTGAAAACACTGGGGCCTTTAGTTGTGGCTCTGGGAAGAGTGTTGTACCCACAGAATAGAATCAACCAGGATGGAAGAGTCCTTCAAGCTCATGCAGCTCAACCTATCCCCCAGCCCTAGCCAATGGCACTCAGTGCCCATCCAGGCTGTGCTTGAACGGTGACTCCACCACCTCCCTGCACAGCCCATTCCAATGCCAATCACTTTCTCTGGCAAGAACTTTCTCCTAAAACCCAGCCTGTGCCTCCCTCAGCACAACTTGAGGGCACAGCCATCACCTGCAGTGTGGTGTGGGACTTGCTTCTGCTCAGCTCCGTGCTCTGACCCCTCCTGAGCAGGGCTGGACCTGTCCTGGGGTGTGGGCTTGGGGCAGAGCTCATGGCACTGCTGCTGCAGTCCCATGTTCTCCTTCAGGGCAATAACCTGGCAGGTTCTTTAGACAGCTCCTGGCTTACTCCTAGGCCCTTTTAGCTCCATGAAGTGGCTCACCACATGGCTGGGTGCCTGTCCCACCAGGTGTGTGGCAGAGAAAGCAGCAGCAGGACAGTGGCAGTGTTTGCTTCAAGTGTAGCACAAACTTCCTCTTAAGCTTTAGCTGCTGCTGAGCTCTCGATTCTTTGTATAAAGGAAGGGTCAAATGGTCCTGGGGTGGCTCTGCCTGCAGAGCTGCTGGTTGGCTGGGAATTGGGAAGGTTCTGGAGGCATCAGGGCGAGCTGAAGTGACTTTGACTTTAAACTCCTGTTCTGTCCCCAGCCTCACGCGCTTGCAAGCACACTGAGCCCAAGCAAAGAGGCAACTGTGGCACTCTTGAACCCTCTACAACAGTAATGAGCAGCACCAAAGGATTTTCAGTTACTGTGCTGGGCTGTGAGCATGGGCTAAGGTTAGAGCTTCCTTTGTGTGGCTGAGCATTAGATGTGGTGGGACACATCCTGCTCTCTGCAGCAGCTCTGCTTCTTCTCAGTGGCACCAGGTCCAGCTCGCTTGTGACATCTGACTCTGCTCCACGTTGCCACTCGAAAGGCTCTGCTGATGGTGCCTGCTGCTGCAGCCATCTCCCCTTGCCACCATCAGTTCTGCTCACAGTGGTATCTGTGGTGGCAGGGTGACCAGATGGGCAGCTCAGCCCACCCTGCAGAAATGGATTCCTTCCTTCCACTTGGATCAGCTCTTCCCCAGCTGCTTAATCACTTAGCCATGGGGAAGGCTGTGCCAGTACCGAGGGGGTGTGATGTGAAGATGAGAATGAGTTCCTAAAGGGGTGTGGGAGGATGACTGTTGGGTTTTAAGCAGCTTTTCTGCTGCTTATGAAACCACAGGCTGGGCAACCACAGCTCCTCGTGCGCTGGTGGCTTTCTATATGTGCCAGCACTTCAGATTCAGCATCGCTTGCTCCCTTCTGCTGCATGCTCTCTGCTGCCTGGGCATGGAGATTCCTCTTTGAGTGCTCTCTGCTGCCTGGGCCTGGAGATTCCTGCTTTGAGTGCCTGCCCCATGTGTGGCAGGTCTGTGGTGTGGAAGACCTCTTTCCACATCACCTCTTCTGGTCACAACAACTCCATGAATGCTCCAGGCTTGGTGAAGAGTGACTGGAAAGCTGTTCTGACCTGGGGAGGGGGGGCTTAATTGATAGCCAGCTGAAGATGAGCCAAAGTGTGCCTAGGGGGCCAAGAAGGCCACCAGTATCCTGGCCTGGATCAGCAATACTATGGCCTGGAGGACCAGGAAAGTGATTGTTCCCCTGTCCTGGGCACTGGTGAGGCTGCACCTTGAGTACATGTTCATTTTTGGGGCCTTCATCGCAGAATGATGTTGAGGGGCTGGAGCAGGTCCAGAGAAGGGCAAGGAAGCTGCTAAAGGGTCTGGAGAACAGGTCTTAGGAGGAGCAGCTGAGGGAACTGAGCTTGTTCAGCCTGGAGAAAAGGAGGCTGAGGGGAATCCTCATTGCTGTCTACAGCTCCCTGAAATGGGGTTGGAGCAAGGTAAGAGTTGGTCTCTTCTCCCAAGAAACAAGTGATAGGATGAGAGGAAATGGCCTCAAGTTGCACCAGGGGAGATTTAGGTTTGGTGTTAGAAGAAACTTCTTGACCAAAAGGGATTCTGAAAGACTGGAACAGGCTACTCGGGGAGGAGGTTGAATCCCCATCCCTGGAGGTGTTTGAAAGCAGCAGAGATGTGGTGCTGAGAGACAGCCTTGACAGAGTGAGTTTGTGATCAGACTCTCTGATCTTAAAGGTGTTTTCCAACTGTAAGGCTGCTGTGAGCTGTCTGAGAGCAGTGCTGTGCTGGCCTGTGCTTGGCTCCTCCTCCCAGCAGATGCATTTTCTTCCTGAGCTGCATGCAGGTGCCTTGGAAGCAGTGTCTGTGCTCTCCAAGGGCCAATGGTGGAGTGCTCTGCTACAGCATCCTCTGGCTTGCTTTGCTGTCTGTTGCCAGGGATGTGAGAGCTTGAGCAGTCATAGGGAGAAGACAGATTCCAGAGAACTGGAATGTTCTCATGAAGGGTTGCTCTAAGGGAGTTCTTGCAGTTAGAGTCATGGAATGGTTTGCATTGGAAGGGACCTTCAAAGGTCATCCAGTCCAACCCCCTGCAGGCAGCAGGGACCTCCTCCACTAGATCAGGTTGCTCAGAGCTTTGTCTGTCCGGTCTGACCTTGAGTATCCCCAGGGATGGGGCCTGAACTTCCTCCCTGGGCAACCTGTTGCAGTGTTCCAGCATCCTCACGGTGCAGAACTTGTTCCTAACATCCAGTCTAAATCTGCTCTGCTCTCGTTTCAAACCATTGTCCCTCGTCCTGTCCCTGCAGGCCTTTGCTAACAGTCCTTCTGCAGTCCCCTTTGGGTTGCTCTAGAGGTCTCAGTGGAGCCTTCTCTCCTCCAGGCTGATAAAGTTGTCCTTTTATCCCCTACACCCTCCCCACCATGCACGTTTGGATGCTCTCACCTGCTCCTCTCTCCTTCCCAAGGATTTATCTGAATCACCATCTTCACTACAAGGCACAAATGCTACCCAAAGTCGTTGCTGCCAGCCAGTGCAGCTGATATCGACCTCCCTCATCTTGGATGAGCTCTGCTGAAGTTGATGCTGAGTGGTTTTCTAGTCCATTACTTGGGGCTGGGTGGTGAGCAAGCAGGCTGAGGTGGCTGCAGATGAATTGCCCTCATTATCCTACGCATACAATTAATGCATCTCCTCACCCCGTGCCCTGCTGCTGCCAGAGGCAGAGCAGCAGTAAATAGCTGGTAACAGCTTTTACCTGGAAACCTGATAGGCCTTCCACAGCCCTGGGTGTGTTTCTCAGAAGCTGTGAAGCCTTCCAGGGTGGCTTTTTTTCTTGCCTGCTTATGCAGGAAACATTCCCACTGAGCTAATGGGGAGGGAAGCAAGCAGTGACATTCCTTACTGAGGATGTTGCCAGGGCTTAAGGACTCTTCACAGCTTCTCTCCTGGAGTCTAGGCTTTGGCACAAGCCAGAGATGGAGCAGCAAGAGAAAAGAAGGGCTGATGAGGAGAGCAGGGTGCTTGGTGAGTTCACAGGACTTAGTGCTGTGTGTCAGAGGTAGGGTGAGGAGGAGGAAATGGCCACTTCCACCCTCCTGCAGGGTGTCCCTGAGCGGTCTGGTGCTGCAGCCTGACATAGAATGGGACCTTGAAGATCATCCAGTTCCAACTCCCCTGCCATGGGCAGGGACACCTCCCACTAGCCCAGGTTGCTCAAGGCCTCATCCAACCTGGCCTTGAACTCCTCTAGGGAGAGGACATCCACAACCTCCCTGGGCAACCTGTGCCAGTGTCTCACCACCCTCACTGCAAACAACTTCCTCCTAACATCCACTTTCAATCTCCCTTCTGCCACTTCAAACCCATTCCTCCTTGTCCTCTCTTACCAGACCTTGTCAATAGTCCCTCCCCAGCCCCCCTGTAGCCCCCTTCAGATCCTGGAAGGCCACTCCAAGGTCTCCTTTGAGCCTTCTCTTCTGCAGGCTGCAGAGCCCCAACTCTTTTAGCCTGTCCTTCCTCAGTGAGAAGGAAGTTGCCCTGCCTGGGGGCTGCTGTGTTGGCATCAGTACAAAGGTGTTGGTTGTTGGTATGTGTCAAAAACGTCGTTACCCACCCAAATTAGTGCCTTGCCTCTTGCTTCTTCAAACTGATGGGATGGCATGCTGGAGGCTCGGGGACATCTGGTGCTGTCAGAGCAATCTGAGATGCCATGCAGAGACGATGCCCTGTCCAGAGAGATTAAAAATAGTGCCTAATAAGCTTCTAAACCATCTTCAGTTGTAGGTGTTTGGGAAAAGGGAGCTTTGGAAATATTTTTCCTCCTGACTTTAAAAACTGAAGGTGCAAATGGAGCACTGATTGGCTAGGTTGGGCTGCATGAGCTTGGAGCTCTCTTCCAACCTGCCTGATTCTATGATTCTAAAGATGATCAGGGGGTGGAACACCTCTGCTATGGGGACAGGCTGAGGGAGCTGGAGGTCTTCATCCTAGAGAAGAGAAGGCTCCAGGGAGACCTTAGAGCACCCTCCTGGTACCTGAAAAGGGCTACAAGAAGACAGCAGAGGGACTGTTAGCAAAGGCCTGCAGTGACAGGATGAGGGACAATGGTTTGAAATGAGAGCAGAGCAGATTTAGGTTGGAAGTTAGGAACAAGTTCTGCACCCTGAGGATGGTGAAACACTGCAACAGGTTAGCCAAGGAGGTAGTTGAGACCACATCCCTGGAGCTGTTCAAGGTCAGCTTTGACAAAGCTCTGAGCAGCCTGATCTAGTGAAGGATGTTGTGATGGTTTGGGAGTTTGAATTCACCCAGACTAGGCTCAGCTGGCTGGAAGTTAATGAATGAAGCTTTATATTCACAACTCAGCACAAGATACAAGCAGATAGTTACAGTATCTTACAAATATTTACAGCTAGATACAGAAATACACAAGTTAAAGGTAAAACAGAAACAGAATGCCCCTCCCAGAGATCAGAGTCCCCAAGAGGGATTTCCAACCACCCTTCCACCTTCTCCCCAGCCTCTGATCTTATCCCAGAATCTGCCTTATGTGCAAGCTGAATCAGAAATTTGGACAAGGGGGGCTAGAACTAGAATTTGATTAGTTGGGCTACACAGATCCAGCTGGAAGCCAAGGAGAGGGACAGAGAGCAACAGGCAGAGCTCAGATTGAGCCACACACTGTCTTACCTGTGCTTGTGTCCTTGCTTTTATACATCTTGGCACACCTATGAGTGCAGCAGACAGCAGCAGTGTTTGCTTTTCACAGCCTCTCATCTCATTTTCCTCTTTAAAATATTCCACTTAACCTCCAACCAGCACAGATGTCCCTGGAGGAGGGGTTAGACTAGATGACCTTTGGAGGTCCCTCCCAACCCAACCCATTCTGTGATTCTGTCCTCTTGGTGTGATGTTGTTTGGTTTTATCTTCTAGCCAGAACACACAGCTCATGCCTGTATTGTCATAGCAAGCAACTGTTGAAACCATTATGGGGTGAAGCAAATCTGATATTTCTGGCGACGGTGTGACCTTAATTTAGGGCAGATGACCACGTTGTGTATTTTATATCCACTGTTTAACCATTAAAAAAAATAAAAAAAAGCATTAATGAAGCAATATTTGTGTGCTGACAGTTCTCTTCTTCTTGTAGAAATGACTGCTGTTACTGCAGGCAATGTCAACTTCAAATGGGACCCCAAGAGCTTGGAGATCAGAACGCTGGCGGTTGAGAGACTGCTTGAGCCTCTTGTTACACAGGTAGGAAGAAAAAAGGGGGACAAATAAAACCTTCATGAGAATGATTGAAAAGGTGGAGGAAAAGCCCAAGATGAGGCTGCAGTGTGAGTGCAGCCCAGACAGCAACTGTGTGCTGGGCTGCAGCAAGAGCAGCTGTGGGCAGCAGGGCAAGGGAGGGGATTGTGCCCCTTGGCTCTGCTCTCCTCACACCCCACCTGCAGCACTGTCTGCAGCTCTGCAGCCCCCAGCACAAGCAGCACATGCAAGGGTTGGAGCCAGTGCAGAGGAGGCCACCAAGATGCAGCTGAGAGGGCTGCAGCAGCTCTGCTCTGAGCACAGGCTGAGAGAGTTGGGGCTGTGCAGCCTGGAGAGGAGAAGGCTGCCAGGAGACCTTGGAGTGGCCTTGCAGGATCTGCAGGGGCTGCAGGAGGGCTGGGGAGGGACTATTGACAAGGTCTGGTGATGACAGGAAGATAAGGAGGAATGGGTTTGAAGTGTGAGAGGGGAGATTGAAAGTGGATGTGAGGAGGAAATTGTTTGGGGTGAGCGTGGTGAGACACTGGCACAGGTTGCCCAGGGAGGTTGTGGAGCATGAAGCACCCAATGTGATCTCTGATGGATGGTGGCTGTGGGGTTTATTTGTTGGGTTTTTTTATTTGCTTGTTTGTCCTGGGGTTTTGTTGTTGTTTGCTTTTGGGGTTTTTTTGGGTGAGGTTGTGGTGTTGTGTGATTTTTATTTTTATTTGGTTTTGGGTGTTTTGGTTTTGTTTTCCAATGGTTTTGAGTCCCCTTTGGAAGGAGGTTCAGGTAAAGGTGAAATGTGTGGTGGGAGATGTTTGCAAGCTGTCTAGAACAGCCTCATCTAGGCTGTTGACCCCTCTCTTCCACCCAAGGAGGATGCTTTGATGATGTTTGAGGCTGTTGAGTATGTCTTTTACAAGGCACACCTGCTTGCTCCTCATTTCTGCTGATGCTTGTGACTGACTAAAAGCTTTTTGTGCATGGTCTCCATTGCTTAGTGAAATGCTCTGAAGAACATAGGAGAGCCTGGAGTAAGTATTGTGAGTGTAAGCTGTGTGCATTGGGGGTTTTGATGTTTCTTGGAAGAGACTTTCTAGGAGGTCTGAATGAGGAGGTGCAGTGGAGGCAGTGAACTCATCTTCCTCAGCACTGTTTCAGTTTTCCACAGAGAGGCACTGGAATGAGCTGCCCAGGGAGGTGGTGGAGTCACCCACCCTGGAGGTGTTTGAAGGTGGTTTGGATGTGGTGTTTAGGGTGAACCTTGCAGGGGAGAGTTCTAGGTTGGGCTTGGTGATCCTGAGGGGCTTTGCCAGCCTGCATGGTGCTGTGATTCTGTGACAGTATGAACTGGATGCAAGTCCTGCCAAGCACACAGCCTGCAGCAATCAGGATCTGTTTCCACTATTAACATCCCTGTAATCACCAAGCTGCTGCTCCTGCCTGTCCAGATCTTCAGATGGGCAATTGGACCACTTTCTGTACAGCTTTTGAGCAGGAGTTAGTGAGGCAGTCTGTCTTCATGAGAAACTGCCTTAATCAGGGGAAATGTAACTGGGCAGACTTTTTTATAGCACCTTTCTGTCAATGTCGAGTAGCTCTTCTGGCAATCCCCAATTTTAGGAATGATGTGGCTGGCAAAAAGAGAAGGAAGAAGAGTAAGCTGCCTTGTTGCAGCTTGTCTTTGTGTAGCAGATGATGAACTGAAGTACCCAGTACAAATGCCTCCCATTAACCACCAGGGATGCTCCCAGCCGATGGCTTTCCCTCCCCGAATCAACCTTCTGAGAAGACAGATTCAGCTCTGACAACCTCTGTTCACTGGGGCTTTCCACAGGAGTCATACTTTTAATGCTGTAATTTAATGTCCCTTTCAAGTAGCTTAGACTGAAAAAAAGGAGAGGGGGTGAGAAAAAGGCAAATGGAAAACTCTGTGTGTGTGTGTGGATATTGTGGCATCTGACTGAAGGGAAAGGATCCTGAGCTAAGGGAGAAGCTGGAGGTCATCTGGCTGCTAAGGACCACTTCCTAGCAGGATTTCAGTCTGAACCACAGAACTTGGAAGTTATTTGTTTGTTGCAGGAGAACTGTGAGAGTTCAGTTTGGGTTGTGTTAGGGAAATAATGAGCCACAGGAAGTCTTTTGCTCTGCATTCAGTCTCTTGGCTGTAGAACTGTTTTGGACTGAGCGGGCACCGCCTTGCTGGAGTCCTGTAGATAATGACTGCAGCCTCGTTTGGGATCCTTTATGCCTGCAGAACGATCCCAAATTAATTATCCCAGCTTGGTTTTCTTTTTACGTGGTGCCAAACAGCCCTGGCCTGCTACTGAGACAGCAGTTTGTCAAAAGCACAACCAGCTCTCCATCTTCAAAATCAGATTTTTTCAGGTCTGCTACTGATGAGCAGTTTAGATAGGTTTATAATGAGAAACACTTGCTTGGGGTTAACCTTTGGAGCTGGCAATAGTGCAGGTATTGACACACTGTCTAGAAAATAATAGTTTGCCTTGCTGTCAAGTTGATAAACTTCTCATTTGCTTCATGGGTTGTTGTTTGTTTTTTTTCCTCTCCCTCCTCAATCCACGCCTGTAGGTAACAACATTGGTGAACACCAGCAACAAGGGCCCCTCGAACAAAAAGAGAGGGCGTTCCAAAAAGGCCCACGTTTTGGCTGCTTCAGTGGAACAAGCAACAGAGAATTTCCTGGAGAAAGGAGACAAAATAGCAAAGGAGAGCCAGTTCCTGAAGGAGGAGCTGGTGGCAGCCGTGGAGGATGTCCGCAAGCAAGGTGAGAGCTGTGCCTGATGGATTCTACAACTCTGTGCTCTCAGAGGGAGTAAAGCTCTCCACCCCCACCCAACACTTTTGAAATCATCCAGACTAGACTAAGTCAGCTGAAGTTAAGGAATGAAGCTTTATATTCACAGCTCAGCACAGTATGCATCAGAGATTTAAAGTGGCAGAGGGGAGATTGAAAGTGGATGTGAGGAGGAAGTTGTTTGCAGTGAGGGTGGTGAGACAGTGGCACAGGTTGCCCAGGGAGGTTGTGAAGCACAGAAGCACCCAATGTGATCTTTCATCACACTGGGTGCTTCTGTGCTCCACAGCCTCCCTAGAGGTGGATTCTGTGCTCCACAATGTCCCTGGAGGTGTTCAAGTTGAGGCTGGATGAGTCCTTGAGCAACCTGTTCTAGTGGGAGGTGTCCCTGTCTATGGCACAGGGGAGTTGGAACTGGCTGAGCTTTGAGCTCCCTTCCAACCTAAACCATTCTGTGATTCTACTGCTACTTGTACTTGTGCAGATTCTCACTTGTCTTCCTGGCTTCCTTGAGGAGTAAACAGGATGAACAGGGCAGATATGGGAATTGGATGTCCCAGGTAGAGACTGAGAGGAGAAGCATAAGGGCTGATTCTTCAAAGAGCATTTAAAGCTCAGTCTAGGCTAAGGAGTAAACTTCCCCCCTCCCCTTGCCTGTAAATGTTATGGAATCACATCTCCAATATGTCAATAACTTCAACATTTGAGTGCATACAAAGCAGCATTGTAGGAGGAAGAGCTCTGAGTGTTGACTTGACAGAGCCTGGTGTCTTGAATATGCAAAGTGTAAACAGCAACAAACAGAATGCAAGGACCTTGATTAAACATTCCAGGCTTCCTCCTCCACTACTGTTGGGGTTTTTTTATCATTTTCTCTCTTACTTTCTTGGAGAGGACCTGCAAGAAAAGCCCATGGAGCTGGCTTACTCTAAAGTAAATATTGCTGCTCATAAATCATTTATCATTCTTCCAGTCGTGAGCCTTTTCTATGCTTCAGTGAAACCCAGTCAGCTGGTATTAATGGTGATGGCTGCTGCTGCAACAAAAAAAAAACCAGGAAAACTCATTAGCATTAATTACTTGTTTGTAGCTGAAGCTACCCAATGATGAAATATTAGTTGAAAATGGGTCTTAAGTCCTGGATGAGCCTGGTTGACAGACCAGAGAAAGATCAAGGTAAGGAGGTGGCAATATAAGGGGCTAATTGAGTTTGGCTTAATTTAACAACAGCAAACAACAGCAAAAGGGACCCCTTTGTCCTGAAGCTTTTAATTCTTGGTGCTTGCTTGATTGCTGCTCAGAGCTGTTGAGTACCTTTAAATGACTCATGGTGATACTGGAGAGCAAGGGAGCTGCACTCAGTCCTCCAGATTGGGAAGTTCCATTAGCTGAATTTGTGTTAGCATATTGCAGGGAGAAGCTGCTGAGGAGGAGAGAAACAACCTTCAGGATGACCTTTCACTTGTTCCTTGATCCCTGCTTGATTTTTTGAGCCTACACACAGACGTGATGCCAAAACCTTGCTCTCTTCATCTTTGAGAGAGGAGCTGAGAGGTGCTGGAGTGAACTAACTCCTAGCTGAGAGGTGCTGGAGTGAACTAACTTCACATCTTAATGTTGCTTCTCTCCTTCCTCCCTTTTTGCTGTTTGTGCAAAGAGAGGAGAACTGTGCCTCCCTTTTGGCTGTTTGTGCAGAGAGAGGAGAGCTGTGTCTGCTTCCTGGAGCTGGGTGGGTAATGCTTGGACTTGAGTGATTTGAATGAACATGACACACGAAGGGAAACTTTGGTGTGAGCCCTGGAGCAGGATGCCCAGAGAGGTTGTGGAGCTTCCTTCTGTGGAGAGATTCCAAACCCACCTGGACATTGTGATCCTGGGCAAGCTGCTTTAGCAGGGCAGTTGGACTGTGTGGTCTCCAAGCCTCACCATGCTGGGGTTCTGTGACTAGTGGCCACCACCAAGGATGCAGTTGCAGCTGGGGAGAGGAAAAGCCTGTGCCCTGCCGTGGTGCCAGCCTTCTGTCAGGTTTAGCAGAGCAGCTCTCTGTAATGAAATGAAAACACCCAAACCTTTAGAGGAAATTAGAAGCAAATGGTGAGAAATGAGATGGAGCAGAGAGCAGGTTTATTGCTGCCAAAGCCCAGGGGAGAGTGCTGCTAGTTCACAGTGTACCTGTTCCTAAGGATGTGCTCCTGGGAGGAGCAGCTGAGGGAGCTGGGCTTAGTGACAGGATGTTTGGTTGATTGGCTAGGGCTGGGTGCTAGGTTGGGCTGGATGAGCTTGGAGCTCTCTTCCAACCTGCCTGATTCTATTCTAACTGGTGGAGGTGTGAGGAAAGTGCTCCATAAAGCCTCTGCATGTGTGGATCAAAGCTGCCAGGTGCTGAGGTCCTCGTCTGCCTCTGGCAGTGAGGAGCAAAAGCAGAGAGGAGAATCTGAGAGCCTTGGTCAGCAGTGGGGGTGATCACCAGCTGGCAGCATCTGTGTGCCTGGTGGCAGCAGAGAGATTGTGGTTGTGGAGCACAATTTCTCTTCAGCAGACGTCAGGGAAATGGAATTAATAATGCCTCTATTTGGAATAAGGAGCGCTTTAGTTACCATAATAAAAAAAGATGAATGGATGTAGACAGAGGTTATGAAGATGATTAGGACAATAGATAACTTGTCTCATCAGAGAAAATTAAATTTATTTTTTTTTCCCCCCAGCCTGGCAAGAAGAAGATGGAGAGGGTACCCGATTGTAGTGAGCATGCTTGTTCATAGCATCTCATTGGCTGGGGGTGAAAACAAAGAAGGGGGAAGAGCTCTTTAGGATGAGTGATGGTACAGCTCCATCCTAAATCAGTGTAAGTGGAGCTTCAAAGTCTTCCTCATTTTTACAGTGGAGGAATAAATTACGACCTGCTTTAAATATTAAACAAGTTCGTGAAGCATCCTAAAGTCAGATTCCCAAGGGCCTTAAAGCTTTGGACTTTTGACTTCTCTGAGAGTAGTGAAACTTGGAGAGGGTCCAGCAGAGGCTACGAGGATGATCTGGGGTCTTGGACATGTATGTGGAGGCTGTTTAGTCTGGAGAAGGGAAGGCTGAGAGGGGATCTTGCTGTAAAGAGCTGAGGGGTGAGTGTCGAGGTGAAGGGGCCAGGCTCTTTTTGGTGGTGCCCACTGACAGGACAAGGAGCAGCTGGAAGTTCCACCTCAGCACAAGGATAAACTTTGGTGTGCTGGAGCCCTGGAGAAGGCTGCCCAGAGAGACTTTGCTGTCTCCTTCACTGGAGACTTTCAAAACCCACCTGGCTCTGTTCCTGTGTGATCTGCCCTAAGTGACCCTGCTTTGGCAGGGGGTTTGGACTAGATGATTTCTATGGGTCCCTTCCATTCATCAGGTAAATTTTGAACAGGGTAGTGGAGGCAAGGAACCAAAGTTCCTGCTGTGGTTGCAGACGAGACTTGGGGTTGTGTAAATGTCTGGTGTGAACGTCTCAGATTTCAGCTTCCTTGCAGGCTTTGCTACATTGATTTCTGCTGCTGCAGTTTTGCTGGGTAATAGAAGAGGCAATACTGACCTTGCTCACTTGTAATCCCCATACACTAAGCTCTTTGTAGGCTTTTATCTTCAGAGGAAGCCCTGAAGATCAATTGTGCACTGAAATATCAGCTATTGGGAGGTGTTCTGGAGCTGAACCAGTTCCTTAACAGGTGTTTGGCACTGAGAGGGGTTATAGACTCCAGGGTTAAGAGGGAATTCCAAATCCACCTGGACATTGTGATCCAGGGCAGCCTGCTGTTTGGATTGGATTATAAAGCCATGCAGGTGTGATGCTGAGGGACGTGGTGTGGTGGTGACAATGCTGTGCAGGGTTAACAGTTGGGCTTGATGACCTTAGAGGGCTTTTTTTTTTTTCTTGTGTCAGCCTGACCAGGCTGTTCCTGGTCAACTGATGAACACACTTCACTGCTTCTGTACAAGTGTGCTGGTTTGAGGATCTAAGGTCCTGCTGTGCTCGTACTGTTGTGCTGCATCCTAGGATAATTATACAGGAGAGACCACAACCAAAAGCTTAAAATTCAAAAGCTGCAGCTTCCTGCATAAGGTTTGAGGTAAGAGAATGAAAGAAAGGTCTCAGCAATCCTGTGGGTTCTGAGCATGTTTCATGGTTGCAGATGCAGGGGTGTGAGGCTCCTAATTCAGCCTGGTGCCTTTTTGTCCTGTGCCAGAGTGAAGCTTTCTCAAAACTGAAGAGTGAGGCAAGTTAGGAAAGGGCAAAACACTTCTCCAGCTGCACTTCACACCATCAGTGTGGCTCAAGGACTTCCCAGGAGCAGAAGGGGACCAGCTGCAGAAGGACTGGAAGTGAAGCACTGAATTCTTCTTGGAAAAGTAGCTTCAGAATTGTGTTGTGAGCAGCGAGCTAAATTTCTTGGAAGGAGACAAAGAGTTCTCAGCTGTTTTCCTGCAAGAGAAATGTTGAGAAGTGTGCCACTTGTATCAGAAGTGATCCTGCAGCCAAGGACTTGAGTTCTTTGACAAGCCATAACCTCAGGGAGCTCTGAGACAGCTGTTGGCAAATGGTAGGAAGAGTGTTGTAGGCTGGATATGGATTTAATTGAAGATGAAGGAACTAACAGAAGCTTTTGATGCCATAAGTATCAAGTCCCCTGTTGGTGTGGTGCTACTGAGTGCCACAGAAATGATCAGAGGGCTTGAAGGGCTCTGCTGTGAGCTGGGATTGTTCAGCCTGGAAAAGGGAAGGCTCCAGGGAGGCCTTCTGGTGGCCTTGCAGTGCTTTAAGGGGCTGAGCAGAAAGCTGGGCACAGACTTTTGAGCAGGGGACAGGACAAGAGGTGATGGTTTGAAACTAAGAGGGAGATTTTAAACTAGATAGAGGGAAGAAATGTTTTACAGTGAGTCATGAAACACTGGCCCAGATTGCCCAGAGGTGGGAGATGTCCCATCCCTGGGATCATTCCAAGTCAGGTTGTCTGGGGCTCTGGGCAACCTGCTCTAGCTGCAGGGGTCCCAGCTGGCTGCAGGGGAGTTGGTGTAGATGACTTTTAAAGGTCCCTTCCCACCCAAAGCAGTCTGTGAGTCTATGAGTACGTCACTCATAGCAGAACAGGGCAGCCTGTTGTGACACCAGTGGTGAACACTGACAGTGGCATTAGTGACAAGGTAGAACTTCAGTATCCAGAGCAGCAGAGTCCTGAAGCTCTGATTCGGTAGGGAAGAGGCAGGCTCCAGGGAGCTGTGGCAGTGCTGTGAGCAGGCAGAGGGATGCCCTGCTGGCACTGCATGCCACTGATGCCAGCAGAACAGCCTGGGGACAGGCTGCAGACTGGAAGGTGCTGGAGGGATCTGCTAGAGAGGGTCCAGTGGAGGGCTCCAGGGATGCTGAGGGGACTGCAGCACTGCCTGGGGAGGAGAGGCTGAGGGACCTGGGGCTGCTTAGGCTGGAGAAGAGAAGATTGAGAGGGGATTGAATCAATGTTTATCAATATCTGAGAGCTGGGGGTCAGGAGGGGAAGACAGGATCTGCTCACTTGCTCCCTGGGACCCAAGGAGATCATCAGATCCAACCCCTCTGCCAGAGCAGGACCAGACAATCTAGCTCAGGTCACACAGGAGCACATCCAGACGGGCCTGGAAAGCAATGGATGGAGGCTGCAGCACAGGAGGTTGCAGCTCAACACAAGAGGCAACTTCTTGCCTGTGTGGGTCCCAGAGCAGTGGCACAGGCTGCCCAGATAGGTTGTGGAGTCTCCTTGTGTGGAGCCTTTGCAGACTCTGTCTGGCTGTGTTGCTGTGTGCCCTGAGCCAGATTGTCTGGTCCTGCTTTATCAGGGGGATTGGACTTGAGCTCTTTGTGTCCCTTCCAACCTCTGCCATCCTGTGAGCCTGTGAAGGGCACAGAGTGATGTGTGGGCACATTTCTAGCTGGGGGACAGGAGCATCATTGTCTGTGTGTGCCCTGGGGCCAACCTGCCTTGCCCTGCCTGTCCCCTCTGCTGCTGCTCAGTTTGGTCAGTGCTGGAGCCAGTCCCCTCTGCCAGGGTCATCCTGCACCGTGCTGATGGAGAGGATTAATGGTGCTGTCTGAAAGTGCCATCAGAGCCTGTGGGCATGGAGGGAATGAGGCTGGAAAATGGTAATTTTCTTCTGATGGACTAAAATCTTAGTGTTTCAGAAATGGGCTTTGTTCCATTATATTTAATTGAATCCTTAGTGCTTTATTGACAAGATCAGGGTATGGCTACTGTGGCCTCCTCTTTTCTCAACCATGTTTTATTAGCTCTCCCGTGTAATATCTGGTGAAAATCTGAGGTTATATTGGAAAAAACAGATTACTCATACAAGAATCTGTCCCAGCTCTATAATCTCAGCCTGATGGGCTGACACATCTGCAGTGTTCCTTTTAACTCTTGAGATTCTGCTTTCAGACTTGCTGAGTTACCTCTGGTTCAGGTCTGAGGACAGGAAGATGGTGCTGGACCCAGTCTGGAGTGCAAGTGCTTGCTTGTGATGCACTAACTGCATGCTTAGGGCAGAGTTCTGACCATGGGCAGGGCTGGGCTGGCCACCAGACAAGAGCTGGAGGGTCTCTGTGAACCTTATTGCCTTCCCAAAGGGAGAGAAACTGATGGGGTAGGAAAGAACCTAACCCATTCCTATGGGAATGAGCACAATCCAATGAAATGGACACAAAGAGACACAAATCAATATGGGACCCAAGCCCTGATGGCAGTGAGGGCATCATTGGCATCACTGATGCTGGGGCAGGCACTGGGGAAGTCTCAGGCTGGACTCAGTGGCAGACAGGAAACAGATTCAGGAGCTGGATTTGGAAACACAGGGATCAGGATCAGAAGCAGAACAGAGAGAGTTAACCTAGGACACCAACCATGGAGGAAGAGGCTTGACCCTGGTGCTCCCTCAGCTGTCTCCTGAAGATGCCATCCATGGGCTGCAATCCCTTGTTGGCCATCTGAGGGTCACCTGTGCTGCCTGCTCCTCCCTGCAGCTGCCACCTCTGACTCCCTGCACCCCAAGGTGGGGCACAGCTGTGGCAGTGCCCTTGGTGTGCAGAGAAGCAAGCCTGAGGCAGAGCCTTTCTGCAGCCCAGCCCTTGGCAGGAACTCTCCTGCTGAGCTTCTCTCTGCTAGCAGCAGCCCCTGGCTGTGCCAACCTGCCCTGAGCTGCAGCAAGTGCCTGAGTGAGCAGAGCCTGAGCTGGGAAGTGCCAGCACTGAGCAGCCTTGGGTCTGGTCTAGCTCAAAGCAGGACAAGTTCCCTCTTAGTCTTTGGATCTAGCTAAAAGAACTACCCCATGTTGCTTTTTTTCCTGCAGAAAAGGGATCTGAAAGCCAGCTGCCTTTTTAATTTGCAGGGGGGGGGTAAAAAATAGATATGCAACAGCTTTAAAACACAAATTTTGCTTTAATTCTGGGAAGCTGGTTATCTTCTGACACCCCTGACAAGCTGTTTGAAACCCTAAAGCTTTTGAAGTCTCTGGTTTAAAAATGGATCATGTTTTATTTCAGGATTGGCTTGCAAGGTTGCAGTTTTAAGGGATGGGCTGAGGATAATTTTGGCTTTTAACTTTGCTGTCAGTGTCAGAGATCCTCCTCCTGAAGCAAGTGGCCACCTCTACCTTGCTTTAGGTGGGGAAAGAGATGAAAACAACATCCCTTTGTCTTGGCATTTGGAAAAGTGGGAATTTTTACCTAGGTGTCAATAAGGGAGGAAATATTTGGGGTGAATTTTTTGTTTCTGACACATATCCTTAAATCCTGAGCTTGTTCATCAGTGTCACACCTGTGGTGCCGATGTGAATTTCACTGCAGTTAGCCTGTTCTGGAAGGAATACGGAAAGAGGCTTCTAAATCTCCTGGCTGGGTGCAGTTTTTCAGCACTGCAGCCCCCAGCACAAGCAGCACATGCAAGGGTTGGAGCCAGTGCAGAGGAGGCCACCAAGATGGAGCTGAGAGGGCTGCAGCAGCTCTGCTCTGAGCACAGGCACAGAGAGTTGAGGCTCTAGAGCCTGGAGAAGAGAAGGCTGCCAGGAGACCTTGGAGTGGCCTTGCAGGATCTGAAGGGGGCTCCAGGAGGGCTGGGGAGGGACTATTGACAAGGATTGGGAATGAGAGGATGAGGAGGAGAAATGGGTTTGAAGTGGCAGAGGAGAAATTGAAAGTGGATGTTAGGAGGAAGTTGTTTGCAGTGAGGGTGGTGAGACACTGGCACAGGTTGCCCAGGGAGGTTATGGAGCACAGAAGCACCCAATCTGATCTTTGATCAGATTGGGTGCTTCTGTGCTCCACAACCTCCCTGGAGGTGGATTCTGTGCTCTACAATGTCCCTGGAGGTGTTCAAATTCAGGCTGGATGAGATCTTGAGCAACCTGTTCCAGTGGGAGGTGTCCCTGCCTATGGCACAGGAGGGTTGGGACTGGCTGAGCTTTGAGCTCCCTTCCAACCTAAACCATTCTATGATTCTATGCATCATCTTCCACCCATCTGGAAGTCCTGGGGCTCTTAACACTTGATGAAATCAAGAGTTGTGTTCCACCAAAAGCTGGGCCAGGGATAGCTTTGGGTTGGTATTTATAGCTGCTCTGTACTTGAGCAGAAGCTTTTTCCATATCTCACAGCACTGAAGCAGCATATTCTTTTTTTTTTTAAATTTTTTTAACTTAAAATGTTGTGTGCCACTCTTGGTTGTATTATTTGAGATGATGGAAGGGTGTTGCATGGGAGGGAGCAGTGGAACAAAACTGTAGCTGCTTGGACAGGCTGGCAGCTGTGTTTGGGCTGTATTTAGTTATGAAGGTGGAGAGTGTTCGGGGGCTAGAAACTCTTCCAGGGCCAGATATTAGTTGCTTAATGGTAAGGATGTGCATGGTTAACCCCAGGATCTCCAGTTGTAGGTAGTCCTGAGGAGGTAGGTAGTCATTCCAATGCAAGTGAAGCCCTTCCCATCCTGAGGAGTATACTGTGGGAGCAGGAAGCCTTGGTAGGAGCACCTCTGGAGCATGTTCAGAGAAGGGCCCCGAGGATGCTCAGAGGGCTGCAGCAGCTCTGCTGTGAGCACAGCCTGAAAGAGTTGGGGCTGGGCAGGCTGGAGAAGAGGAGGCTCCCAGGGGACCTTCTTGTGGCCTTCCAGGATCTGAAGGGGGCTACAATAAGCTGGGGAGGGACTTTGGAGGCTGTCTGGGAGTGCCAGGACTAGGGGGAATGGAGTAAAGTTGGAGGTGGGGAGATTGAGGCTGGAGGTGAGGAGGAAGTTGTTGAGCATGAGAGTGGTGAGAGGCTGGAATGGGTTGCCCCTGCAGGGAGGTGTTTGGGGCCAGATCCCTGGAGGTGTTTTTGGCCAGGCTGGCAGAGGCTGTGGGCAGCCTGCTCTAGGGTAGGGTGTCCCTGGGCATGGCAGGGGGGTTGGGACTGCCTGATCCTTGTGGTCCCTTCCAACCCTGACTGATTCAATGAGGCCACTGCAGCATCCTGTGATTGGAGTGTGGCTCTCACCCAGTCCTGTCTGGTAGTAGGCTCCATGGAGTCTCTGTCAGCTTTGACTTGTGAAGCAGTGTCAGAGGCTCTTGTCTCAGATGAGAAATGCTGGTTTTGGTCTGCTCCTTGGCCGTGTGGCCACTTGTCCACACGGGTTTGGGAAGCCCCTGACAGGACACTTAGCCATGACACAGCTCACCTATGCTCTGCCCACAGGTCTTTGGCTTTGAGTACCCAGGGTTTAATGAATGAAATGCCAGCTGGTCACCAGGTGTTTCTGAACTGCAGAGAGATCCAAGAATAAGAGTGTGGGTTCCCAAACTTGCTGCTGTGTAGGAGCTGTGCTGCAGGAAGCAGAACACTGCTCTAGGAAGCAGGAGCACAATCCCAAATTGACTCCTCTGCCTCTACACAGACCTTTCTTTCAGGCTTTCCCAATGCCTCCTGGAGGAATTTCTCTAGCTGTGTGAAGTGGCCTTTGCTTTCCGGAGGTAACCGATGGCATTGTTACCATCTGAAGCCCAAGTTCTCTTCTCCTGCACCAGCTGCAGGCCCAGGGGCTATGAAACAAGTGCTGGAGCATTTTGAGAGGGCTCTGCCTGGCTCTGAATGCAAAGCAGGGCACAGCCTGCCCGGGCAGTGCCCCGAGGCTTTCACAGACCCGGGAGCTGGGGCCTCTGCTCCTCTGCTTGCAGAGCTTGCTGCTGCTTTCTGCTTACCTCCTACACCTGCACAACTCAAAGCTTTTTGCCTGAGCCTCTGAAGCACTCTGGTTTGTGAGCTGCCTGCAGTCCTGCAGGCTGAATTCAGCTCTTTGGAGGATTCTGGCACGTTAAAATACACCTGTGTGATTGGAAATGGAATCAGAGAATGCTTTGGCTTGGAAAGGATCTCAAAGATCTGGTTCTGTGCTCCCTGCACAGCAGGGGCACCTCCTACTAGACCACCTTTCTCAAGGCCCCATCCAACCTGCCTGTGAACCATTCCAGGCTTGGAGCCCCCACAGCTTCTCTGAGCAATCTATTCCAGCACCTCACTACCCTCATGGGGAAGAATTTCTTCCTAATGTCTGGTCTGAGTTGATCATCTTCCAGTCTGAAGCCGTCACCCCACATCCTCTCACTCTATGCCTTTGTCAAAAGTCCCTCTCCAGCTTTAAATAGTGGAAGGCTTCATTAAGGTCTTCTGGAGCCTCTTCCCCAGGAAGAACAAACCCTTCTCTCAGCCTGTCTTCATAGGAGAGGTGCTCCAGGTCTTTGATCATCTTGGTAACCCTCTCCTAGGCCTGTCCTAAGAGCTCCACATCCTCATTGTATTGGGGGCTTCAGAACTTGGCCCAGCACTGCAAGTGGGGTCTCAGCAGAGGGGCAGAATCCTCCTCCTTGTCCTGTCATTACAGTCCCTTGTCAATAGTCCCTCCCCAGCCCTCCTGCAGCCCCCTTCAGATCCTGCAAGGCCACTCCAAGGTCTCCTGGCAGCCTTCTCCTCTGCAGGCTGCAGAGCCCCAACTCTCTGTGCCTGTGCTCAGAGCAGAGCTGCTGCAGCCCTCTCAGCTGCATCTTGGTGGCCTCCTCTGCCCTGGCTCCAACCCTTGCATGTGCTGCTTGTGCTGGGGGCTGCAGAGCTGCAGACAGTGCTGCAGGTGGGGTGTGAGGAGAGCAGAGCCAAGGGGCACAATCCCCTCCCTTGCCCTGCTCCCCACACTGCTCTTGCTGCAGCCCAGGACACCTTCTGCAGGCTGCAGAGCCCCAACTCTCCCAGCCTGTCCTCACAGGAGAGCTGCTGCAGCCCTCCCAGCATCTTTTGGTAGCCCTGGCTCGGCTCGCCCCTGGAGGGATGCTGTGATGATGACGCCAGGCACCTTCTGCCCTTGCACAGGTGATCTGATGAAGAGTGCCTCGGGGGAGTTTGCTGATGACCCCTGCTCCTCGGTGAAGAGAGGCAACATGGTGCGGGCGGCGCGCGCCCTGCTCTCGGCCGTCACGCGCCTGCTGATCCTGGCCGACATGGCAGACGTCTACAAGCTGCTCGTCCAGCTCAAAGTAGTAAGTGAGGCTGTCCCCTGCGCTGGGAGGCTTTGGCTCTGCCTCTGCACAGTCAGCAGCTCGGCTCTGCTGCAGGGAGGCTCTGGGGGTTTGTGCTGGGAGCAACCGCAGTGTGCCCTTCTGGCCGGCAGGGACAAAGCCATGCTGGGGTGGAGTAGAAGGGTTGTGGTTAGGAGGTCAGAGGGAGATTCCCCTCCTTCTCTGAGGCTGCATCTGGAGTCCTATGTCCAGTTCTGGGCCCCCCGCCCCAGTTCAAGAGGGACATAGAACTGCTGGAGAGAGTCCAGCACAGAGCCACAAAGGTGCTGAAGGGAATGGAACAGCTCTGTTAGGAGGAGAGCCTGAGGGAGCTGGGGCTGGAGAGGAGGAGACTGAGAGGTGACCTCAGCAGTGGTTATAAAGATGTGCAGGTGAGTGCCAGAGGCTGGAGCCAGCTCTGCTGGGTGATGCCTAAAGACAGGACATGGGGATTGAGTGGAAGCTGAGGCATAGGAAATTCCATGGAAACATGAGGAGCAATTTTTTTTTCCCTGTGAAGGTGACAAAAGACTGGAACAGGCTGCCCCAGGGGGGTTGTGGAGTCTCCCTCTCTGGAGATAGTCAAAACCCACCTGGATGTGCTCCTGTGTGATCTGCTTTGGCAGAGGGGCTGGACTGGATGAGCTTTGGAGGTCCCTTCCAGCCCCTGACATTCTGTGCAAAGGAGCACAGTGGAGCTCTGTCACTCATTTTCCACTCCTGGTCAGCAGCTTTGGCCGTGGTGTGGGCACTTCATTCTGAGCTTTTAGCATTGAAACTAAATGCTCACAACGAAAGAATTTGCCTTTCTTACACAGGCAGCACTGCCTTGGAGCTCCTAGGGATGAGTAGCTCTGGTAGACTAAATAAAAGGAGTGTGGCACATTTGAGGAAGTGTTCTCTGCCCACGGCTAGGAGGGAGGGTGGGTGGTTGGTACAGAATTTGGAATGCAATGAGATCTGATACTGGGCCCACTTTCATGGCAGGGCTTTCAGGACTGGAACAGGCTCCCCAGAGAGGTCGTGGAGTCTCCTTCCTTGAAGGCTTTCCAGCCCTGTCTGGATGTGTTCCTGCATGCCCTGTGCTAAATTCTCTGGCCCTACTCAGGCAGGGAGATTGGTCTTGGAGATCTCCAGAGGTCTCCCTTCCAGCCCCTAACATCCTGTGAGCCTGTGTGACTCTCCTTGTGCTCTTTTGTCACTGCCACAGCTCTGCCAAGGCCCTGGACTCCTTCATACCCTTTCAGCTTGGGCTGTCTGTAGTAGCTGGCGACTAGGAAAGGAGCATCTTGAGCATTATTAACCTTTGGAGAGTCTCTCCAAAAGATTGCTTTCTGTGGCTGTGGTGACTTCCTGACCCATGGGCTGTGTTACTTGTTAAAAACATGTGCTTGGTTGTTCTTTTAGGTGGAAGAAGGTATCCTGAAGCTGAGGAATGCTGGCACGGAGCAGGATTTGGGTATCCAGTACAAAGCCCTCAAACCAGAAGTGGACAAGCTTAACATAATGGCAGCCAAAAGACAACAGGTACAGTGATGGCAGCTCTGCCTCCTGGCTTATTTCTTCTCTCTCTTCTGAAACAAGCAAACAAGGCAGCCCTTGCTGCTCTTGGACAGCAGCCTTTGCTGCTAAGACTTTACCACTGAGTGCTTGGTGTTGCCCTGGGCTGTGCTTAGGAAATTTGAGCTTGCCTGGGAAGCAGAAAGCCTGCTCAGCTGTGGTGTGCTGCTTCTGGCTGAATTTGTTCTGGGAGCATTTGTTTGTGTTAATGCTGTAGTAGCTTAATGAAATGCTGCTTCCCAAGCCTCCTGCTTCCCATGTTTGAGGCAGTGCAAGTGTGGGTAAGGAAAGAGAATAGAGCTGAGACTTGGTGCCTGGAACACTCACCACTAGACCACTCTGAACATGCCCATTTAAGCAGGGAGTGAAAATCACAGAATCTCAGCACAGTGGGGGTTGGAAGGGACCTCTGGAGATCGTCCAGTCCAACCCCCCTGCTAAAGCAAGGCATTCACAGCAGTTTGCCCACAATAACAATGTCCAGGGGGGCTTGGAATCTCTGCAGAGAAGGAGGCTCCACAACCTCTCTGGGCAGCCTATCCCAAGGAGCAAGTGAGCAGAGCCTGTCCTCCCCATCCTGAGCCCCAGCCCTCAGATATTGGTAAACATTGATTCAATCCCCTCTCAGGCTTCTCTTCTCCAGCCTAAGCAGCCCCAGGTCCCTCAGCCTCTCCTCCCCAGGCAGTGCTGCAGTCCCCTCAGCATCCCTGGAGCCCTCCACTGGACCCTCTCCAGCAGATCCCTGTCCCTCTGAAACTGTGGAGCCTCTCTTGGTCTTCTCCAGGATGTTAGTGAAGATGCAGGAGTTGTGGCTGGGCACAAATTCACAGCTCTTTACCAGGGAGTGAGGGTCGATGCTAGGTAGTCTTGCACTGAAATGCCCTATGGGGGAAGGGCTTTGCACTGCTGTTTGTTGTGTGTGTGTCTTGTGTGTTTGCATAGCTTGTGCTCAGCCTTAAATTGCCTGTGAAATTTGTGTTGTTCAACAGCACTGCTGTGACTCATTGCTGTGCTCAGAAGAAAGGAGAGGTGTGGGCAGCCCCACTTATCACAAACACCATAATTCCTCTGAAGCATTTTCAGTTTGTTCTGCTGTTTGTACAAACTGAAACTGCTTCTGCCCCTCTGACACTGCTGGCTTGGGTGTTGGCTTTTTTTTTTTTTTTTCCCCCCCCACACTTAACTTTGAAAGCAAACTGGGTCCAGTATGAAATGGATTGCCAGTTGGTTATGTATTTCCAATCTGATTGCAGCACATGGGAGTAGGGTTGCAATGGCAATGCAATAAATGTTCTTAAACGGCTTTGTGATGGATTGTGCCACGCTTGGGGAAGTGCTTGTACTAAATCTGTACATCTGTAAGGCTGCTTGCAGTGCCCTCTTGCTTAGTATGTATCTTACAGAGGTCACACATTACCCATCCATTCTAAAGAGTCTGTCAGAGTAGGTTTTTGCCTCCTCTCGCTGAGGCAGGCCTCTGCTTCCTTCTCAGCACACATTCACAGGGTGCATCACCTGGGAAAGGACCCTCAAAAGTCATCTTCTCCAACTCCCTTGCAGTAAGCAAGGACACCTCCAACTAGATCAGGCTGCTCAAGGCCACATCAAGTCTGATCTTGAATGTCTACAGGGATGGAGCATCAGCCACATACATCCCATGGCAACCTGTTCCGGTGTCTCACCACTGTCATTGTGCAGAACTTCTCCTGATGTCCAACATAAATCTCCCCTGCTCCAGTTTCAAATCACTGCTTCTCATCCCAAGCAGTGCTACAGACTGGGGACAGAGGCTGAGAGCAGCCAGGCAGAGAGGGACCTGGAGGTGCTGGGAGACAGGAGCTGAAGAGGAGCCAGCAGTGTGCCCAGGTGGGCAGCAGAGCCAATGGCATCCTGGGCTGGAGCAGGAGCAGTGTGGGCAGCAGGAGCAGGGAGGTTATTGTGCCCCTGTGCTCAGCACTGCTCAGCACACACCTTGAGTGCTGTGTCCAGTTCTGGTTGCCTCCATTCAAGAGAGATGTTGAGGTGTTGGAAGGTGTTGAGAGAAGGGCAGCAAGGCTGGGGAGGGGCCTGGAGCACAGCCCCAAGAGGAGAGGCTGAGGGAGCTGGGGGTGTGCAGCCTGCAGGAGAGGAGGCTGAGGGCAGAGCTCATTGCTCTCTGCAGCTCCCTGAAGGGAGGTTGTGGCCAGCTGGGCTTGGGCTCTGCTGCCAGGCAGCCAGGGACAGAAGGAGGGGACAGAGGCTGAAGCTGTGGCAGGGCAGGTTCAGGCTGGATGTTAGGAGGAAGTTGTTGGCAGAGAGAGTGATTGGCATTGGGATGGGCTGCCCAGGGAGGTGGTGGAGTCCCCATCCCTGGAGGTGTTGAAGCAAAGCCTGGATGGGCACTGAGTGCCATGGTCTGGTTGGTTGGCTGGGGCTGGGTGCTAGGCTGGGCTGGATGAACTTGGAGCTCTCTTCCAACCTGGCTGATTCTGTGATACCATCACTACAGGCTCTTCTGAACAGTCCCTTCCCAGGCTTCCTGTAGCCCCTTCAGATAATGAAATGTACCTGTAAGGTCTCCCTGGAGCCTTCTCTTCTCCAGGCTGAACAGCCCCAATTCTTTCAGCTCTCTTTTAGAGGTACCTTCAAAATAATGCCTCAGCTAATAATTGTGTTCATTCTTCCTTTCCTAAACTCGTGGCTCATGCTGGACTCAGAAGCTGTATCTAATCACAGTGTTTCTGTTCCTAAATGGTGCTTTGGAGAACTTCAATAGTAACTGTTTGGGAAAAGATGTGTGAACTTTGTTCCCTAATCTTCAATTAGTGGTAGTTAGTCATTGGATGAATTTCCTCTGGTTGGAGATGAACAGGAAGCTGAATGAGGTGAGAGATTTGTTCCTCTAAAATTAAGTACTCAGATCTCTTGAGGAATGTAAACTCCAGCTTCTAGGTGTAATTAAAGCAAACATTCTGCTTCTGAGTCTTGGAGTTCAAGTGAAAGATGATCTTGATTCTCAGGTGCAAGTGCAAGGCAGGGGTGCAGAAGAAGCCTCTTTCTTGATGGGTGGTTGACAATTAGCTTGGTCCTTAAGCTAGCTGAACATGCAGGATGTTCTGGTTTGAGGCTTTGGGTTTCTTTGTGGTTTGTTGGTTTATTTTATTTTCCCTTGGTTTAGGGGTGTTTGTGGGTTTGGTTGGGTTGTTTTTTTTTTTTTTTTAATGTGAAATAGGAATTGAAAGGAGGAAAATGTGTGCTTAGAGCTTGGGTTGTGTGCTGATCTTACAGGTGTTAGCAGCTTTCAGAGAGGAGCTGAAATCCAGCTTCAGGTTGTGAACCACAGAATGCCAGGGGTTGGAAGGGACCTCCAGACATCATTCGACCCCCTGTAGTGGTTCAGGAGTTATCTGCCCCTTCCCCACTTTTGAAATCACCCAGACTGGACTCAGCTGGCTGGAAGTTAAGGACTCAAGCTTTATATTTACAGCTCAGCACATTATATAAGCAGATAGTTTCTTTATATTACAGATATTTACTGGTATATACAGTAAAAAAGTAATAGGGAAACATAGTACCCATCCCAGAGTCCCCAAGAGGGTGTCTCCCAACCACCCTGCCACCTTCCCCCTATCATCCAGTCTTAGCCCAGAATCTGTCCTATGTGCCAGGTAAATAGAGAAGATTGGCCAGGGGAGTTTAGGAGCATGAATTGATTAGTTGGGTTACACAAATCCAGCTGGAAGGTGATGAAAAGGAGAGACCAACAGCCCAGGGTAGCTCTGCCTTACCTGTTTGTGTTCTTACTTTTGTATCTGTCAGCAACCCTATGAGCGAAGGAGACATCCCCAATGCTTTCTTTTCTCAGCCTATCATCTAATTTCTGTTATTAAAATATTCCAAATTAGCCTCAAAGCAGCACAGCACCGTACAGGACCCTACAGTCCAGTGTTCAGGAAAGGACTGGATGGGCACTGAGTGCCATGGTCTGGACTGGATGAGCTTGGAGGTCTCTTCTGACCTGGCTGATTGTTCTGTTCTTTAGAAGGTTTTGTCTTTATGAAGCTCTTGTGTTTTGAACACAACAGGGAGGATCTCTGCCCCCTCTCTGGAAGCATTCAGAGCTGGGTTGGATGAGGCCTTGGGCAACCAGGGCTAGTGGAAGGTGTTCCTGGCCGTGGCTGGAGGGTTGGAGCTAGATGCTCTTTAATGTCCCTTCCAACCCAAACCAGTCTCTGAATCTATGAATTTAGTTGAGCCCTTAGGAGGAAGCATCCTCCATCAGAAGACTTGAGCAGGCTAAGCAGGGAAGGTGCAGGGAGGTCCTGCATGGATATTCTATGTGGGGAACGTCCTCCAATGCTTTTTCTGCTTTACTTTTCCTCACAGGAGCTGAAAGATGTGGGTCACCGTGATCAGATGGCAGCAGCCAGAGGAATCCTGCAGAAGAATGTCCCCATCCTCTACACAGCATCCCAGGCCTGCCTGCAGCACCCTGATGTGGCTGCTTACAAAGCCAACAGGGACCTGATCTACAAGCAGCTCCAGCAGGCGGTCACAGGCATCTCCAACGCTGCCCAAGCCACTGCCTCAGATGATGCTGCCCAGCAGCAGGGTGGAGGTGGAGAGCTGGCTTATGCTCTCAACAACTTTGATGTAAGTTTGGAACCCTTCCCCTGAACCCAAAAAACGGTGGAGACTCCTCCTGTTGTGTTTGTTCACCTGACTTACAGCAGCTTGCTTGTGTTTATGCTGCCTTGAAAGATCATTTCCTGCTGCCATGCAGCAAGCCCCAGGTAAAGCAGGCTTTGGTGTCTCCAAAAGTCTTTTTCAAGGCTCTCTCTGGGCAGGCTGTGCTGAGTGGACTGCAGCACTGCCTGGGGAGGAGAGGCTGAGGGACCTGGGGCTGCTTAGGCTGCAGAGGAGAAGACTGAGAGGGGATTGGATCAATGTTTGTAACTGTGTGAGGGCTGGGGGTGAGGAGTGGGGGGACAGGCTCTGCTCACTACTCCCTGCTGCAGGCCAAGGAGCAATGGATGGAAGCTGCAGCACAGGAGGTTGCAGCTCAACACAAGAGGCGACTTCTTGCCTGGGTGGGTCCCAGAGCAGTGGCACAGGCTGCCCAGAGAGGTTGTGGAGTCTCCTTTGCAGACTGTGTCTGGATGTGTTGCTGTGTGCCCTGAGCTAGCTTGGATGGTCCTGCTGTGGCAGGGGGGTTGGACTGGATGAGCTCTTTGTGTCCCTTCTATCCCCTGCCATCCTGTGAGCCTGTGACATAGCAGCTAGCCTACTGCTACACTAGATGCAAGGCCTGGGATTATTTGAAATTGATTATTTCATTCCATATTGATGTAATGTGTTCTTGTAGGTGACAGAAATGACTTCTTAAAAGTGAATAATGTGTTTGGGATTGCCCAAAGTACCTATTGAGTGAAACAGAAAGTAGGGAGCTAAATGTGATCTTTGGTTGGGAGTGAAGTCATTTTGGTGTTGGACTGCTCTGTCATACTCCTGATCTGGTATTCAGGAGGGTGCTGGGCAGAGCCATGCATTTTTACTGAGAACACTTCCCTTTTGAAGCCAGCGTCCTCTGTCTCCCACTGATTCAGCCTCTGCATTTTAAACACCTTGCTGCTAACTTACCTCTGAAACTTTATTTAACGTTGCAGAGGCAATGCACAAAAAGATCTGGAATGCTTTTGGGTTTGTCAGGTATTTGTGGAATGGGTTGGGTTGGAGAGGATCTCCAGAGGCTGTCCAGTCCAACAGGAATGTGTTTGGCTCTAGCAGGTTGCTTACAAGCCCCAAAAACCTGACCTGGAGTGGCTCCAGGAATTGGAGCATCTACCATCTGTCTGACCAATGTGGGCCAGGGTCTCACCACCCTCAGCACAACACATTTTTTCCTTCTGTTTGGTCTAAATTTGACCTCACTCAGTTTAAACCCATCACAAGTTCTGCTCAAGAGTCTGTCCCCATCCTCCTTAGAAGCCTCTGTAAGCACTGCAAGGCCACCAGAAGATCTCCCCAGAGCCTTGTCTGCTCCAGGCTGAACAACTCCAACTCTCTCAGCCTGGCCTCACAGCAGAGGGCCTCCTGGGGGTCATTTTTGTGGCCTTTGTTCCATCCCTCTGATAATTTTTGTTGCTCTTCTCCTGTTTGCTCTCAGCGCTCCTGTTCCTTCTCTGCATTAGTTCCTCTGCCATGTTTCTTTTGGCAAGATAAAGATTTGAGTCCTTCCTGTGCCCAGTGTGACCTCTTGGATAGCAAGAGGACGTCGTGGCTGTCTTTTGATCTCTGTGGCTATGATTTCAGCTTCAAATCTGCTTTTAAACCTCATCAGTTGTAGGTTCAGCTCCCTAAGCCTGCAGAACGTGGCTCAGGGCAGCAGCCAAGGGATGGCAGATTTGAACAGGGCCCTGTGGGAGGGCAGGGCAGGGCAGGTCCTGTCCCAGCACACAGCCCTAAGGACTGCCTGCGGGTACTGAGGACTGAAGCAGCAATCAGTTCAGGCTCAGGGACTGGCTAATCCAGCTCAAACCATTTACTGTGCTGTGTGATGGATGCTCCTGGCTCACAGGTGAAGTTCCTAATGTGACTGGAGACACTCTTCTGTTTGAGCCTTGCAGTTTTGAGTTTTCAGCTGTGCTTAGTGAGGCTGTCTCACAGCAGCAGAGCCTGTGGAGCAGGCCAGCCTCACTGCCTCCTCTCTGATAGCTTTGTCATCTCCTTCCTGCCAGAGAGAGACTGACAAAACAAATGTCTTCAGGTTCTTGGCAGATGTTATCCCTGCACTTCATTTCCTGCTGATGGTTGAGTGTTATTGCACCCTTGTAATAAAGGCTGTGCACACACACACACACACACACAGGTGCCCCCGAGTGCTCCACTGCTTTTGCTGCTGTGGCAAAATATTCAATGGCTAGCAGAAGATAACAAGGTAATCCTTATCTCTGGGCTTGATGGCACTGCTCTGGACTTGTAGCCTGCTGTCACTCTCTGATCACCACAGCTCAAAGGGGGCTCTGGGGAGGCCTTAGAGCAGCCTTCCAGTAGCTGAAAGAGGCCTGTGAGAAAGCTGGGGAGTGATTTTTCACAAGAGCCTGGTGTGATAGGTTGTGGGGTAATGGTGTTGAGCTGGAAGAGTGGAGACTGAGACTGGAAATGAGGAAGAAATTCTTTCCAGTGAGAGTGAGGAAACACTGGCACAGGTTGCCCAGGGAGGTTGTGGAGCACAGAAGCACCCAATGTGATCTTTGATCACATTGGGTGCTTCTGTGCTCCACAACCTCCCTGCAGGTGGATTCTGTGCTCCACAACCTCCCTGGACTTGGATTCTGTGCTCCCTGGAGGCATTCAAAGCCTTGAGCAACCTGGGCTGATGGGAGGTGTCCCTGCCCATGGTGGAGGAGGTTGGAACTGGAGGATCTTTAAAGTTCTTTCCAACCCAACCCATTCTATGAATCCGTGTTGGGTTTCTCTTTTCCTGAACAAACTGCAAACCTGCTTAAATAAATGGCCTGAAAGCACAAGCAAGGTGATAAATCTGATGCTGCTGCTTCCTGGCGACCTTCTGTGGGTGGTGGCATTGGCCTTTTGAAAAGCAGATCCATCAGCACTGCTGCTGCAGCCTCAAGCCTCTCAGTATGACCTGTGGTTGCTAACACTCTGTCAAGAGAAGCCTGTGACAGTTTTCTGCCCTGAAGAAATTAATTCCTGTGCTGTTGGAATCATCTGTGTTGGTGTTCTGCTCAGTTTGGAGGACACCTGAGTGCCTCCTCACATTTACCTGCAGGAGGGTGGAGAGGAGGAGGGCTGGATAAAGCAGGGCAAGAGAACAGTGTACCAGTTCTGGCCCTTTGTTTTCCTCGTTATCTTTTTTGCTCCTGGGGGGGGCTAATTCCCTCTGCCAAGTTAAGTAGTGAAGGCCTGGCAGGATTGACAGGTCGTTAAGAAGAGTTCTCTGCTTTGAACCTTATTTGTGCTGGCACCTTTGATTTTTGCCGTTCATGTAAGGAGGTTTCCCGGGGCCAGGCTGTGTTCAGCTGTCAGAGCAGCACAAGGAACGACTTGCAATGTCATCTGCTGGGGAACCTTGGCAGTCACTTGTGCACAGCCACCCAGGAAAATTCTCCTGCCTGCCCAAACTTGGCTCCTGGCTTTGCCGCCGACACCCGACCAGGGGTGCTCAGGACGCAGCAGTGCTGCTGGGGGCTTAGCAGACTCTGCTGGTTTGAGGCTAACTGGAAGATTTTAGTGAGGAAAATTAGATAGTAGGCTGTGAAAAGAAAGCAACAGTGATGGTGATGTCTGCTTCACTCATAGGTTTGCTGAGATGTATGAGAGCAAGGACAGAGAATTGCAGAAACAGGCAGGTTGAAAGAGAGCTCCAAGCTCATCCAGCCCAACCTAGCACCTAACCCCAGCCAATCAACCAGAGCATGGCACTCAGTGCCCATCCAGGCTTTGCTTCAACACCTCCAGGAAGGTTGTGGAGCACAGGATCACCCACTGTGATCAAGGAGGAAGTTCTTTCTAGTGAGGGTGGGGAGGCACTGGCACAGGTTACCCAGGGAGGTTGCGGAGCACAGAAGCACCCAATGTGATCTTTGATCACATTGGGTGCTTNTTGAGGTCCCTTCCAACCTAAACCATTCTACGATTCTTACGATTTCTGTATCCAGCCATCAATATCTGTAACCTATTGTAAATCTCTGCTTGTATCTGGTGCTCAGCTGTGAATATGAAGCTCTATTCCTTAACTTCCAGCTGGCTGAGTCCAGCCTGGGTGAATTCAGCAGCGAGGGAGGTGGATGGGGAGCTCCCGAACCACCTCGCGGACCAAGCCGGAGCTGACCGTTGACTGATTTTTTTTTTTTTTTTTTTTTTTAAATTTTATTTTTTTAATTGTTTTCCTTAAACCCTTTCTTTGGGCAGAAACAAATCATCGTGGATCCCTCCACCTTCAGCGAGGAGCGTTTCAGGCCCTCCCTGGAGGAGCGGCTGGAGAGCATCATTAGCGGGGCGGCGCTGATGGCAGACTCGTCCTGCACGCGCGACGACCGCCGCGAGCGCATCGTGGCCGAGTGTAACGCGGTGCGACAGGCCCTGCAGGATCTGCTCTCCGAGTACATGGGCAATGTGAGTCCCTGCTTTTTCCCTTGCCTTCGGCTCCCCTGCCTTTTTAACCCCTCTGCTTGCTTCCTCACGCTCCAGGGGGAGGGAGGCGAAGAGGGTCAGAGGGGCTGGAGCGGGTCTGCTGCTGTGAGAGTTGGGGCTCTGCTGCCTGGAGAAGAGAAAGCCTTGAGGATATCTTGTAGTAGTCTAATGGCCTTCCAGTATCTGAAATGGGCTATGAGAGTTGGGGCTCTGCAGCCTGGAGAAGAGAAGGCTTCAAAGAGGCCTTTGAGTGTCTGAAGGAGCTATGAAAGTTGGGCTATGAGAGTTTGGGTTATGAGAGTTTGGGCTCTGCAGCCTGGAGAAGAGAAGGCTTCAAAGAGGCCTTTGAGTGTCTGAAGGAGCTATGAAAGTTGGGCTATGAGAGTTTGGGTTATGAGAGTTTGGGCTCTGCAGCCTGGAGAAGAGAAGGCTTCAAAGAGGCCTTTGAGTGTCTGAAGGAGCTATGAAAGTTGGGCTATGAGAGTTTGGGTTATGAGAGTTTGGGCTCTGCAGCCTGGAGAAGAGAGAGGTTTGAGGGGACCTTATAGTAGCCTTTCCAGTATCCGAAGGGGCTATGAGAGTTTGGGCTCTGAGAGTTGAGGTTCTGCAGCCTGGAGAAGAGAAGGCTTCCAGGAGACCTTGGAGTGGCCTTGCAGGATCTGAAGAGGGCTACAGGAAGGCTGGGGAGAGACTATTGACAAGGGCTGGGGATGAGAGGAGGAGGAGGAGGAATGGGTTTAAACTGGCAGAGGAGAGATTGAAATTGGATGTTAGGAGGAAATTGTTGGCAGAGAGAGTGATTGGCATTGGAATGGGCTGCCCAGGGAGGTGGTGGAGTCCCCATCCCTGGAGGTGTTCAAGAAAAGCTGGAGGCAGTGTTGCAGGTGGGCTCTGAACACAGCAACCCTCTGATGGCCTCTTTTGGACCTGCACCAGCATTTCCATGTCTCATTTACACTGGAGACACCAGAGTTTGAGGCAGGGATGCAGGTGGGGTTTGAGCACAGCAGAGGGGCAGAACCACTTCCCTGCCCTGCTGCTCTCCCTGCTTCGGGTGCAGCCTGACCCATGGCTGCATTTTGGGCTGCCAGTGACCATTGCTGGCTCACGAGGAGTTTGTCATCAACTGATACCTCCAAGTCCTTCTCCTCAGGACTCCTCTCAGTATTCAGACTGTCAGAATTCAAAGCTCCTCACGGCTGCGAGTCAGTTAGAGTAGAGGTGATAAGCAAAGTGAAATATCCACTAAGAATCCTGAGAAGAGTTTGGGATAAATATTGGCCTCTGAGCATTTTTTTTCCAGTGTTTAGGCATTTATTTTGCACACAGCCTTTGGAGGCCGAGAGTGCTGCTGCAGTTGGGGTAAGTGTCATGTCATGCGGATGAGCTTCTGCATCTCAGGGCATCATGGTATAAAATTGGACTTCTTTCCCCTCATTGCCTCTTTGTTCTTCTCCCCGTGGGTTTTACTCTGAATAGCTCTTGCTGCGTGGAGAGATGAGCTTGTTGGGGTATCAGGAGATTCAGATTGTGCCCAGCCTTAAAGGTACTGTTAAAGCTGCACTTCTGAAGTTAAAGTTGCAGAGATGGCAACAGCCTGAGTAATCTGTGGGGCTGGTAGCACTGTGACAAGTAAAATGGACTGAGGAAACCTTCCTGGGGTGAGGTGAAGTCTCATTCATGCTCGTGAGCCTGCATGAGGTGGAATTCAGCCTTTGCGAGGTGAAGTCTTATTTATGTTCTTGAGGCTGTCTGAGGTGGGATTTCAGCCTTTGTTAGACAGTAGAATTTTCTGAGGAGCACTGCTGTGTCCTGTGCTTCCCCTGTGGATCAGTACAGCTTGGGGATGGATCTGTTGGAGAGCAGCTCTGGAGAAAGGGATCTGAGAGTGCTGGTGGACAACAGGATGACCATGGGCCAGCAGTGTGGCTTTGTGGCCAAGAAGAATAATGGCATCTTGGGGTGCATGTAGAAGAGTGTGGGCAGCAAGTTGAGGAAGGTTCCCCTGCCTCTCTACTCTGCCCTGTTGAGGCCATATCTGGAACACTGTGTCCAGTTTTGGGCTGTCCAGTTCAAGAGGGACAGGAACTTGCTGGAGAGGATACAGCAAAAGGCTGCAAAGATGCTGAGGGGAGTGGAAAAGCTTTGTGGTGAGGGAAGGCTGAGAGAATTGGGACTCTTCATTCTGGAAAAGGGTAGCCTGAGGGGGATCTCCTCAATGCTGATCAATACTTCAAGGGTGGGTATCAGGAGGATGGGACCAGGCTTCTTTCAGTGGTGCCTGGTGACAAGACAAGGGGTAGCAGGCACAAACTGGAACACAAGAAGCTCCATCTAAACATGAGAAGGAATTTCTTTAAGGGTGCTGCAGCCTTGGAGCAGGCTGCCCAGAGAGGTAGTGGAGTCTCCATCTCTGGAGACATTGCAAACCCACCTGGGCATTGTTCATGTGTGACCTTCTCCAGGTGACCCTGCCTTGGCTGGGAGGTTGGAGTGGCTGATTTCCAGAGCTCCCTTCCAACCCCTACCATTCTGTCATTCTGGACTTCACCTTCAGATCTTTGGGTGTGGATTAAAACTGGTGCAGAGGAGGATGGGGCTGAGATGGTTTGGAGAACAGATGCAGTGTGTGGTAGAGAGGAAGTAAAACAGATAGTTGTGTTTACCACAGACGAGGACAAAGTAATTGAACAAAGCTGCAAGCCGAGTCTCCTGTAGCCTGGGGGCTGAGGTAGGTGCTTGCTGCAGTCTTAATTGCCTGTGAAAGTGGCTTCCACTCCACATTGGCACTGCAGCTGGGAAGCAGCTAAGTTGTGCCATTTCCCCATCTCTTCCAGAGCAGGGTGGTCTGCTAGTCTGTGATGCATCTGCAGGAATCCCTCTAACAAATGGTGAGATACTGGAAGGGGTTGCCCAGGGAGGTTGTGGCTGTTCCCTCTCTGGAGGTGTTCAAGGCCAGGTTGGAAGAGGCTTTGAGTGACCTGTTCTAGTGGGAGGTGTCCCTGCCTATGGCACAGAGGGGCTGGAGCTGGCTGAGCTTTGAGCTCCCTTCCAACCTAAACCATTTTATGTGCTGCTGTCTTCCTGATTCGGAAGAAAACATCCACCAAATGCTCCTTACAAACGTGGCAGAGGGAAATGCTTAGTGTGGCACATCGGAGCCGGTGGCGTTTGGCTCGCTGGGGGTTGGTCAGTAGCTGTGTGTAGGATTGCAGAGCTCTGGTTTGCTTTCCCAGAGGTGTGTGGCCTCCTCCTCTGCTGTGTGCTGGTGCCTGTGATATGCAAGTTAAAGCCAGAGTGCTGTGAGGAATGTATCCCCCTCTGTTATCTCCCTTAACACATGGTGAAATTAGTGGAGCAGGCTGAATTTTGTCAAGTCACTGCTACGTTATGATTGTAGACAGTGGAGCTGGGGGGAAATGAGATTAGAAATTCAGTGAAATGGAGTGGGAAAAGCAATTGATAAATGATGGTGAAATTGTGGGATGGGGTGTTAAAAAAAAAAAAAAAATTAAAATAAATCCATGCTGAGGGTAGGGGAGGTAAAAAACCCAACCCCAAAGCTCAGTGATTAAGCTGAAGAGTGGATTAATTGGGAATCTCAACAGTGGGGAAAAAAGGGTTGCTGCATCTTCAGGAGGAGTGGGGATGTGCTGGCTTCCCAGTAGCAGCAGAGGAGCTGTCATATCATGTATATGTATGACAAACCCACAGCTCCAGTACCCTGCCACCTCCTGCTTCCCTTTCCTCCAGGCTCCTTTGAAGGAGGAAGTGAATTGGGCATCGCAGCTGTTAATTGCAGCGCCTCGAAAATCCCAAGTGCTGGAATGAGAGGGATTGCTTGGCCAAGTGCAAAAACCCAGAGAGAAGATTGGATGAGGAACACCCTGGAAAGGCTGAAGCACAGGAATGTCTTGGGGCAGATTCCCTTGTGGTTTTCAGTGCTTTCTGTTGTGACTTCCTTTAGCTTTTGGGGTTTCTTACAGATCCCTGGGGATAAAAAGGCTGCTTCCTAGACAGGTTAGCACTCAGAGTGCTTAGGGCGTTGGACCCATGGTTGAATCTCCATCCCTGGAGGTGTTTACAAGATGCCTGAAGGCTTAAGGCCATGGTTTGTCACCACTCACAGTTAGCTAATGGTTAGACTTAAGCTTTCCCAATTCTGTGATTCTGATCTGAGCCCCAAATGCTGGTGTAGGCATATTCTGTAGTCTTCTCCTGTGACGCAGGAGGTGGTGGCTTCTGAGCCTGAGTTTTAGCAGGTTAGAAAGTGCAGGCCAGAAGGTTCCAGAAGGTTCCAGCCTGCTCTGTTTGGCTGTGCTGAACTCGGCAGAAGACCTCAGGTAATCCAGCCGAGGTGTAAGACTGCAAGTAAAAGCTTCCTCAGGATTTTGAGAGTCCATTTTCATTGCTTGGTGCAAGTGCCCTGAGGGACAGGGGCAGTTGAGCTTCTCTCCAGCAGTGCTGGTCTAGAGCCATTTCCCAGCAGTGATCAGAGGGGTCCAGCTCTGTTTGGTATGCACAGGAGTGTGCAGAGAGCTCTCACTTTAAGTCTCTTCTGTACCCCACCAGTTTTTGCTGTATGTGGCCCCCCCCTTTCATGCACACCCCAGTACCTCAGCCATGTGCTAGCAGAAACTTTGCCAGCTTGTTCCAGTTTGGCTGCTGGTGGAATGTGAACCCAGAGCCTCCTTGTGCAACATGCTCTTGTACAATAAAATCCCTTGTTCCTACAGCTGGAAACCATAAATCATGTCACAAAAGTAGCCTGACAGGTCCCATCTCAATGGGAATTTTAATGCTTTCATATTAACATTCTGATTGTGTCCTTGACTGTCTGGATTGCATGAGAGGTGCTTGGCAGCAAGTGGAGGAAAACCCCTGGGGGGCTGGTTTCAGAGCAGGCATTCCAAGCACAGATTATTAGGGATAGGATGAGAGGGAAATGGATTGAAGCTGGAGGAGGGCAGATGGAGAGTGGAGATTAGGAAGCAATTCTTTGCAGTGAGGGTGTGGGCAGACACTGCTACAGGTTGCCCAGGGAGGTTGTGGATGTCCCCTTCCTGGAGGTGTTCAATGGAGAGTGAGTCACCAACAGCTGCAGAATGACATTTCCCAAGAGCCTGGTGTGATAGGTTGTGGGGTAATGGTTTTGAGCTGGAAGAGGGGAGATTAGAACTGGAGATGAGGAAGAAATTCTTTGCAGTGAGGGTGAGGAGACACTGGCACAGGTTGCCCAGGGAGGTTGTGGAGCACAGAAGCCCCCAATGTGATCAAAGATCACATTGGGGGCTTCTGTGCTCCACAACCTCCTTGCAGGTGGATTCTGTGCTCCACAACCTCCCTGGAGGCGTTCAAGACCAAGATGGATGAAGCCTTGAGCAACCTGGGCTGGTGGGAGGTGTCCCTGCCCCTGGTGGAGGATTTGGAACTGGATGATCTTTAAAGTCCCTTCCAAACCCAAACCATGCTATGAATTTCAGCTGATGTTTTTTTCTCTTCAGCTTCTGCTTGGCTCCATGTGGTTGAGTACCAGGTCTGGGTGTGTTTGGGGGTGGGTTGTGTTTCTTTTAGCTTTTGAAGCGATTTGCACTTCTATAGCACAACTTTTGGAGGTAAAGTGAGGTAGGTGAACTCGGTGGTGCTGCCTAGCAGGAGCTCTTGCAAGCTGACCTGTGTGGTCTGACTCTCAGGCTATCTGAAACAGCTCTCAGTGTTTCTGGTGTTAGCCTTTGTGGTCTCACAGCTTGCTAACTGACTGTTTTGCACCCTGTTGCTGTGCCTGTGTGCTACTCCAAGCAGGTGTGCTGTGTTCTCAGCCTTCATTGCACTGGTTTTGTTTTTCTTCTGCCCTGAGTCCCTCTGAGCATCAGTGATGCTTGACAAGGAACAGGCAGGAAAGCAGCCAGCTTATCTGTTAGGTGTCAGAGAAACACAGAATGCTGAGTTGGAAGAGACCCCAAGGTCCACAAATATCTTGTGACAGAAGCTACTTTGTCTTCAGAACTGCTAAGGAAGGGTATTTCAATTCCTGACACGCTCTGATTTCCAGAATGGAGTTGTGTTTTCCTTCTTAATAGTGGCAATCCATAGCTTTGTACTGGCAGCAAGGATCCAGGCTTGGAAAGGAACATGCCTGAGTTTTCACGTGACTGTAAAACTCTGCACTTGTCCTTTTTGAACCTCTTTTGGTTCCTCTGTGCCCAGCTCTGTCTGTGCAGGTCTCTCTGGATAGCCTCCCAGCCTGCAGCTGCATCAGCCAAGCCTCCCAGCTTGGTGTCATCAGCAAACTTGCTGAGCAGACTCTGCCTTTGTCCCCTCATCAGTGTCGTTGATGAAGGTGTTGAACAGCACCAGACCCAGCACTGGGGGATTCCACTAAGGGAGTCTTCTCTTCTCTAGGCTCAGCAGCCCCTGGTCCCTCAGTCTCTCCTCACAGCAGAGCTGCTCCAGTCTCCAAATCATCCTCGTAGCCTCTGTTGGGCTCTCTCCAGCAGGTCCCTGGGGAGCCCTGGACTAGACACAGCCTGTGTGTATTTGAAAGGGCTCTGGCACGGCTGACAGTGGAAGGCAGTGTTGGGTGTGGAAGGAGATGTGAATTCAGAGGGCAGCCTGATCAGTGCTGCTGATAAAGATGCTGACAAAAATTCTGCCTCCAGATAATCTGCACTTTCTTTTTTAATATTGTGGCTGTCAGTTTAAGATGCTCCACTGCGGAGGTGAGGGACAGGCGCTGCAAGCCTGCCTGCCTCCTCCTGTCGGGGCCCTGCCTGCTCTGAGAGAGAGAGAGAGAGAGAGAGAGAGAGCTGTGCTCTGGTGCTGGCCCCTGATTTCCATAGGCATTATCAGCTTGACAAAGATGCTGCTCCAAAAGGTTGCTGCCGTGATGTAGTTTTGAAGTGTGATGCTTACAGGCTGGCGCAGAGTGAATAATTCAGCACCCTCGGAGCGGTGCCTTGATGAGGGTGAGGAGAACCTCCCACAGCACCAGTTTGGTGTTTTTCAGGCCACAGAAACAAGCTTCCAGGTTGCTTACCCAACATTATTCTCTTGGGACTGAGTGTGGAGTATGTTTGTAGAAGGCATTCTGGGACTTTTTATTTCTTAAGCGGTAACACAAGAGCTAGGAGGAGGGTGAAGGGACTGGAGCATTTCTCTTAGAAGGAAAGGCTGAGGGACCTGGGGCTGGTTAGTCTGGAGAAGGCTGAGAGGGGACCTTGTCAGTGTCTACAAATACCTGCATGCTTCAAGACAATATTAGAAAAAAAAAAACAAACAAACAAAAAACCCCAACAAAACCAAGAAAATCTTTGAATTCTTGATCAGTTTACAGACAGCAAATCCCCTGTGCCCTCCAGACAGCTCTTATGTACAGCCTCACATTGCATGGGCAAATCTTCACCTGTCAGTAGAAACCAACCAACCAAACGCCCCCCCCCAAAAAAAAGATGCTGGCAGGTGGGAACCTTAGCCTACAAAAACATTGACTTGACACAAAGGCAGTAAGTAGTATGTTGGTTGTGTTTAATGAGGAAATGGAGCATCTCACTTGCCAGGAGAGGCTGCAATGCCTGGGGCTGACCACTAAACTGTACCCAGAAGTGCCACTTAGGCCTTGCTTAGACAAACCCAACAGAGCTCAAGACTCACCTCAAGTCTAGTTCCAGCACAAGCTTAGCATTCTGTTGAAATCTTCAATCATTGCTCTGCTCCTTCCACTGCCTTCAGCCTTTCCTGCTTGTTTGGTGCAAGATTGCTAATAACAACTCTGATGTGGAACAGATTTGACAGTAGATGAGACTTAGTCTGAACTGTTGTGTCCATCAGTGCTCAGCCTTGCAGGCTTCCCATGCTTCGTAGGCTGCTAATACATGTAAAGGAAGGGAGGTTGCTGCCCTTGCTTCCACCCCTTGCTCTTTTCATGTGTGCAGCAGAAGTGAAGCCCAATGCTGCCTCAGGTTGGGAATGGAGTCCTGTGTGTGGCAGTGAAAGCTGCTGAGCCTCCATCTTCTCTTTGTTCCTTCCCCTTTTAGGTTTCTGTTGATGGAACATCTCTTTTTTTTTTTTTTTTTTTCCTCTTTCTTGTTAGCCTTTTTTCCCTTTCTTGTTATCACATTATAAACCTGGATATTCTTTAGTGACTAATGAGGTGGCTCTAATGAGCAGAGCCTGAGGGAGCTGGGGCACTTCAGCTTGGAGAAGAGGAGCCTGAGGGCTGCCCTCATTCATGTTTCTAAAGGGTGAGTGCCAGGAGGCTGGAGCCAGCTCTGCTGGGTGATGCCCAATGCACAAGGGGCAATGGTGGAAGCTGAGGCATAGGAAGTTCCATGGAAACATCATCAAGAATTGATTTTTCCCTGTGAGGGTGACAGAATCCTGGAACAGGCTGCCCAGGGGGGTTGTGGAGTCTCCCTCTCTGGAGATATTCAAGAGCTGCCTGGATGTGTTCCTGTGTGACCTGCTCTGGGTGATGCTGCTCTGACAGGATGAGCTTTTGAGGTCACTTCTGACCTCCAGCATTCTGTGATTCTGTTATTAACCTAACGTAGATCAAATAATGTTTAGAGGTGGTGGAGAGGAGAGCTGAGGCAGCAGGGTGTGCAGGCTTCTTTGGGATATGGCAGTAGGCATTTAGCAGCATTTTACTTTTATTGAGCCGTAAACCACTTTACATAAAAGTGCCATAAGGTGATGCATGGATTCAGCTTGAAAAGTCTGTGGTTTGTGACTCAGTTCACTTCAGTCCCACTGATTTGGAGGGAGAGATTTGAACTCTTGTCTGCCTACGTAAGGCTTGATACAGCCTCACTCCTAATGAAGCTCTGCTTGGTGATACTTGAGTATGCTCTCAAAGCCCGAGCTGGGGAGCAGGGGTGGAACAGAGCATGTAAGATTGTACAGTGCCTACTGAGCTGTGGATAAACAGGCTTTTAGCCTCCAGCAGGATCATGCTCTCAGTGTGCAGAAGTATTACACACACAACTGGGCTTTTGAGTTTCCCTGGTTGGAGGAAAGGGCTGCTGGAATGATGACAGAGTTGGAATGCTGCAGTTCTGGCGTTACAGCTGAGGACTTGCATCTCGGGTCCTTGACTTCCCCTTTGTTATTTTCTTGAGCCTTCATCTAATACAGACTCTGGGTTAAGTCCCTGTCCTCCTGCAGGGTGGGCTTCAGAAGGTAATGAAGGGAGAATGAGGACAGTCACTGGCCACGTACACGTGTCCCTGTTATCATCTGACGTTGGTTCTCTGCTGATACGCAGAACCTGTTGTGCTCTATTTTTTGCCTTCCAATATCTTAACCTTTTTTATTGATCCCAGTGCAAGCAGTGGAGGTCTTGAGAGGAGCCCAGAACGTCTGTGCTGGATGTGGTGTTTGCTGTCTGGATGTGCTCTCTTTCCCCTGCTTTGTGCTGGGTAGGGAAGCTGATGTTCTCTAATGCTCATAATGTGTCCTGGAGCTTTAGACCTACTCTGTCCCAGAAAGTCAACTCAATACAGAATAATTAGCTTTTGTGGCTTATCCAAGTCGTGGCAGCCCTCTTGAATGTAAATAGAGGCAGAAGAGTGACTTAATCCTTCTCATAGCTGAGGAAAGGATGAGGGATAAGCTGCACCTTGGAAAGCTGCTGAAATAGAGGAGAACATTTTGGCTTCCCTCTGCCTCTGTTTCTTCAGCAGGAGGGGGCAGAGAAGAAACAAAGCCAGGCTTAAAAACCTTGAAACTAGATGGTCCTTGAGGTCCCCTCCAACTCAAGCCATTCCCTGATTCCTCTGCTCAAAGCTATTTGGAAACGCTTCCTGACTTTGGGGCCCATGTGCTCAAAAGTGGCTCTTGCTGAACTGACCCTCCAAGAGAGTCTTCACAAGAGCAGCCACAAAGCTGTGGGCTCTGAGGCCAAGAACCTGCATGCTGAGGTGTGCTACCAGAGGCATTCTCCTCAGCACCCATTAACATTTACCCTGGGCAGGAGGTCCTGAGAGGAAAGGCAAACTCAGCAGTGGGCAGAGAGGGCAAAGCTGCAGGGCTCTGAGCTTGCCTTCACTGCCAGCTCTGCCTTTCAGCACTGGAATGCTTTTGTCTTTGCTGCCTGCATGTTTCAGGGGGAATGCAAATGTTGTGCCATGTGCATGATCGTGGATTATTGACTCTGCAGCTGTTAACCTCTGACTGTCAAGTAGAAAGGGGCTGCAGCCTGGAAAAGAAAACCTGTGCCGGTGTCTCACCACCCTCACTGTGAACAACTTCCTCCTAATATCCAGTTTTAATCTCCCCTCTGACACTTCAAACCCATTCCTCCTCATCCTCTCATTACCAGACCTTGGCAATAGTCCCTCCCCAGCCCTCTTGGAGCCCCCTTCAGATCCTGCAAGGCCACTCCAGGGTCTCCTGGCAGCCTTCTCTTCTCCAGGCTGAACAGCCCCAACTCTCTGTGCCTGTGCTCAGAGCAGAGCTGCTGCAGCCCTCTCAGCACCTTGGTGGCCTCCTTTGCACTGGCTCCAACACTTGCCTGTGCTGCTTGTGCTGGGGGCTGCAGAGCTGCAGACAGTGCTGCAGGTGGGGGGTGAGAAGAGCAGAGCCAAGGGGCACAATCCCCTCCCTTGCCCTGCTGCCCACAGCTGCTCTTGCTGCAGCCCAGCACACAGTTGCTGTCTGGGCTGCACTCACACTGCAGCCTCATCTTGAGCTTTGCACCAGCCCAGACCCCCAGGTCCCATTCCGTAGGGCTGCTCTCAGCCATTCCCCACCCAGCCTGGAGCTGTGCTTGGGTTGCACCCACCCACATGCAGGATCTTACACTTGGCTTTGTTGGATGTCATGAGGTTGGCCTGGGCCATCCAATTTGTTGGGCTTTTTTTTGTTCTAATATTGTCTTGAAGCATGAATTAATTGTGTGTGTGTAGAGGTTGAGCAGCTGGCTCATAGAGTGTGTTTCAAAGGGTTCAGATGTGTCTCATCCCCACCTCACCTGTCAGCTGCTTGAACTGTGTAGGGAAAATCTTGTGGGGCTTGCTTGCTCCTCCCTTTTGTGCCTTTGAACCTCTCCTTTGAGAACTTCCTTCTTTGAGTCATTCTGGGGAAAGAAGGTGACATGAAAGCTCTGATGTCAAGAACAAAATCAGATTGCAGCTATATCATTTGATACTGTTCCCCTTAAATGCCAAATTGTGAATTTCCTTAGAGGCAGAATGAGTTTTTGGGCACCTCTCCAGGAGTCAAAGAAGCCAAATTCTAGAGGTCACTGGACTGAAAAGAGCCAAGAAAATGAGAAGTTAATGCAGAAATAACTGAAATGCTTGAAAAGGCAGAAAGTTGAAAGCCCTTTTGTCTTGCACCTCAGCAGTCTGATCCCTCTGGAGCCAATGGCCTGACAAGATAGAATCATAGAATCAGTAAGGGCTGGAAGGGACCTCAAGGATCAGCCAGTTCCAAGCCCACTGCCATGCCCAGGGACACCCTGCCCTAGAGCAGGCTGCCCACAGCCTCTACCAGCAAACACCTCCAGGTATGAGGCTTCCACCACCTACCTGGGCAACCCCTTCCAGGCTCTCACCACTCTCATGCTGAAGAACTTCTTCCTAACATCCAGTCTGAATCTCCCCACCTCCAGCTTTGTTCCCCTTCCACCACTCTGGCTGTGTTTGTTGCCATAGGGAGTGTCAGTGGAGGGAGGCAGAGTGTTCACTAACCCAGAGTTTGTCTTCTGTGTTGGGAGAGCTGGTTTGGAGCAGGCTTGGCTCTCCTGTAGCTGTGGGTAAGATTGCTGCCCAGGCTCACCTGCCTGTGGAAGTCTCCTGCTTATCTCCCACAGCTTTTTTTCTCAGCCTGAGAAGCTGCTGCTGCATGTGCAGGTGCTGTGGAACTCTGCTCTGGGAACTGTGACTGAAATGAATGAGGAGGTCCTCTGAGGACTACGTGTGCAGAGAGAAAGGTGCTAATTAAGCAGCAAATCTGTGTCCTGATTCTCCCACACACACGGGCATGAAGGCGTAGCCACAGAGCTCGTGGAGCTGGCTGGTAGCTTGGAAGCCTCAGCTTCTCTCAGCTGCCTTCAGAGTTCTGTCCTTGCTTACTTCTGTGCTGCTGGGGAAACTTCCTTCCCCCCTGCCCCACCGAACCTCAGCATGGGAGGGGTTGAAAGGGACCTGTGAACTGGAGCTGCTCTGCTATGAGGAGAGGCTGAGAGTTAGGGTTGTTCAGCCTGGAGAAGAGAAGGCTGCAAGGAGACCTTATTGTGGCCTTCCAGTACCTGAAGGGGGCTACAAGAAGGCTGCTGAAAGACTTTTTAGGGTGCCAGATAGTGATGGAACTGGAGGGAATGGAGCAAAACTGGAAGTGGGGAGATTCGGACTGGACGGTAGGAAATTCCTCACTGTAAGGGTTGTGAGAGACTGGCACAGGTTGCCCAGGGAGGTGGTGGAAGCCTCATCCCTGGAAGTGTTTAAGGCCAGGCTGGATGTGGCTCTGAGCAACATGAGCTAGTGTGAGGTGTCCCTGCACATGGGAGTGGGGTTGGAACTGGATGATCCTTGAGGTCACTTCCATCCCTGACAATTCTGTAAGATCATCCAGTCCAACCCCCTGCTAAAGCAGGGCACCCACAGCAGCTTGCCCAGGATCACAATGGCCAGGGGGGGTTGGAATCTCTCCACAGAAGGACACTCCACAACCTCTCTGGGCAGCCTACTCCAGGCCTCCAGCACCCTCACACTAAAGAAGTTTCTCCTCCTGTTCAGATGGAGCCTCCTGGCTTCCACTTTGTGCCCACTGCCTCTTGTCCTGTTAGTGGCCACTGCAGATAGGAGTCTGGCCCCATCTTCTTGCCCCCCACTCTGTATCTCTTGCTGAGCATCGATCAGATGCTCCCCTCCAGCCTGCTCACACAGGTCCTTGCAGCTGGGGCTGAGGGGATCTCTTTTGAAGCATCAGGAGGGCATCAAGTGCAGAGAGAAGTTGTGTCCCCTGGGAGCAGTGCTGGTGTCATTTCCAGTAGCTGGATTAATTTGTGTTATGCACTTGGTGGCTGTGTGCTGTGTGCCTTTGGTTGCCTTCCCCACTGCTGGAGCAGTGCCTGCGCCAAGCTGCGCTCGGTCCCAGGCTGCGGCTTCACTGCAGGCTCCTTCCTTGGTGCAAAACTCAATGTAACCAGCTGGCTTCTTCAGATCACTGTCAGCTTAAGCACATCCCATTTCCCTGCCTTTCCTGTGCCAGATTGTGCAGTTCTGTACACGAGTTCTGTTTGCTTTGAATAGCTGCTGCTTTATCATCCATCTAATGCTAATTTAAGTCGTCTCTCTGACGCTGGCTTTCCAAGCAGAAGCTGCTGGAGCACAAATGCAAAGTAGCTCTGCATCCCTTAGCTCCTGGCTCCCAGTGCTTCCCACAGGTGATGCCACCTTCCCCTCCTCCCCTCAGATGTGCTGACTGCTCTTCAGTGCTTGATTCCCGCTGACACTTGTTTGCTTTTGAAGAAGGGCAACCACTCTGTCTGTGTCAGGCTTCTGCTGGAGTTTTAAATACTTTAATGCATTCTCATTATCTGCAAGGGTGGCTGGCTAATTAGTTAGCTTAGTAAATAATGGCTTGATGTTGGCTCTGTAAAGATGATGTTGCAGGTGCCACCATTTCAGTGCCTTTTGAATCCTCCCTGAGGTTTGCTGCCTGCCTTTAACTGCAATCAGTGGAGTCGACCTGCTGGTCAGAGAGAGGCTTCTTGTCTTCTGTTGGAGGCAAGAAAAGATGCTCAGATGCATATTGATGGATGTGGAACTGCTGGAGAGGGTCCAGAGGAGGCCATGAAGGTGGTCAGAGGGCTGGAGAACCTCCCCTATGAGCACAGGCTGAGAGAGCTGGGGCTGCTCAACGTGAGGAAGAGAAGGCTCTGGGGAGACCTTAGAGCAGCCCTCCAGTACCTGATAGGGACCTGCAAAAAAGTTAGGAAGGGATTTTTTACAAGGGCTTGTAGTGATAGAAGGAGAGGGCATGGATTGAAGCTTGAGGAGGGCAGATGTAGACTGGAGAGGAGGAAGAAGTTCTTGACAGTGAGGCTGGTGAGACGCTGGCACAGGTTGCCCAAGGAGGCTGTGGATGCCCCCTCCCTGGAGGTGTTCAAGGCCAGGTTGGATGAGGCTTTGAACAGCCTGGGCTAGTGTGAGGTGTCCCTGCCCATGGCAGAGGGGTTGGAACTAGATCATCTTAAAGGTTCCTTCTAACCCAACCCAATCTATGATGAGGGAGGGAGGGAGAGGAGAGATGCTTGTGCTGGTGAGGCTGGAGGTGCCTGGCAGCTCCTGATGCTTTTGATGCAATTTCCTGTGGCTTACCATCAAAGGCAGCCTGGCATCCAGATTTTTGTTGTTGTTGTTGCTATATTGCAGGCTAAGGCTGCTGAATCCCTTCCTACAGGAACTGCTTAAAACCCCCATCCCAAACTAAAGCCGTGGATGTATCTCTAATAATGAAGAAAGGCTACAGGAATTCCAGCCTTGGCTGTCTTCTGCCTGCATTGCTTGGGCTGCTTTATTATCTGTTCCTCTGAGCTGCCTTTGCCAGGAGTTGGGTGGCTTTATTCCCAGATTCAGAATGCATCCTCTTCCTCTTGGAAAGGGCAATATGCTATCTTGGCTCACTCTTGTTTTCAAGTTGAGTTTTGCAGGGGTCTGTGTTGTTCCTGTTTTTAGCTGTTCTATTTCTAAAGCTTTTCACATGCATGTGAAATATGTATATATTTAAAAAAAAAAAAAAAGA
>VWZI01015471.1:182905-200944 GCA_013396835.1 Psilopogon haemacephalus
AACCAACAACAAAAAAAACCCCACCAAAGCACCAAACCCTAAAAAATGCTTCGAGGCTCTTACAACTGCTGCGGGTGTAAACTTGAGCCTGCTTTTCATATTTCTGGATGTAGCTATTAGCTCGTGTAATTTGCAAAGGAAAAACTTGAGATGTTCTTCAGATAAGGTTGCTAATTAACATCCAAAAAAGCCAAATCAAGCCTGTAAAGGCAGCTCTACAGTAGGGGATTACTCACCAGCCTCCAGCAGCTGGCTCCTGGCTCCTGCAGAAGCGTTTTTGTCCCTCTAATTTGGTATGCTGAGACGTTCCCCTCTCCCCCCACCCCAACATCCATCCTGTGCTTCCCATCTCCCCAGCCGTGCTGCAAGTGAGCTGAGTTGACCTGTTGCCAAGCCTTAACTAGTCCTCATTCAACAAAACCACTCGTGAGGAAACAGCTCCCCAAGTATTGACAAAATATTGTGCTGCCCTCCCCGAGCTCCTGCCTTGTCATTCACAACAGCCTGGGTTAGACCTCACCTGGGTGCACAGCAGAGAGGCTCAGCAGCTCTTGGCCTGGGTGCTGCATGGAGGCTTAGAGCAGAGCTCTCACCAGCACTCCTGACCCCTCTCCAGGGCCTGTGTGGAGCTCTCACCAGCACTCCTGACCCCTCTCCAGGGCCTGTGTGGAGCTCTCACCAGCACTCCTGACCCCTCTCCAGGGCCTGTGTGGAGCTCTCACCAGCACTCCTGACCCCTCTCCAGGGCCTGTGTGGAGCTCTCACCAGCACTCCTGACCCCTCTCCAGGGCCTGTGTGGGGCTGTCCTGCTGCTTTCCCTTTGTATGCTCTGCTCTGGGAGCCGCTGGAGCTTGAGCCTGTGGTCCAGGCTGGCCCCAGAGGAGACACCTGCCTGGGGTTAGCTCTTGTGCTGTGGAGGCACAACCCTCACTGCAGAGCAGCCTGGAGCTGGGATGCTGAAGCCTTGAGCCCCAGCTCCTGCGCACACCCTACCTGCTGCTGGGGGAAGGGAAGAGGAGCCTGGGAGCTGCTGAAGGAGCCACAGCCACCACAAAATAGCCCCTTCATGGCTGGAACTGTGTCAGATAGAGCCTGAACACTGCAGCATGAACTGCCAGCCCATGCCTGTCTCTGTGGAGGATCATAGAATCTCTCAGGGTTGGAAGGGACCACAAGGATCAGCCAGTCCCAACCCCTCTGCCATGCCCAGGGACACCCTACCCTAGAGCAGGCTGCCCACAGCCTCTGCCAGCCTGGCCAAAAACACCTCCAGGGATCTGGCCCCAAACACCTCCCTGCAGGGGCAACCCATTCCAGCCTCTCACCACTCTCCTGCTCAACAACTTCCTCCTCACCTCCACTCTCAATCTCCTCACCTCCAGCTTTGCTCCATTCCCCCCAGTCCTGTCACTCCCTGATAGCCTCCAAAGTCCCTCCCCAGCTTTTTTGTAGCCCCCTTCACCTGCCTTTGGAAGGGACCTCTGCACATTTGGAAGGGACCTCTGCACATTTGGAAGGGATCTCTGCAGATGTAGTCCAACACCCTCTGAAGGGTTGGGGGGCACCTGACAGACTTAGCCCATGCAGCTTAGAGCCCTTCAGCCTGGCTCTTGCAGCTCAGCTAGGAAACACCTTCAGGGTACCAGGAACCATAAACCTCTTCTGTTTTTAACAAAAGACTTCAGATGCCTTCACTTTGTTGATGCTGGGGCCAGAGCCTGGCTGGTGGAGTCTGACCTTTGCCCCAGCATCATGATTTAATGCAAACTGGGAAAACTCAGTTCAATGAAAACTCAGTTTTTAGCACATGATGTATTACTGCTGCTTTCAGTTTGCTTTCCAGCTCCTAAAGAAAAGATGCATGGTGGTGCAGGGTCTTTTTTTTTTTCCCCTTGGTTTTTTGTTTTCTGAGTTTTCTTTTTTTTCTTTTGGCAGCCTGGCACTTTCTTGCCATTATTTATCTGTATGAATAGACAGATTTGCCTTGGGGGTGGAAATGCAGAGGGGTGTGTGTATATATGTGTGTGTGCATGGATGTGCACAGCATAAGAGGGACATGGAAGTGCTGGAGAGGGTCCAGAGGAGGCCATCAAGGGCCACAAAGATGATCCGAGGGCTGCAGCAGCTCTGCTCCGAGGACAGGCTGAGAGAGTTGGGGCTCTGCATCCTGCAGAAGAGAAGGCTGCCAGGAGACCTTGGAGTGGCCTTGCAGGATCTGAAAGGGGCTACAGGAGGGCTGGGGAGGGACTATTGACAAGGTCTGGTAATGAGAGGATGAGGAGGAATGGGTTTGAAGTGTCAGAGGGGAGACTGAAAGTGGATGTTAGGAGGAAGTTGTTTGCAGTGAGGGTGGTGAGACACTGGCACAGGCTGTCCAGGGAGGTTGTGGGTGTCTCCTGCCTCAAGGTGCTGCATGAGGTCTTGAGCAGCTTGGGCTAGTGGAAGTCCCTGCCCATGGCAGGGGAGTTGGAACTAAATGATTTTCAAGGTCCCCTCCAACCCAAACCATTCTATGAACTCCTGTGCTCTATGCCATAAAATCTTTGCTGCTCACTTCTTCAGCTACAAGAAGCAGTAGCTCCATTAGTAGCTCCATTAGCTGGCACAAAATGTTTTGAGAATGTGTTGTTTTCCAGGCCATGCAGGCAGCTCTCTTCATCCCTCACCCTCCTCCCCTGCACTACAGGTGAAAAATAAGAGTAAAGCAAAATTACTTTGTGCTGTGGCATTGCCCTGGAGTGGGAGTTCTGGAGCGAGTAGCAGGGATTAGGAATGGGCTTTAGCCTGGAGCAGTCCTGAAGATTTTGGTCAGCTGCCATTAAAGTTACAAGAGGTTATGAAACGTGGAAGGAAACTAAGTTGTGTGTTCTCCTGATTTTATTTTTTTCCTCTTTTTTTTTTTTTTAAATTATTATTAGTGAACAGGCTCTGTGAGAGGCTGATTGCAAATGATAGCTCTGCTATGAGGAAGTGAAGACTTTAGGAGGAGGTTTCTTGGGTTTTATTTTCTTTATTTATTAATGAAGTGCCTGGATAATCTGTTCCTGACTTTGAAATACCTGTTTCAAGGGCAGTGGAATGCTTTTGATAATGTGCTGGGTGAGGCTGTGGGCAGCCTGCTCTAGGGTAGGGTGTCCCTGGGCAGGGCAGGGGGATTGGAACTGGCTGATCCCTTGTGGTGCCTTCCAACCCTGACTGATTCTGGGATTCTCTGCTAGTAAATTTGGCCTTCCCTGGTTATCAACTGCATTACAGAAACCCAAAAGAAATAACCAAACCACTTGGCAAAATAGGACTCAGCCTGTGTAATAGCCTTGGCAGAATCATAGAATGGTTTAGGTTGGAAGGGAGCTCAAAGTTCAGCCAGTTCCAACCCTCCTGTGCCCTAGGCAGGGACACCTCTCACTAGAACAGGTTGCTCAAGGCCTCAGGCTGCAAGGTCCTGGACACCTCCGGGGAGGTTGTGGAGCACAGAATCCACCTTTGATCACATTCTGTGCTCCACAACCTCCCTGGGCAACCTGTGCCAGTGTCTCACCACCCTCACTGCAAACAACTTCCTCCTAACATCCACTTTCAATCTCCTTTCTGCTGGTTCAAACCCATCCCTCCTCTCATTACAAGACTTTGTCAATAGTCCCTCCCCAGCCCTCCTGCAGCCCCCTTCAGATCCTGCAAGGCCACTCCAAGGTCTCCTGGCAGCCTTCTCCTCTCCAGGCTGCAGAGCCTCAACTCTCTGTGCCTGTGCTCAGAGCAGAGCTGCTGCAGCCCTCTCAGCTGCATCTTGGTGGCCTCCTCTGCACTGGCTCCACCACTTGCATGTGCTGCTTGTGCTGGGGGCTGCAGAGCTGCAGACAGTGCTGCAGGTGGGGTCTGAAGCTCTTTTAATAATCACAAAGGAATCTTCTTCTTTTTTTTTTTTTTTTTTTTTTTTTTCGGGTGGGTTGGTTGGGGTTTTTTTTTGNAGGGTTGTTTGTTGGTTGTTTTTTTTTTTTCTCCTGGCTCAGATCACTCAAACCTGTTCTCATGTTCTTTATCCTGTTTTTCACCTTGTCTCTGTGAGCAATCTGCAGCACATGTGTGGACTTGTCACTTAGTCCTGATCCTGGCAGTGCTTTAAAACACTTCTCTTGCATCAGCAGGTGTAGCAAACAGTGTGTACTGATTATTTTTAACAAAACCTGGGAGAGAAAATATTACTGTATTTTTAGTTTACCTGTTTACGACAACTGAGCAACACTCGGAGTGGGTGGAGGTTTAGGCAGCAGGAGATAGCAGAAGTTCTGCAGCTGGTAGTGGGTGAAAAGCTCAGAAAAAAGGTAGCTGTGAAGTAGCAGGCACAATTTTAACAGGTATGGGTTAGGCTAAGGTCATCTGGTACCAGTGCAGGCAAAGATAACATTAAGTAGTTGGTTAACATAGTAACAGAGGTGTCTGCTACTAAGATGATCTCCAGGTCCTGAAATTGAGGCTCTGAGCAGCCTGATTTAGTGTGAGGTGTCCTTCCCCGTGGCAGGGAGGTTGCAACCAGATGATCCTCGAGGTCCCTTCCAGCCCTGACAATTCTGCCAATCTCTGCAGAGGGTTATCTAGAATCCAGGATATTGTTGCTGGAAGGGACCTCTGGAGATCATCCAGTCCAACCTCCCTGCTAAAACAGAACACCCACAGCAGCTTGCCCAGGATCACAGTAGCCGGGGAGGGGGTGTTGGAAAGTCTCCACAGAAAGAGACTCCACAACCTCTCTGGGCAGCCTGCTCCTCATCACACTGAAAAAAATTCTCTCTCTGTTCAGATGGAACCTTCTGGGTGCTATTTTGTGCCCACTGCTTCCTGCAGAGGCCCAAACACTTTCTTAAAACTGTTTGGCTTTTCCAAGAAGCTTTTCTGCCTTCTTGAGATGAACTTCCCCATTAGTGAGGTGTTTGAGATGATGAACTTTTAGTGCTTGGGGGCAGTGCTCCAGGAGCACTGCTTGCATCCATTTCATCTTCTTTAGTTGCATTTACTGTGTCACATCTGATGTATTATCTCAATCATTGGACGTGTGTGTGGTTAATGTTTCAGAGGTAGTTGGGTTGTTACTGACATGACCTCATCTTTTCCTCAAGTGGCTTCCTTGCATTTGGTTCCCAGTGAGTGTCTAATGGTCAATGGGCACAGACTAAGTTCTGTTTTGGGCAGTTCCAGGATGAAGTCAGAGGAGATGGAGTGAGCAGAACGTGCTGCAGTGTAGCCAGGTTTGCATGAACCACTGAAGCTGTTGTTTTTAAAGCTGAAGATCACTTCCTAATGTTCCTGGTGGAGATTGCTCTTCCTGAACAAAGGGGCAGTAAAAGGTGTCAGAAAGTTCCCCTCTTAAGGATGCAGTTTCACTGTAGTGTATTCATATGATGGAGTGCCCACTAAGAAGGAGGAAGCAGTCTCAGTCTGGTAGCCTCAGCTCATTTGAATGTGGTATAAAGCTCTGGGATGTGTCTCTGGACACTCATTGTTGTGCTTTGTCAAGGTAATTGTTGTCCACAGACAGCTGCAGATATGCAGGGGTAATATCCCTGGAATTTATCTGCATGGTGCACTGGAGTCCTCCTCCACCCTGGCAGGGCTGTGGTTTGCCTGCCATGTTGTACAGCTTGCTGTCAGGCAGCTCCTAGTCCTGAGGGGGCCCTGGAGCAGTCTTGAGCTGCTAGAGGAGGGTGCTGAGCATCTTCATGGGCCAGGTCCCCATGTTACTGCTCTCTTTGCCCAGGAACCTCGCTGTGTGCTGGGTACTGGTTGCTGTTCCAGTCCCTGCTCTTGAAGGTACATCTGCAGCATGGGAGCAAGAGCTTTCAATTCCACTCAATTTGTGGAACAAAGTGCTGGTTTGTTTTTTTCCAGGTTTCAGATTTGTCAACAAGTATGGAAAACATTGCTGACAAATCCAAAGCTTGGAGTGGGAGAGGCACTGCAGCAGTTGTCAGTGCTGGAGCCATCTCCAGGCTGCAGGTGTGGTCTGTAAATACCTGACATAGGCTAGAGTAGGCTAAGCCAGGTTGGAAGATACCTCCAAGCTCATCCAGTCCAACCTAGCACCCAGCCCTGTCCAATGACACTAAGTGCCCTATCCAGGCTTTTCTTGAACACCTCCAGGGATGGGGACTCCACCACTTCCCTGGGCAGCCCATCCCAATGCAAATCACTCTCTCTGTGAAGAAATTCTTCCTAACATCCAGTCTATACCTCCCCCAGCACAACTGGAGACTGTTTCCCCTTTGTCCTCATGTCATGGTCACCTTCTGGTTTGTGGTGGACTGTGTGGGTGTTCAGATATTTTAACAGTGGGCAGCAGGTGCCACTCATCCAAAAAGCCTGGCATCTCTTAGCTGGCCTGGAGGCCTGAGCTCCACTCCCATCAGAGAGCAATACCTGGCGAAAGCCTCTGACACCCTGAGCACAACACTGTGCTTTCAGGAAGGGTGGAATGGGTTGGGTTGGAAGGGACCTCAAGGCTCACAGGATGTCAGGGGTTGGAAGGGACCCAAAGAGCTCATCCAGTCCACCCCCCCTGCCACAGCAGGACCATCCAAGCTAGCACAGGGCACACAGCAACACATCCAGACAGGCCTGCAAAGGCTCCAGACAAGGAGACTCCACAACCTCTCTGGGCAGCCTGTGCCACTGCTCTGGGACCTACACAGGCAAGAAGTTGCCTCTGGTGTTGAGCTGCAACCTCCTGTGCTGCAGCTTCCATCCATTGCTCCTTGGCCTATGGCAGGGAGCAAGTGAGCAGCAGATCCCTGTCCCTCTTCAACGAGATCATCCAGTTCCAAATCCCCTTGCATGGGCAGAGACACTTCCCACCAGCCCAGGTTGCTCAAGGCCTCATCCAGCCTGCCTTGAACACCTCCAGGGAGGAGGCATCCACAGCCCCTGTGGGCAGCCTGTTCCAGTGTCCCCAAGAAGTGAACTGTGACTGTGGAGTGCAGTAACTTGCTGAAGGTGTCTGGTACTTGCTCTCAGGAGTCTAGTGTCATGTTGGAGATGTAGTACCTGCCAGCACTTGCTGTGTTGTTTCCTCTAGTTCAACCTAATCAGATATCTAACCTTAGCCTTTCTTGAAGCTTCTGGTGTCTCAGGACTGGATGCTAATTGCAGGCAAGAGGCATCTGTCATGCAGTCAAAGCTCTCTCCTTACTGAGCTCCACAGCTGCCTCAGTGCTCATAGAAGTCCCAGGGCTAAACCAATCGTCCATAGAGAAGAATATAAACTAGAGATGGCTTTGCCTGCCTGCCTGCCTGCCCTGTGGCTGTTCAGTTCTTGAAGACCTGAACCCTAAAGATAAGCACTTGATGCTCACAGAGCTCTCCTCAGAGCTGCTTGTGCTGGGGGTCTGCCTTGCAGTGCCACGCTAGGAACCCCTCCTGCCCGGAAGCAGCAGCTCTGCTATTTCCATCTTCAGGACTCATCTGGAAAGATTGAGGAGGAATTTCTTAACCTTTAAATTATTCAGGCAGAATTTGAAGCGTGGAGTTAATGCTAAGTCTCTGCAGGCCTCTGTAGAACAGATGTTGCTGTTGGTTTGGGGACAGGATGCTGCAGGGCCAGACGCGATCAATAAGTGGTGCAGCGTCTTTACTGAAGCGTGTTGGCTTGTCCCGAGGACAACAGAGATGATGCTTTAATATCTCTTGCTCTTTAAATGAGAGGTATGCAGCTGGGCCTGGGGGGGCTTGCAGAATTGGCCTGCTGTTGGCTCTTCCCAACCTAGGAGCTTGTTCCTGGCTGGCATCCTTTGATAGCTGCCTGCTGAGGATGTTTGTGGAAATAATGTGGGGGCTGGAGCACCTCTGCTGTGGGGCCAGGCTGAGGGAGGGGAGGGCTATGAAAAAGCTGGGGAGGGACTTTTTAGGATGTCAGGGAGTGGCAGGACTAGGGGGAATGGAGCAAAGCTGGAGCTGGGGAGATTGAGACTGGAGGTGAGGAGGAAGTTGTTGAGCATGAGAGTGGTGAGAGGCTGGAATGGGTTGCCCCTGCAGGGAGGTGTTTGGGGCCAGATCCCTGGAGGTGTTTTTGGCCAGGCTGGCAGAGGCTGTGTGCAGCCTGCTCTAGGGTAGGGTGTCCCTGGGCATGGCAGGGGGGTTGGGACTGGCTGATCCTTGTGGTCCCTTCCAGCCCTGACTGATTCTGGGATTCTATGCACTGGGATTCTATGCACTGGAAATTCCTTGCAAGGGAGTGTGGTGAGACAGAGGCAGAGGTTGAGGGTGGTCAGACACTGGCACAGGTTGAGGGTGGTCAGACACTGGCACAGGTTGCCCAGGNCTTTGATCACGTTGGGTGCTTCTGTGCTCCACAACCTCCCTGGAGGTGTTTTTGGCCAGGCTGGCAGAGGCTGTGGGCAGCCTGCTCTAGGGTAGGGTGTCCCTGGGCATGGCAGGGGGGTTGGAACTGGCTGCTCCTTGTGGTCCCTTCCAACCCTGACTGATTCTGTGTGTTCAGCTTGGGGAAGGGAAGGCTCCTGGGAGATCTTAGAGCAGCCTTCCAGTGCCTGAGGGGGGTAGAAGAAGGCTGCAGAGGACCTGTTTGCAAAGGCCTGCAGGGACAGGATGAAGGGCAATGGTTTCAAGCTAGAGCAGAACAGATTTAGAATGGATGTTAGGAACAAGTTCTGCTTCAACCTTGAAACAGGTTGCCCAGGGAGGTAGTTGAGGCCTCATCCCTCAAGATATCAAGGTCAGGCTTGAGAAGTCTGTGGGCAGCCAAATCTGGAGGAAGATGTCCCTGCTGACTGCAGGAGAGTTGGACTAGATGACTTTTGGAGGTCTTTTCCAACCCAAGCCATTCTGCGATTCTCTGAGTCAGATGTTCTGGGTCAGGTGAGTCAGTCTGGGGGAGCAGGAATGTGATCTAAAGCTGAGCTTGTTAGCCAAGCTTCTGAAAGTGTCTGCAGTGCAGGGGAGTGCTGATGTGTTTGCACCTCGTTAACTGCTGGGTGCTGCCTTCACAGATGGAAGCTCTCTTGTAGTCTCTGTCGCTGTCCCTTTCCATGCTCGCCCTGCTAACAGCTGCTGTCATTATTAGCTTTTCCTAAGAGCTCTATTAATTTTATAGGTGGCTTTTTTTTCCTTCTTCTCCAAAATAAAAAAAAAAAAAAACCACAACAAAAAATCCAAGGTGGCATCAGGGTCAAAACAATCTGTCTTTGAGGGCAGGAGTGGGTAGTCCCAGCTAACAGCGCAGGGCTCTTGAGGCAGAGGCTCTGGGTAGGCAATGGATTATTTAGGAGCTAGTTAAAGGGAAGAGAGCAAATGCATGCTGGTAAGAATCCTTGCTGTAGGGTAGAGCTGGGTTCTGCAGTACCACTCCTCTCTGCAGGCTCTGAGCTCTTTGCAAACAGAGGAGTGAACCTGCTTTTTGCAAGCAGCTCTTCTGCGGCGTTTTGTCCGTGTCAGGATGTCCTCAAGAATTTCAGTAGCTACGCAGATGAGAAGCATCTTGGAAGGACCTTTCTGCTTGAAATGCATTCTCTGTATCTAGTGCTGTCTTCGAATCTCATGTGGGCTCCCCAGCCCTTTCTACCTGTTTAAATATGCAGTGAAGCTGTTCTGTTTGGTAGGAGACTGTGTTTAAACAGCACAAGTCCTCGTTGTGCCTGTACTTGGAGATTAAAAATGCAGCTGAGACACTACCTGCAGGTTCCCAGCCCTTTAGAATGGGGTTTCCAGATTTATTCTCCTGATTATAATACAGAAAATTAATTGCTTTTGACTGTGAGGAATGATGGCCTATTCATTATTTAAGAGCCTTCTTGATGGATGAAGCTTCTCCACTGGCTTCAAGACTTTTCAGGAACTGAGGCTGCTTTTCTTTTTTTAAGCTGATGTAGAGCACAGTGCACCACTGCTGACCAGGGCCAAGGACTGGTGGAAGAGGAGCACTTAACTCTTTGTCTGCTTGGCTTGAGTGCAAGTAGCAGAGACTGTTAGAAGGAGTGAATGACTTCAGCAGTGTTTAAAATAAGTACTCTGCTCTTCTTAAAAAAAAATATATATTTATTAGCTTCCTAAAATCCTGCTAGGAGAGAGAGCACCACTTTAGTTCCACTCCTCTGTGTTTTGCAAGTGTTTGTGTTACACACTGAGGGGAAGACCTTGCATTTAGCTCAAGATATATTCCTCTCTGCTCCCCAGTCAGCTCCTGGCAGCTGTTTCTTATGCTGCCGACTTCAGAAGGTCTCAAATGTTGGATTTTTTTTGTGTGTATTTTGAGTCTTTGGTCGTGTCCTTTCAGCAGGCTAAGAAAGTCAAATTTCTCAGAGCTCGTTGATTAAAAGCAGTTAAAATACTGAACTAAAATAATGGTTTGGTTACCTCTCAGCCCAGGAACATTTGCTGCATGCACTTAGCAGCTAAACCTCCTTGTGCATCACAGGAGCAAAGTTTTGTTGATGAGGTAATGGTAGTGATTTTTGTTGTTTCAGAGGATCCAAGAGAGCTTTGGGTTGGAAAGGACCTTTAAAGCTCATCCAGTCCAACCCCCTTGCAGTCAGCAGGGACATCTGCAACTAGAGCAGGTTGCTGAGAACCCCAGACAACCTGATCTGGAATGGTTCCAGTTATGAGGCTTCTGTCACCTCTTTGGGCAACTTGGGGCAGGCTCTCGCCATCCTTGGTGTAAAGAAATTCTTCCAAGATGACTCCCAGAGCTCCTGGTTCCTCATGTCTGTTCTGATAGATTGGATTCATTGTAGTCCAGTAGTTGTCACACAGATTCAAAGAATGCATCAAGTTGGAAGGGACCCTCAAAGGTCATCTTGTCCAACCCCCTGCAGGCAGCAGGGACAACTCCAGCTAGAGCAGGCTGTCCAGGGCCACATCCAGTCTGACCTTGAACATCTGCAGGGACATGGCCTCAACCTGGGCAACCTGCTCCAGGATTTCACCACCTTCATTGTGCAGAACTTCCTCCTGATGTCCAACCTAAATCTGCCTTGCTCCAGTTTCAAGCCACTGCCCCTCATCCTCTCACCACAGGCCCTCCTGAACACTCCCTCCCCAGCCTTCCTGTATCTTTTCTAGCATCTTCATGGTAATGAAGCTGTGCTTAGTTAGGGATGATTCCATGAAGCCTTTTTCCTGCAGAGCAGCTTCCAGCCAAGATGAGCCTTGGCTTTCCTGGTGGGTGAGCACTTAGAGGGAGTGCTGTCCCTTAGCCCAGTGAGCTCTGGGAGGGGGGGAGCTGGCACCTTCCCAAATGTGCTGCAATTTTCACTTCATTTGTGCAGTCCGCTCAGGTCAGGCCCTTGAATCTCAGGTTTTTGGGGTTTTTTTGCAGTTGTCTTAACACAGCCTACATTGAAAAGGAAGCTGCTGCTAACGTTGACATTTCCTTGTTACTAATTGGATTTAAAGGTTTTGCATAGTCAAATACTCTTTTTTTTTTTTCCTTCCTACCTCTTATCTCTCTTACCTTTGCTTGTGAAAACAACTGGGTTTGCATTTGAGAGGGAGACTTNTTATCATGTGCTGCTTTTGAAGTGGTAGAAGGATTTGAGAGGCAGTTAGCCAGCTGACATTTAAAACCCTTGAGAACTTGTTCCAGCCAAACCTTGTGCAAGAATAAAATTTTTTTAAAAAAGGCAAATGCAGCTAGGGCTTAGTTACTGAAATGATTTTAGCTGGCAGCTTGGTGTATGTAATCATCTCAGAACATCCTGAAACTTGTTCTTTTGTTCAGCTGTGGTAGCAAGGCTTGTCCCTGCTCTACATCCCAACTTTCCCCTCTTACTGGAGCACTGCGGTTCTGAACGGTCTGTTCAGTGCTGTAGCCCATCAGGACACCCCTTGCACAGGGACTGCATTTCTGACACTTTCTAGATGGCTGTAAGTCAGAGCTGAAGAGATGTCTTGCTAGCTTGACATCTCTAAATGCTGGGGATTGTTTGTCCTTGCTAAACTCCTGGCAAGGTAATAAATGTTTCTATAAATACATCACCGGCGGGAGGAGAGCTCAGGAGGATCTCCATCCTAGAATGGAGCAGGGAAGAGGCTGGTGACAAAGGCTGAGGTGCTCAGTGCCTTCTTTGCCTCAGTCTTTAGGAGCAAGAGCAGCTGTTCTCTGGGTACTCAGCCACTGGGCTGGGAGGCAGGGAGGTCCCTAAGCTCCAAGGATCTTTGTGACCTGCTGCACCATTTAAATGCACACAAGTCTATGGCACCAGGTGGGATTCACCCAAGGGTGCTGAGGAAGCTGGCAGAAGAACTCACCAGGCCACTCTCCCATCATTTTTCAGCAGTCCTGGCACACTGGTGAGGTCCTGGTGGATTGGAGGGCCAGTATGTGTGGTGCACCTCTACAAGGAGGGTCAGAAGAGGGTCCAGAAAGTGACAGGGCTGTCAGCCTGACCTTGGTCAAGGCCAGGGAACGTCATGGAGCAGATCATCTTGAGTGACCTGTTGGAAATGTCATGCTCCTGGCTGGTACCAGAACCAAGGATTGGTCATGGCAGCCCAAGGGGAACACACGAGGTTGGACTCTGCAGCCCTGCAGGCAGCCTCTGCTGTGTTGTGCTGCTTCTCCCTGTGTTGTATCTGCTGCAGGTGCTCACAGGGCTTCAATCTCAAGAGTTTGGGTTCCGCTCTCACATCTTTCACATACAAAGAAATTTTTGCTGGTCAGGAGACATCTTTCCTGGGGAGAAGCCACACAGTAAAGCAGAAGGTGCAGTGTTCTAGATGATTATAGCAAATCTCTGGCCTAAACCTGCCTTGTCCACTTCAGCTGGTGGACTTGGGCTGGTCTTTACCTAGCGAGAGACTGAGCACCTGGCACCTCTGCTTGCAAAGGGAGGAAGAAAGAGGCAAATGCAGGTTTTTTACAGTATACACAATTTTAATAACAAAATTTGTCTGTACACTGCACTTTGTTTTTACTCCATTACTTACACCCCCTCCCACCACAAGTTGGCTCTTGGGAACAGGAGTTGAGTACAACGCATCTAGGAACTCTCTTTCGCCTCTGCTCGCTAAGCTGGTGGAATAGTTCACTTCCTAATCTTTTCATTAGTAAAAACCAAAATGGGGTGACCTTTGCTTGGTTTATTTTTTTTGTTACAGAGGAGTGGTTGAAGGGCAGGAGGTGTTGCTTCCCAGGGGAGTGGTTGTAGGGTAGGAGGTGTAGCTTTCCAGTGCCTACAGCAGGGCTGCGCAAGCCCTGCGGCGTTTCGCCCTGTCTGAGGCTTCATGGTAACTGCCAAAGCTTCTCTCACCTTTTCCTAGATACCTCTCCAAAAGATTTGAATGCAAGGTGCGAAATGTTGGGCTTCCAGCTGACTCTGAAATGATCTTTAAGCATCCTGCTAGCATGATGGCTTAAAATGCAAATCCCAGCACCAGTTTTAGCTGTGCAAGACTTCTTGCAGTGGAGGAAGGCATAGGGAGGGAGGAGCTGCTGCTCTGCAACTGCCTTTGGTAGTTTGGTTGTTTTTCTTGCTTATTCTTTTCTCTTTTTTTGGAAGGAGAAATACTGTATTCCTCTCTGAACTTTTTTAATTTTTATGGTTAACTTCATAAGAAAGATGAAATTCAGCTTGTGGGTAGGTTTCATAGGTCTGAACAGATGGATTTTGATAGCTGCGCAGATCACAAAATTAAATCGACTTTATTTTCGTGGAAGCAGTGCAGAGATGAACTTAGAGACACACTGAAAAACTCTGTAGTGCAGATTTCTGGTGGTTTAAAGGTAGTCCTGACTTGCCAGGTTAGCACTAAAGTTGGGGGGGGAGGATCCACGGGACACAAGCTCAGATGCTTAAGTTTGCATTCAAGCTGAGCAGATCAGTGAAAAATCAGTGGGCAGATCAGTGAAAAATCAGATAACTTCTGCTTGGGGGGAAAGCAAACAAAGGCAAACATTGATAGAGCAGCACTCATTATGCTTCCATCTGATAGGAAATGGGAGCGCTCTGCAGAGGAGCCTGAACGCTAACCCATTTTGCTCCTTCTCCAGCAGTTCTTAGTTGTGTGCATTTAAAGGATGATCTAATGCCGAGCGACTAACGAGGGGGCAACTGGGAGCATTAATTCAGACCCGTTCCACTGTGCTGACTCAAAAATTGAACTCGTGCTGCTGGGTCTGCGTGTCACGGCTGCGAGGGTGGGGAGGAGGGAAAGCTGCGAGGCTGTAAGGAGATCTTTGGGTGGGATGAGGATCCGCAGAGCAGCAGGAGGCTTTTTTTTTTTTTATTTCTAAAAGGCCCTGAACACACTTGTAGGAAGCTGTGCCCGGAGGTCGTGAAGCACCTAGAATGCCTTTTAGTGTCTGTAAAAACCGAGCCCCTGCAACCGAGGGTGGCACTTGGCGAGGCAGTTAACAACCTCTTGTCGACAGGCAGGGCTGCTTCTGAAATAGGAGTCGTTTAGAGCAAATCATCCTGGTCCTTGTTCCATAAACAAAATAAATCAAGGACTGCTGAGTAACGCAATTATTACAGTACCCTCCTTGCCTGCAAGAGTCACAAACCATTGAGAATGGAAGACAGTAATGGTTTTGTTGTTGTTGGGGGTTTTTTTCCCTTTTCTTTTTTTTTTCTTTTTTTTTTTTTCAACAAAACCAATAAATCAAGCAGAAATTAACAGCCTCTGGTCGTGTCCTTGCGCACAGCCATGGCTTCGCCCGCCGCTTGCTGTCCCCTCCTAAGGGGATTGCAGCTGACTTCACTGCTAGCGTTTGACATTCTGGGAGTTTTATGATACCTGTTACCCTAAATGTAATGTTTGCAGAATTGCTTTGCTTATGCCTGGAACCTGGCAACAAATGGGTTTGGAAATGGCAGACATAAAGCAGGGGCGTTGGGGAGCGTGGCTGCGCCTCAGCGCCCTAGGGAGAGCCTGAGCGTGGTGGAACGGAGCTGTGCCAGGCTGGGGCTGTTGGCCCCTTGCTTTGCTCCCTGCAGGACCTGCAGAAACTGGGGACGGTGGGTGCCTGAGTGTGTTTGGAAAGGTGCTTTAATGCTTGGAAAATGGGGATATGTGGTATGGAGAAGAGGATTGCAGCCAGCACCGCTGGCATGTTGGCCTTTACTCTTGATAAGCTAATGAAGGTGCAGTGGGGTCCTGTGCAGAGCTGGGCTGTTGGGAAAGCTGGGGAAGGGGCTGGAGAATAGGACTGGTGAGGAGCAGCTGAGGGAACTGAGCTTGTTCAGCCTGGAGAAAAGGAGGCTGAGGGGAGACCTCATTGCTCTCTACAGCTCCCTGAAAGGAGGTTGGAGCCAGGTGAGGGTTGGGCTCTTCTCCCAAGGAACAAGTGGCTGAACAAGAGGAAATGGCCTCAAGTTGCAGCAGGGAAGATTTAGGATGGAATTTAGAAGAAAATTCTTCACTGAAAAGGTTCTCAAAGACTGGAATAGGCTTCCTAGGGTGGTAGTTGAATCCCTGCCCTCAGAGGTGTTTAAAAGCCACAGGTGTGGTGCCGAGGGACATGGTTTAGCACCAGACTTGGTAGAGATAGAGAATGGTTGGACTGGATGAGCATAAACATCCTTTCCAACCACAATGATTTTATGAAAGCACCTCCTTGGGAGGGACCTCTGCTTCAGTCAAGTGGCCACATCTCACTGCCAGGTGGAGGAGTGAGGTGGTGCCTTTAGAACTGCCTTTCAGCAGGGGTTCCTGCTGGCGGGGAGGAGAGAGGTGGAATTCCTTCCTGCAAATGCAGCTGAGGCCGTCAGGGCTCACTATTGACGTCTGATGGTGTAGCCAGATTAGCTGCCTGCCACTGTAATTAATGAGGTCAATTATGACTTTGTCTCAGCTGCACACATGAACATCATCCCTGAAGTCTCTGCTTGCCAGCTCCTCCAGTGAGGACCATCCTGTCAGGTACCAGGAGGTGCTGCTGAGACAGCGCTGCCTTCTCTCCTGCCCCAAGCAGAGCAAAAACCACACCTAAGGAAATAGCTGTGGGCACTTCCTCCCAGTAAGGAAGGAGCAAAGCTTTCTGCAGGCAGCTGAAAACCCTTGGGCACCACCACGCTTCTGTATTTACTAGCTTAGCTCTGGCCTTCTGGCTCAGGCTGGACTTAATAGTACAGAATATTTGCTCTTTGTCCACCTGCCCCACAGGATTTATTGTCCTCAGCTAAAAGCAGGAATTGATTTCCTAGAATTAGGTGTAAATCAGCTCATCACAGTCTACAGAGTGAGGAGGGTTCAGAAATACCTCTGTGGAGACCTGTTAGGCTCCACTGAGCCTCTTCCCTTAAAGCCCAGAGTCGCAGGGAAGTAACCAACCAACCAACCAACCAAAAAAAATCTTTGTTTTGTAACAGTGGGAAAGTATAAACGATGCAAAATTAATACCTTCAAACCCAGCCATCGGGGCAAAAAAAAAAAACTCTTTTATGTGGGATGGGAAGAGAAGTCACACTTAGCTTGCTGTGGAATTCACTTCACATTGAACCATCAAACCGCCAGCTAATTGCATCCTAAATACCTCACTGAGGGAAAAGCCGAGTGAGGGAAGCAGCCACCGGCTTTGGGGCTGCCCTGATGCTTCTGCTGGCAAAGTTTGCGGAGCAGTTGAGTACAGGACAATTAGCACACTGTCATTAGACTGGTTTGCTCAGCACCCTGAGGAGCCACTCTGCCGGGGGCAGGGGGTGCTGGGGATTGTTTGACACTGCAGCGTGGGACACAACACGGGTTGGTTTAGTTATACATACAGGTATATAGAGAGCTTAAAGAAAAAAAAACCAGAAAATCACCATCCCTCTGGTCCTTTCAGCTTTGGTTAGAAGGGTTTACAATAGTGGAGCAGGTGACTTCGAAAATAATGGAATCCTTTTATCACCTTCCCACCCCCAGCACCACCTCCCTCCCTCCCTGCCCTCTTACTCCTGTGGCATCTGAGTACCACCCTGGCTGCACAGGTCTGTAACTATGTACATATCCTCTCATCACTTAGCATAAATAGCAAGCTGGGACTTCTGGCTAAAGGAATCCCATTATTCCTTACCCATGAGGTGTGTGTGTGTATATATATCATTTATATAGGATTTTCTCTTTTTTTTTTTTTTTAATAGTTCTTACTTTGCAAATTAGTATCTTCAGCATATTTTTTTCTTTAATGGAAAAGATTGCTTTAGCTTGGGAAAAGTAAATAAAATCTCTGTGCTTGAATCTGAGTTTTAATAGTGATCTCTGTACCACAAATGAGTTTCAGATCATAGGTATCAGAAAGTTCATTACTCTAATGTGTAAAACAGAGATTAAAATATGACAGGAATCAACTACATATTGCTTAATTATCTGAATCAAACTGGACTAAATGTTAGCATAAACNCTTCTTCCTTCCTTCCTCCCCACTTCTCCTTAACCTCCTGGCTGATATTTACTTTTAATTAAGCAAAACTTGACTAAGGATATTTACACATGAGCAGGTGTTGAGGTGCTGTTTGTTCCTAGGCTGAGTTGATGGAAAGCATCATCCAGCCAGAGCAAAGAGCTGACAGCAGTTGAATGCACTTCATATTTCGAATCGACGTCCTCACCCTGAGCTTTCCTCCACTGCCCGCTCTGTGAGGGCTGCCAGAGCCCTCCAGCTCATTTGAACTGCTCCTTTCTCTGGCTGCTGGCAGCTCCAGCAAGCTCCTTTCCAACAAGGCAGATAGGGAAACCGGACTCAAGTGAATTCAGCGGTCCCCCCCGTGCACTGAAATCCCCACCTGAACCTCGGCTGCTCTTTTTGTTTCCCCTCCCCTTTCTTACTGAAGTGAAATTATCAGAGGAGGAGTGTGGAGGGGGAGGGGGGGATTAAAAAATCCTCCTCCAGGGCTGCCTTTGGAGTGAGCAGAGCCAGCTGGAGTGTTTGGAATCCTCCAGCTGCAGTGGAACAAACGGAGCGTATGTCCCCCCGCGGAGCTGTGCACAGCCTGCCTCTGTCCTTCCCCCCCTCGCACCCTTTTCAGTAGCAAAAGTAGAATATGGAGCCCGGGGTAGAAATGTTTACACACAGCCATAAAATTACAGAACACGGAACAGTTTACATCGCTTGAGGTG
>VWZI01015472.1:21074-34449 GCA_013396835.1 Psilopogon haemacephalus
GAAAAGTCCCTCCCCAGCCCTCCTGTAGTCCCCCTTCAGATACTGGAAGGTTGCTAGAAGGTCTCCTCAAAGCCTTCTCTTCTCCAGACTGAAAAGCCCCAACTCTCTCAGCCTGTCCTCATAACAGAGCTGCTGCAGCCCTCTGAGCATCTTTGTGGCCTCCTCTGGACCTTCTCCAGCAGTTCCATGTCCTTCTTGTGCTGGGGGCTCCAGAACTGCACACAGTACTCCAGGTGGGGTCTGACGAGAGCAGAGCAAAGGGGCAGAATCCCCTCCCTTGCCCTGCTGCCCACAGCTGCTCTTGCTGCAGCCCAGCACACAGTTGCTGTCTGGGCTGTGTGTGCACACTGTTGGCTCATGTTGAGCTTCTCATCCACCCAGTCCCCCAGGAAACAAAAATGTTTCCTCAGGTTGCATTTTCTTTTGTTAGGCTGCAGACATTGATTAGACCACTGCCTGCCAGGGATGGGAAGTATTTAGGCGACAGTGGGCAGACAACAGCAACATCATAGCATAGGTCTTCAAACATGCTCCACGGTTTTGCACCAGGTTATAAAGTAAGAAAACTGCTCTGTGTTGTGTCTATGGACATACCAACTGGATAATGCATTTTCAGGAGAATTATATGGACTAGAATCATAGAACCATCATAGAATGGTTTAGGTTGGAAGGGACCTCCAAGATCAGCCAGTTCCAACTCCCTGTGCCATAGGCAGGGACACCTCCCACTAGAACAGGTCACCCAAGACCCCATCCAAAATGGCCTTGAACACCTCCAGGCAGGGAGCAGCCACGACCTCCCTGGGCAACCTGTGCCAGTGTCTCACCAACCTCACTGGAAAGAACTTCTTCCAAACATCTAGTTTAAACCTGGGGCGTAATGCTGGGCAGAACACAAAAAATTGGTCTTTTCTACACTCCCCTAGCTTCTCCCCTCTGCCAGTTTAAACCCATTCCTCCTCCTCCTGTCATTACCAGACCTTGTCAATAGTTCTTCCCCAGTATTCTTGTAGGCCCCTTTCAGATACTGGAAGGCCACTCCAAGGTCTCCTTGAAGCCTTCTCCTCCAGGCTGCAGAGCCCCAACTCTCTCAGCCTGTCCTCATAGCAGAGCTGCTGCAGCCCTCTGAACATCTTCATGGCCCTCCTCTGGACTGGCTCCAACACTTCCATGTCCTTCCTGTGTGAGGTGCTCCAGAACTGTACCCAGTATGTTTCCAAGGGAGATTTTTCAGTAAAGAGAAAGAAAAATTATGAAGAATCACTTCTAGTTGCTGCACAATTAGCAGGCTCTAATTTCAGCTTGTGTTGCAGCTCACCAGTATGACAAAGACGACAAAAAATGTGCCCCACTCATTCTTTCTTACAAATTTAAATAAAGATGGCTGAAATTTCCCTCTATGCCTCCTACATCATCTCAGGATGGGATCTTAGTCTGAGGCTGAGGATAACAAAAAGATTAGGCTGAAAACAAAAATGCATTTTAAAAGAAAACAACTTGAAAATAAGAAGCAGATACAAAGATCTTAGGAGAACTCTCTCTTTTTTTTTTTCCCTTCTCAAAAATTTTGTGATTTTCTATGACTTTCTTCCAACATTTTGCTGGGGATTTCATCACACAAACTTTCCAAACATTCCACTGTTGTACATTTCTACAGCAATACACACATCCAATGACCTGGAATTAGTCCCTGATTTCGGATCCATGACTTGGGTTCAGGAACTTTCCCCACCCCTTCTCTATTTGAAATTTACCAGAGCAGCTCAGATGACTTGGAAGAGAGATGAAGCTATATTTACAGCAAAGCTCAATTTACAAGCATATGTACACAATGTCTTTACATCTATCATACAAATTAGAAATAATGCAGAAATCCAGCTCCCTCCCAGACAAAGGAACTGCCCAGAAGGGCTCAGAGCTATCCTTCTCTTTCCCACTCTCTATCTCAGACAGGCAAAAAAAACCCAAGGCAGCAAATCCTGCATGTTAATTGAGATTAGAGAAGATCACAGCCTCACAGGATGTCAGGGGTTGGAAGGGACCCAAAAAAGTCATTGAGTTAAAGTCCCCTGCCAGAGCAGGACCACACAATCTAGCTCAGGTCACACAGGAACACATCCAGACAGACCTTGAAAGGCTCCAGAGAAGGAGACTCCACAACATCTCTGGGGAGCCTCTTCCAGTGGTCTGTGACCCTTACAGTAAAGAAGTTCCCCCTTGTGTTGAGCTGGAATCTCCTGTTCTGCAGCTTACATCCATTGCTCTTTGTTCTATCCCAGGGAGCAAGCGAGCAGAGCCTGTCCCCTGCATCCTGACTCCCAGCCCTCGGATATTTATAAACATTTATTAAATCCCCTCTCAGTCTTCTCTTCTCCAGATGAAGCAGCCCCAGGTCCCTCAGCCTCTCCTCATCAGGCAGTGCTTCAGTCCCTTAATCATCCCCGTAGCCCTCCACTGGACTCTCTCCAGCAGATCCCTGTGCCTCTTAAACTGGGAGCCCAAAACTGAACATAGTATTCAAGATGAGGTCTCGGCAGGGCAGAGTAGAGGAGGGAGGAAAACCTCCCTTGATCTACTGGACACACTCTTCTTAATGTACTCCAGGATCCTATTGGCTTTTTTGGCCACAAGAGCACATTGCTCTGTGTGATGGTTTGAACTAATTAGAGGATTTGAATTAGAAATTAGACTATAGGCTGAGAGATGAAAACAGATGCTGCTACTCCACTCACAGTTTTACTGAGAAAGAAAAAAAATTGTTTTAAGAGTTGTAACCCAAATATAGATAAGTCATATGGTTTCAGACCTCTCTTGGCCATGGCTGGCTCCTTGCATGGCTCCTTTTCCCTGCCTTTTGTAGCTGATTCTCAATAATTCCACTAACTTCTTTCCTACTGCTAAACCCCCTGGCTGATCTACCTTTGCCTATCTGCTACATCAACAGATGATAAGATTGGGGAAGGGGGGAAAGGTGGTAGGGGTGGTTAGAAACCCCTGTTAGGGATTTGATCTCTGGGAGGGCTGTGGTGTTTCCATATTACCTTTTCACTGTATATATATCTGTAAATATCTGTTAGACATTGTCAATATTTGCTTGTACATTGTGCATAGCTGTAAATACAAAGTTTCATTCCTTAACTTCCAACCGACTAAGTCCTAGCCTGGGTTATTTCAAAGGGTGAGGGGGCAGGTAACTGCTAAACCACCACACTATGCCATGGATGTTACCCACTAGCACTTCCAGGTCCCTCTCCAGCTGATCACCTTCCAACCTGTACACAACAAAGGAGAAACGAATAGGGCAACATCCCAGGACAAGGTGAGGAAAGATCGTTTGTATTTTGGCTTTTTATCCCTGAATTGATTGAGGGCAATTAAAGAGTCAGGAATTATAAATTATGTAGTTTTATAATTTCCAAAAGCCCCATCTACAACCTATGTATGAACTAGTTTAAGTCTGGGTTATAATTCGTTCTGGAAAATAATCTTCACAAGGATGCCTTTTCAGGTAATATAGGAAAAATCAGAAAACTGGAAAGGTGTGGGCATAAACCAGCTTTGCCCTACTTACAAATGGGAGACAGTCTCATGGCAGCGTCCGGAGTTCAGCAGTGGATCAGCGTCACACAGAGTCCAGTGCCCACCAAAGTCCAAAATGACTGTGGGCATGGCTTTCACAAAGCCACGATCGCAGGGGAAAGCTGTGGTGCTCCGCAGTGTTCCTGCCAACAGTGGCAGTTTATCACTGAGGCAGGTCCCTGCAGCAGGTCCAGCTCAAAGTCCCTGCAAGGTCCATGCAAGGTCTGTCTCCAGGTCCGTGCAAGGGTCCACGTCCAGGTCTCACTCCAAGTCCCAGTTCAGGTCCAACTCCAGTCTGTCCAGTTGCCATATATATACTGGGGCGATTTGTTCCTTCCCTGTTCAAGCCCACGGGGGGTGGAAGAAAGTACTTTAACGCCTAATTTACTCCACATCCCAAACCTCTGGTGACAGAGGTGGGGAGGGAGGAAGACCGTTTCCTGCCCCATTCACACCTTCGGTGGGGCAGGGACTTGGGTGTGCCCTGCCACAGTTTGCACCCCAATCAAACCTCTAGTGGGGCAGGGACTTGGGTGTGCCCTGCCACAGTTTGCACCCCAATCAAACCTCTAGTGGGGCAGGGACTTGGGTGTGCCCTGCTGCAGTTTGCACCCCAATCAAACCTTCCCTTGGGCAGGGACTTGGGTGTTCCCTGCTGCAATCCTCTCAGCAAACCAATGAATGATACAGACTTGTCATTCTCTTTTCACAACCAATGATCTAATTTCTCTCATTAAAAATATTCCCATAACCTCAGACAAGCACACTCTAGAAAATCAGCTTTGTGCACAACTTCCCATGCAATAGCCTTGTTTTGATGTGAGAAGGTCTCATCTCACTGGGAGCCATGGTGCTGCAGACAGGTCTCCCTTCTAAGTGATCACAGGGGAACCTTGGGATGCACCACAAGGCTCCCCAGCAGGTGACCCAGACATCTCTCTTCTCCACCATTTCAAGATGTATGGTGGATATATTTGCTGTGCCATATGAGTATTTGTTCAAGGAACTTGTCCAAGCTGTTTTCATTTGTTCACATCAGTGAGGCAAAGCCAGTATAAAGAAAGGAAAGTTATATTTTTATTTGCCCAGTCCCCCATCAGATGATGCTTGTAAGGATTCAAATTTCTTGTTTTTTCTTTCTTTTCCCATGGCAGATCAAATCCTCGGCTAGTAAATCACTGGGTTACCCAGAGAGGTGGTTGAGGCCCCATCCTGGGAGGTGTTTAAGGCCAGGCTGGAAGAGGCTGTGGGCAGCCTGATCTAGGGTAGGATGTCCCTGCCCATGGCAGGGGGGTTGGAACTAGATGATCCTTATGGTCCCTTCCAACCCTGACTGATTCTATGATTCTGTAAGCTGTGGTGTAAAACTGCTAAGATCAGCAACCTTGTGCCATCCTGTATCTGCTGAGATTTATCTATGAGTTATAGATTTTCATGAAATTCAAAGCACTGAATCATGTTGACACTGTACTGCTTATACTCCTCATTATTCTTTAAATTGAAAACTATTCATTTGAACCATAATCACCCCACTTCTGAGGCCATGTAATTGAACAGGTAGCTTTCTGGGATCTCTTTCACTTTGTGATTCATGAAGTGAACACTTCATGGTTGTGAATAAATGTTTCACAACCAAGATATTACTATTATTGTTAGTAGTAGTAGTGTCATTCTTGTTATTTTTGGTGTTATTGCTATTACTGTTATTTTGTTGTTGCTATTGTTATTTGTAATATTATTATTATTACTGTTCATGCTAACAATTTTTTTTAACACATAGTAGTAACCTTGCATCAAATAGACTATACTCATACATAAGCATATCAGGAGAAGTGTGGCCAGCAGGTCGAGGGAGGTGATTCTCCCCCTCTACTCTGCTCTGGTGAGACCCCACCTGGCGTACTGCATCCAGTTTTGGAGCCCCTATTACAAGAGGGATGTGGACATGCTGGAGCATGTCCAGAGAAGGGCCACGAGGATGCTCAGAGGCCTGCAGCACCTCTGCTATGAGGGCAGACTTAAAGAGTTGGGGCTGTGCAGCCTGGAGAAGAGGAGGCTCCCAGGTGACCTTCTTGTGGCCTTCCAGTATCTGAAGGGGACCTACAAAAAAGCTGGGGAGGGACTTTTGAGGCTACCAGGTAGTGACAGGACTAGGGGGAATAGAGCAAGTCTGGAGGTGGGGAGATTCAGATTGGATGTGAGGAGGAAGTTGACTTCACCATGAGAGCGGTGAGAGCCTGGAATGTGTTGCCCAGGGCGGTGGTTGGGACCCCATCCCTGGAGGTTTATAAGGCCAGGCTGGCAGAGGCTGTGGGCAGCCTGATCTAGGGTAGGGTGTCCCTGGGCATGGCAGGTGGGTTGGAAGTAGATAATCCTTGTGGTCCCTTCCAACCCTGACAGATGCCATGATTCTATGAGTCTGTATGTTATGCAGAGCATCTGGACTCCCTGTTCAGTACTTCAGATGCAAATACTCAGAATAAGGTTCCAAAATGCATTCGTAACCTGCCAGATTTTCCTTGTGTTGGCTGCCTTCATCCCATGGTACTAAAGGGATGCCTGAAGCCATATGTCCAGATTATTTTCAGAGAGAGTAAAAATTATAAATTTAAATTAAATACAGGTCAGCAATACACCCACATAGATTCACACAGCATTTTGGAACAGGATTCTGGAAATCAGTTCTTCAGCACGGGTTGTAGCTGGGGTAGCATAGCAAACACCAAGTGCGTGTGGGCATAGGTATTTCAGATGCGTAAACCTCACCAATTCAGTCCAAAGGGAATCCCTTTGTCCTAGTCTTGTGTTCTTTAAATACAATTTGTTTCAACTAAGCATAGCTGACCTTGTGGATAACACTAAACAGAAGTTGCTAGAGAGCAGTCCTGAGGGAAAGGACTTGGAGGTCTCGGGTGATGAAGAGCTCAAGATGAGGCTGCAGTGTGCACACACAGCCCAGACAGCAACTGTGTGCTGGGCTGCAGCAAGAGCAGCTGTGGGCAGCAGGGCAAGGGAAGGGATTCTGCCCCTTGGCTCTGCTCTTGTTAGACCCCACCAGGAGTACTGTGTGCAGTTCTGGAGCCAACAACACAAGAAAGAAATGGAACTGTTGGAGTGTGTCCAGAGGAGGCCACGAAGATATTCAGAGGGCTGCAGGAGCTCTGCTATGAGGACAAGCTGCAAGAGTTGGGGCTCTACAGCCTGGAGAAGAGAAGGCTTCAAGGAGACCTTGGAGTGGCCTTTCAGTATCTGAAGGGGGCCTACAGGAAGTCTGGGGATGGACTATTGACAAGGTCTTGTAATGATAGGATGAGGAGGAATGGGTTTAAACTGGCAGAGGGAGGAATTAAACTGTTTGGACCTAGATGATCCTTGTGGTCTCTTCCAACCTTGACTGATTCTATGATTCTAAGTTCTTTACAGTGAGGGTGGTGAGACACTGACACAGATTGCCCATGGAGGTTGTGACTGCTCCCTCCCTGGAGGTGTTCAAGGTCAGGCTGGATGAGGTCTTCAGTGTCCTGATCTAGTGGGAGGTGTCCTTGCCTATGGCAGGGTATTGGGACTGGCTGATCTTTGAGGTCCCTTCCAACCTAAACCATTTTGTGATTCTATGATTCTGTAGCCACTTCATTCTACCATCTAGGTTATAAAGTCCACAAAGAGACTGACTGTGCCAGTGCTTTGTCACTCTGCTATCACACCTACCACTATTAGAATCTGTGATTTAATAAAATTAACATTTTCTTTCCTAAAACTGTGCTTATGTCTGTGTTGTGAAGGAAAGTTTAAAGCCAAGGAGGGTGTGCTCAGGACAACTTTTACAAATGACAATATTTTTACCTTTTTCCCATATGACGTGGCATGCCCAGTGCCCAGTGGAGCTGAAACCTCAGGATGAGGGTCAGGCTCCAGGGCTCCATGTAAGCCTAACTGGTGTAGGGGGCAGAGGTAGTGAGTTCCTCAGTCCCATCTTGGGTGGTGGGAAAGAATATGAAAGGAACATGAAAAACAGACCTGATTAATATGTTGCTCAGAGGCTGGAGCTGTCAGTGGACTTTCTGATGTTTTGGTCACAGGGAGGTTTACACACCATCAGGCTTGATTGGGACAAATGGAGTCCTGCTAGCCTGGAAAAAAACAGGATTTCTGATCCACAAGGTGGCAGAGCTCACTGGAAGAGCTCTTAGAAGAGTGATGTGCACCTGCTGGAGCATGTCCAGAGAAGGGCCACGAGGATGAGCAGAGAAGGCTGCAGCATCTCTCCGAGGAGCACAGACTGAATGAGTTGGGGCTGTTCAGTTTGGAGAAGAGAAGGTTCCAAGGTGACCCTCTTGTGGTCTTCCAGTATTTGAAAGGGGTCTACAAAAAAGCTGGGCAGGGACTTTTGAGGCTATCAGGTAGTGACAGGACGAGGAGGAATGGAGCAAAGCTGGAGGTGGGGAGATTCAGATTGGAGGTGGGGAGGAAGTTCTTTAGCATGAGAATGGTGAGAGCCTGGAGTGGGTTGCCCAGGGAGGTGGCTTGGGCCACATCCTTGGAGGTGTTCAAGGCCAGGCTGGATGGTCTGATCTAGGGTAGGGTGTCCCTGGCCATGGCATGGGTGTTGGAGCTAGATGATGCTTGTGGTCCCTTCCAACCCTGACTGATTCTATGATTCTAAACTAGGTTCCAAGGAGCAAGATGACAAGCTGGAGCTCAACAGAGATAAGCATGCTGTATTCATGGAGGCCATGGCAGTGTTGGGGAGGAAACTGACAGCCCAGCTCAAGTCCATGTACACCAATGCATGCAGCATGGGGAACAAACAGGAGGAGCTGGAAGCCCTTGTGTAGGGAGATAGTTGTGACAGAGTTGCCATCACAGAAAGATGGTGCAATGACTCTCATGGCTGGAGTGCTGCAGTGCGTGGCTATAAGCTCTTAGGGGTGTGTGAACTGCACTACTCATCTGTGTCAGCTGCAGACTTACTGAGGGTGCATTCAATCCCACTACGTTGTTAATGAAGATACCAAGTAGTACAAGCCTATGACTGCCAGTAGTAGTCCTGGTACAACCACTTTAGGGACACCACTCAATACTAGTTTCCACTTTGACATGGAGCTGGTGACTGTAACTCTTTGGATGTGGCCATCCAGCCAACCCCATAGCCATCTAACATTCCATCCACCAAACCTGTACCTCTCCAATGAAGAGGTAAGAATATTATAGGGGACTATATTAAAAGTCTTGGAGAAAGCCAGATAAATTTATGGAATCATAGAATGGTTTAGGCTGGAAAGGACCTCAAAGCTCATCCAGTTCAAACATCCCACCACAGGCAGGGACACCTCCCACTAGAACAGGTTGCTCAAGACCTCATCCAACCTGGCCTTGAACACCTCCAGGGAGGGAGCATCCACAACATCAGTAGAGCTTCCTTTGCCCACTGATGTAGCCACTCCACCACAGAAGGCCACTGGAATCATCTGTTGAGTTTTTCCTTGGTGAAGCCACATTGCCTGTCTCTATTCATAGAATCATAGAATGGTTTAGGTTGGAAGAGACCTCAAAGATCATCCAGTTCCAACCCCCCACCATAGACAGGGACACCCTGGGACCAATCCCAGGGACACCTCCCACTAGATCAGGTCGCTCAAGACCTCATCCAGCCTGGCCTTGAACACCTCCAGGGAGGGAGCAGCCACAACCTCCCTGGGCAATCTGTTCCAGTGCCTCACCACCCTCACTGTGAAGAACTTCCTCCTAACATCCTGTTCAAATCTTCCCTCCGCCAATTTCAACCATTCACCTCTCTGTGTATTCCATGTGCTTCAACACAACTTTCAGGAGGATTTGTTCTCTATTTTTATTGGCACAGAGGTTGAGACTGACCTGTTTTTTTACCCCTAAAAAAAAAACCAGGTGTGACATTCCCTTTTCTCCAGTCACTGGGGACTTGAGCTGTCTGCCATGTCTTCTCAAATATGATGGGCAGTGGCTTACCAATTATGTCTGCCAGTTTCCTCAGGCTTCTTGTGTATGTTCACATTCCTCAGGTGGTCTTGAATCTGGTGTTTTCTTAAGATGACAGGGACTTGGTTTGCCCAGTCCTTGTCTTGAAATTCAGGGACATGACAGATGTAGAAAGAATGATGACCAGTGAAAAAAAGGAGTACTTGAATCTTCTCCCCATCAGCTGTCACTTGCCCTCTGGTCTTGGTGGGTTTTTGGAGGTATATTTTTCCTTCATCTTCCTTTCTGATCAAGACACCTGTAGATGCCTGTCTTATTGTCCTTCACATTCTGTGCCAAAGAGCTTTCCTGATACCATCCATACATATTCCTGCAGTGTCACTATATTCTTTCCAGGATATGTGTCACTGGTTCCACTTCCTGTGTGTCTCCTTCTTGCCCTTTACGTTGATCAGGATGCCCTCACTCAGCCACATCCCTTCTCCTGCCTTCCTTGCCCAGTTTCTTACATAATGGAACTGAAAGCTCAAATACTCTAAGAAAAACATCATCTGCCAGCTCTGTTCTGCTCCTGTGTCCCTGAGGGCAACTCCACAAATGGTCTCATCCACTAAATCTTTGAATATCTGAAAGTTCACTCTCCTAGAATTCAGAGTCTTATTGACTGATAGCTCAATAATGGTGCAATATTACAGTGAGTTTGGCATATTACATAATCAGTTCTACATCCATAATTTATTTAGTCTTAGAGAAATTATTGGTTTACCTGATTCTGTGAAACACAGCAGAAGTGGGGAAAAAATGCACTGCTATTACAAAGCTCAGTTAGTTAGTGCTTAAATACTTAGTAATAAAAAGTACTAAGCAAATCTGAAATAGAAACTTTTTTTTTCTCTGTCTCCCTTACCTGTGTAAAATCTTTATTATTTTTCATTAATTTTGAACAGGTGATTGATTTTACTGAGTGAAACAAAGCAAGATCTGGCAACCTAAAATATCCTGCAGTTGGGTGGAGGCAATCCCAGGCACAAATCCAGGCTGGGTAGTGACTGGCTGGAGAGCAGACCTGAGGAGAGGGACTTGGGGGTGCTGGTGGACAAGAAGCTCAACATGAGCCAGTAGTGTGCACTTGCAGCCCAAAAAGCCAACCAGAGCCTGGGCTGCATCAGGAGCAGTGTGGCCAGCAGGTTGAGGGAGGTGATTCTCCCCCTCTACTCTGCTCTGGTGAGAACCCACCTGGAGCACTGCATCCAGTTCTAGAGCCTCTATTACAAGAAGGATGTGGCCATGCTGGAGTGTGTCCAGAGAAGGGCCACGAGGATGCTCAGAGGGCTGCAGCACCTCTGCTGTGAGGACAGACTGAAAGAGTTGGGGCTGTTCAGGTTGGAGAAGAGGAGGCTCCAAGGTGACCTTCCTGTGGCCTTCCAGGATCTGAAGGGGCCTACAAAAAGGCTGGGGAGGGACTTTTTAGGCTCTCAGGTAGTGACAGGACTAAGGGGAATGGAGCCAAGCTGAATGTAGGGAAACTCAGATTGGATGTGAGAAGGAAGTTGTTGAGCATGAGAGTGGTGAGAGCCTGGAATGGGTTGCCCAGGGAGGTGGTTGAGGTGGTCATCCCTGGAGGTGTTTAAGGGCAGGCTGGATGAGGCTGTGGGCAGCCTGATCTAGGATGGGGTGTGGCTGGCCATGGCAGGGTTGTTGGAACTAGATGATCCTTGTGTTCCCTTCCAACCCTGACTGATTCTATTATTCTAGGATGTATCCCACAACAGGCAGTGGTAGGGTGTGAAACATACAGTCTTGATCATATAATTTGCTTTTGCCTTCATTCTGCTGCTACATTATAGAATCATAGAGTGGCTTGGGTTGGAAGGGACCTCAGAGGTCACCTACTCCACTCCAACCCTCCCTGCTGGCCTGGCCTTTAACACATCTAGGGAGTGAGCACACACAACCACTCTGGGCAGTGTAATGGTTAGGTATGAGTGCAAGACAGTATTTTGAAAATTAATGTAGTTTATTAATTTTGCTATTCAAGAACTCACTACCAACCAGCATTTCAACAATAATGGGTTCTTCTCATGGTCATGAAAACATTATATAGAGGGAGATAAACAGGGAGTCTGGAACACTTAAGAAACATAACCAGCAACAATACAACCATTATTAAACTTGAAACTGGAAAGATATTCTTAGCCTTTTGTACCTCCTGCCCACCAGGGGACTCAAGAGGCTTCTTTCTGCTGCTAAGGCAGATTTGTTTAAGAATTTACAGAATTTTGCTAGAAGTTTGCTAAGAGGGTTTTGAGTATTTACTCATAAAGTAGTCTCTCCAGATTTTTGGAGCTGCATTATAGTATCAGACAGTGCCCAAAGCACATGGAGGGGTTTGCTGTCAGTGGTTTCAAAGCCATTAGAGGATTTGGAGTTTTCCCAGACTCTTCTCTCAGGAGACTGGGGGTCTAACACAGTCTCTGACCTGATTTCCTCTTGATTCCTGACAGCTGCAAGCTTGCAGAGGGGCAGGCAGGATGCAATGAGGCAGTAGCACAGAGAACAGGTTGAAGCAGAAGCAGCAATGCCTACAGCAACCCATTCTGTTACCTGCTGCTTTTATCCATGCATCCTGAGTCTAATGGGCCTTTGGACACAGAATATCCAATCAGAATGGCACTTCACCAAGCCTGACCATATTAAGTGAAACTAGGGCTTTGGTTTTCCCTTCCCATGGTTGCTTCTCCCAGCACAGAAGGTGGGGGAGCAGGGGAACATGGTGGGAGAGCAGAGGAATATGTCTGGGCAAGCCAGGACATGTTCAGGCCTATTTAGTCCCACCACAACAGGCAACCTGTTCCAGAGTCTCACAACCCTTTTACCAAAGGATTTCATAAGATCCAGTATAAACCCACTTTACATCAGCTTAAAACCATTCCCTCCTTTCCTGTCGCTAGAAAACCTTTCCTGTAGTCTCCTTTTGGGTAGTGGATCCTTATCCAGAATATGAAATGTTTTTTGTTGCTTTGCACTCTTGGCTCATAAGAAACCAACCATGAGTCAGCCCATGACAAATACAGCTATCTGGGTTTTCAGAAGGTGTGAATGCATGACTCACCCCCAGGAAAAGTGCTTAAAGCCTGGCACAACGTTGGCAAACTTGCTGCTTGATAAATCATGGCAAAATATTGCCACTTTTCCAATTGATTGTTTTTCAGCATTTGTTCACTGCGCTTTAAATCTGCTTTATACATAGCTGCCACAGCATGGTCTGGCTTTGCAAACTGCCAGTTTGTGTCTTCCTGGGACTTCACCTTTAAAATCCAATGTTAGCACAGAATAAATAGCCTCCCTTTTTTTTGGTGTGTCTACAGTCAGTTTTCTGAATTCTGGGATTATTCTACATTTTTGTCTTGAGTAATACAACTAATTCCTAAATACTTACAAAGCAGCAGCAGCAGCACAACCCTCCAAAAAGCAAAACATACTACTGCTAGGCTTTCCAAAACATTTCAAGGTTTATTACTCTCTTTCTGTAAACAAGCTTTCTGGCACTAGGGAGGAATAACCTTTTGAGTGATATATCTCACTGGAGACCCTATCTGCAGCTTAGTCATCAGGTCTCTCAGTTAATATGGCAGAATTTAGTGATGAGATGAGATGAGATGAGATGAGATGAGATGTACTATGAGTCACTACTTCATGAAATTAACTACAAATAATGAGTGCCAACTCACTGTTTTACTAGTCCAGATTCTTAACAGGCAATTTAAAGATGGAGCCTAAGGTCTAGTTCAAATCTACTTAACATTAAAAAAAAAAAAAAAAGAAAAAAATTCCTTTTATT
>VWZI01015472.1:44422-57231 GCA_013396835.1 Psilopogon haemacephalus
CTCTCTTACTTGAGGCATTGTAGTTCAGTCGCCTGTTAAAATGATGAGGGAAACAGTGGACATCCTCTAATAAATACAGAGTGTTTTTCCAAGGCACAGCCATTGTGACATTTCGTGTTCCTGCCTGGTAGCTTTCCTTCTTCCTCTGGATGCCTCCCCTTCCATCTCCCGCTTCCCCCCCTCCCCATGGAATATGCATTCATTAGTTGGAANGCCATAGAAGACTAATTTTGCTTTTGTCCTTTTCACCACCATACACAAATGAGGTTTTTTTGATTAGCCATTTATTTGCTTTGTGTTGCAGGACGGTGAGCAGTACCTTTCAATCAGTATGATAAAACAATTATTCCTCTTAGGTTCTTCTGTGGATCATATTTTTTCCTGAGATTGTTAAAAATAAAAAAAAAAAAGTCCATCTGGTTTCCAGACTAAATTATTCATGGCGTTCGTATACCCATTTGTTTTTTTTTTTTATAGTACCATTCTGTAGCTTACTTCTTAGTTCTTTCCCTGTAATTGGCATATACTTCAATTTATTTATAGAGAGCAGTCGTGTTTACTTTTAGAGTCTGTCTGTAGGCTGAACAGTCCAGGGTGTCTTTGTGTCATTATATACTGGGAAAATTTAAGAGCTTGTTGGGCTCAGCTTAGAGAACAGCAGTCTGAGGGGTGACATCATCACAGCCTATGACTTCCTCAGGGGGAGGCAATGAAGGAGTTACTGATCTGCTTTCGCTGATGACCAGCAGTAGGACATGAGGAAATGCTATGAAGCTGTGTCAGGAGAACTTCAGACAGGACATGGAAGTTTTGGAGTGAGTCCAGAGGAAGGCCACATAGATGATCAGAAGGCTGGAGCAGCTCTGCTATGAGGAGAGGCCATGAGAGTTGGGGCTCTTCAGCCTGGAAAAGAGAAGGCTTCCAGGAGACCTTATAGTAGCCTTCCAGTATCTGAAAGGGGTTACAGGAAGGTTGGGGAGGGACTATTTACAAGGTCTTGTAATGACAAGATGAGGGGCAAGGGGGTTAAACTGGAAGATTTAAACTGGATGTTAAGAGGAAGCTCTTTACAGTGAGAGTGGTGGGATACTGGCACAGGTTGCCCAGGGAGGTTGTGGCTGCTCCCTCCCTGGAGGTATGCAAGGGCAGGTTGGATGAGGTCTTGAGCGACCTGTTCTAGTGGGAGGTGTCCCTGCCTATGGCACAGAGGGGTTGGAACTGGATGAGCTTTGAGGTCTCTTCTGACTGAAACTATTCTGATTCTATGACGAAGGAAACATTCTTCACTGATGCAGTGGCTGGTTGTTGGAACAGTCTCCTGTGGTCACAGCACCATTCAGTGCTTAAGTTCTGGATGCATCTGAATGATGCCCTTAGTCACGTTGTTTAGTTTTATGCAGTCTTGCAAGGAGCAGGGAATTGGACTCAGTGATTCTTATGGTTCCCTTCCAAGTTGAGATGTTCCAGTAGCCTTTTCTTCTGCTGCCTACAACTTGGATACGTATTCCTTGTACATGGTGTCTGGGATTGTACTTGATGTTGCATGTAGAAACAGTAACACTAGTATTCCTTATCTAGCAAGTGGACCACTTACTGGATAAGGAATTGGCTGGATGGTGGCATGCAGAGAGTGGTGATCAAGGGCACAGTGGTCACCTGCAGACCAGTGACAAGTGGCATCCCTCAGGGGTCAGTGCTGGCACCAGTGCTGTTTAACATCTTTGTCAGCGGCATGGACAGAGGAATCAGTGCACTCTCAGCAAGTTTGCAGATGACACCAAGCTGTGTGGCACAGTCGACTTGCTAGAGGGCAGGGATCCATCCAGAGGGACCTGGACAGGCTGGAGAGGTGTGCCCAGGCCAACCTCATGACACTCAACAAGGCCAAGTGTAAGGTCCTGCACCTGAGTAGGCGCAATCCCAAGCACAAATACAGGCTGGGTGGTGAGTGGCTGGAGAGCAGCCCTGAGGAAAAGGACCTGGAGGTCTGGTTGGATGAAAAGCTGAACATGAGCCTGCAGTCTGTGCATTCAGATTCTCTCCTATGTTTTCTAACAGTTTCCTGGCAAAGAAAAGTTGCCGAGGCAAAGGATGACTCCAAAAGCAGGGGATTGTGGCAGAGGAACCTTCCAAAAGTGGCAAAATCCCAACAAAAGGTCAAAGGTAAAAGCCCAGGGAGAGAGAGAAGGAGAGGGTGTCACCTGTGGCCCCCACTCAGCAGGAGGAGTGATCTGCTGGCCAGAGCTGGCTCTGACTCACTGCAGGCAGGGACAAGCATGATGGAGGCCAACACCCTCTTGTACCAGAGCAGCCCCTGGGGAAGGCTGTGATCAGGATGGGTAAACAGGGCGTGGTTGATGCAGGGCAGGACCCCGTTGCCATTGGGAGATGAAACAAACTGCCCAGGGAGTTGGTGGAGTCACTCTCTCAGGAGGTCTTTAAAAAGCAGGAGATTAGAGACATGGTCTAACAGTTGTTCACAGGGAGGTGTTAGGTTATTGTTGGACTATGTAGTCTTAAATTTTTTTCCAATCAGGCAGTTCTGTGACTTCTCTGACTTGTCAGAAAGAACTGAGGATCTAGGGGCCTCTGTGTGCTGCCCCTGCTAGGAGAAAGACAGAAGTCTGATTGAAAAGAGTGAATGGAGACCAGTTCATGGCCAGCAGGTGAACTCCCTCGTGCTGCCAGATACCTCTGAACAGCAGTTAAAAGGCTGTAGCTGAGAAAGACCAGTCAAATGAGGATGTGGATGATGGGTAATCTACACCAGGTGTGTCTTTACAGACAGAAAGTCTTGTAGCCCTTATCACAGCCACATGCACAAGGAACAGAAGGGTTGTATTTGTGGGTGACTTCTTTCTGAGAGGACTAGAGGGTCCTAAGACCATCTTTCTAGGGAAGTATGCTGTCTCCATGGAACCTGTTTAAAGATGTCACTAGGAGACTTTCTGGTTTGGGACAGTCCCCAGAGGATTTACCTGTTACTCATCTTCCGTGTAGTTGTAGAAGAAAATACATATCATAGTCCAAGAGGTATGAAAAGAGACTTCTGTGCCTTCAAATGGTTGATAAGGGAATCTGGACACAAATTATTTTTTTCCTTGCTCCTTCCAGTTGCAGGCAGTGACGTTGGAAGGACCAGAATAATCCAGTTTATGTGTCAGTAGGTGGTGTCACCATCACAATTCTGGTTGCTTTTTTGACAAGGGAGTGGCCTACACTGCACCAGGCTTGGTCACATCCAGTGGGAGATACTTTTCTCAAAGGGAGTCTTTGCTCAAGAGATTGAGGGACTGATCAATAGGGTTTTAAAGGAGAGGTGGATTAACAGTATCAGGCATATCTGTGACAAAATGTGAGATAGCACACCTAGGTTTGAGAGATGAGGTGCTAGTAGGGGGTCTTAAACCTGTTGACTTGGGCCATGCTGGTGACCCTCTTATGAAGAAGAGCCAGGAATTCCTGAGGCACTAGAAGCCAGCAGGGAAACTTCAATGAAACATTTAGAGGGAACTAATAGATATTCCTTTAAGAAGGTAGCATGGCTGACAGCCCAGCTGAAGTGCCTCTGCAAGAACACACACAACATGGACAACAAATGGGGGAAGTTGGAAACCACTGTGCTGCTGAAAAGCTATGATCTAGTGGCCATTACTGAAATTTGGTGGAACAAAATCTATGACTAGAGTGTGGATGTCAATAGCTGCAAGCTGCCCGGAAGCTGAAGAAGAGGAATGAGGGGAGAACTTGTCCTCTGTGTTAAGAAATGGATGGAGTGTGAAGAGGTGTTCCTAAAGAATAGTCACAACTAAGCTGAAAGCTTACAGGTAGGAATTAGAAACCAAAAAAAGGGGAGCCTTTTTTTTTTGGTGTCTACTACAGTCTGCCGGATCAAGGAGAGCCTACTGGTGAAGCCTTCTTGCTCCAGTTACAGGAAGCATTGCACTCACAAGGTCTTATGCTGGGGGGGATTTCAGCCAGCCTGATACCTGCTGTAAAAATAACATGATGAGCTGTAGCCAAGCCAGGAAAAACCTGGAGTGCCTTGATGATAGCTTCTTAAGACAGGAAATAGCCCTACTTGAGGGGATGTGATACTGCATCTGATGGTCATCAGTGCTGGCAAGCTTATCAGGGATGTCAAGACTGGAGACAGCCTGGGCTGCAGTGACACTGGTGGAGTTCACAGCCCTAGGGGATATGAGACAGACAACAAGCACAGTCAGGACCCTGAATTTTAGGAAAGAAATCTTCCATCTCTTCAAGGAGTTAGTCAGTAGGACTCTCTGGGAAATGGTCCTTAGGGATGAGGGTGCACAACAATGCTGGCAAATCTTTAAAAACACTCCATAGAGTGCAAGAGCTGTTGATCCTCAGGTGTAAGGAATCAGGCAAAGCAAGGGAAGAGACCAGCATGCTTGAGTGGAGACCTGCTGGTCAAACTAAAAGGCAAGAAGAAGCTGCACAGGCAATTCAAGCAGGGACAGGTAGCTTGGAAAGAATACAGGACCACTGACTGGTTGTGTAGGGAAGAGGTCAGGAAGACCAAGTGGCTGGAACTGAACTTGGCAAGGGATGCGAAGAACAAGAAGGGCTTCTCCAGGTATGTCAAGGAGAAAAGGAAGGTTAAAGAAAGCATCCCTGCCCTGCTGTGCAGGAATGGTCATCTGTTGATGAAGAGAAAGCTGAGGACCTCTACAACATTTTTTCTCTTGGTCTTCACTGGCAGCCTCCTGAGTTGAAGGACCACAAGACAGGGACCAATGGGAACAGAGTTCCTCCAACTGTAAGTGAAGACAGTGTTTGTGACCACCTGAGGAACATGAACATACATGAGTCTATGGGACCTGAATAGGTGCACCACAGACTCCGGAGGGAACTGGCTGATGTAGCTGCCAGGTTACCTTCCATGACAGTTGAAAAGAAGGGACACGTTACACACATTTTTCAAAACGTGGCAGCCTTACCACTGTGCCTAGGAAGATCATGGAACAGATCCTCCCAGAAACTCTGAAGGCACATGGAAGATGGGGGAGTGATTCAAGACAGCCAACATGGCTTTACTAGAGATATCTCTTGCTTGCCCTACCTTAGAAGCTTTTGGCTGTGGAATTACTTAAGTTAGTTGACAAGGGAAGGGCAGTGGGCATTGTACATCTGAACTTCTGAAAAATCTTTGACATAGTCCTTCACAAATCCTTTCCTCTAAGTTGGAAAGATATGGATTTGATGGGTGGGCTGTTCTGTGGATAGGGAATTGGCTGAATGGTTGCATCCAGAGGCTAGTGGCCAATGGCTTAATGGCCAAATGGAGATGCGTGGCAAGTAGTGCAAGTCAGAGGTGTATGCTGGCACCACTACTGTTCAGTATCTTCATCAGTGATATAGACAGTGGGATTGAGTGCACTCTCAGCAAGTTTTCATATGACACCAAGCACAGTGGTGTGGTCAGTATGTCAGAAGGACAGGACATTACCTAGAGGGACCTAGGCAAGCTGGAGAAGTGGGCCCAAGTGAACGTTATTAGGTTTAACAAGACTAAGAGCAAGGTCCCTCACTGGGGTTGGGACAACTCTCATTATCAATGTGGGCTGGGAGATGGTGTGATAGAGAGCAGCCCTTGACTTGGGGATGCTGGTGGATAAAAAGCTGGGCTTGAGCCAACAACTTGTACTTGCAGACCAGGATGCAGCTGGCCTGTATCAAAAGAAGTGTGGCCAGCAGATCAAGAGGTGACTTTGCTACTCTGCTGTCATGAAATCTCCCTTTTGCAGTAGTGTCCAGCCCAGAGGCCGTCAATACAAGAATGAGGGGACCTGCTGGAGTGGGTCCAGAGGAGGGCCACAAAAATGATCAGAGAGGCTGGAGCACCTCTCCTGTGAAGAAAGGCTGAGAATTGGGGTTGCTCAGCCTGAAGAAGGGAAGGCTCCAAGGAGACTTTGTAAAAATCTTCCAGTGCCTGAGAGTACCAGTACAAGAAAGCTGGGGAGGGACTGTTTAGAAGGGCATGTAGCAACAGGACAAGGGGAATTGGTGTTAAATTAGAGCAGGGCAGATTTAGATTTGACATAAAGAAGAAGTTCTTTACTCAGAGGGTGATGGAACACTGCAACAGGTCGCCAAAGGAGATAATAGAGGCCCCATCCCTGTAGATATTGAAAGTCAGGCTTGGTGGGGCTCAGAGCAACCTAGCTGGTGGTGCCCCTTGTTAATGCTGGGGGATTGGACTAGATGATCTCTAGAGGTCCATTCTAACCCAATGCATTCTATGATTCTGTGAAATACTATGGCTGTGTTTCTGAAACACTCTTAGGTAATAAATTATGGCCTCATTCTTTTTTTTTCAGTGCTAGTTACAATGCTAATTACAGTTGTCCTTATTAAAGAAAAAAATCAATATGATTTTTTTTTTAACATGTTTTAACTAATTTTCTTCATTTTCAGTAGTTTTCTGTGTTATGGATGAAAATATACTGAATTCCTTCCCTGGCTTCACTCAGCTCTGCTGCATACTCTTTTGTCTGGGGAAGGGATCTTCTGTTTCATCGAGGAGAGATGATACAGTCTGCCAGGATAACAGAAATAAATTCCTATTTCATTGCTTCTGCCACTCTCCTTTTCATGCACCTTTGTCTCTCATTATTTTTTACTCCAGAATCTGTTCCTTTTTTTCCTTTGGCTATGTTTCATTTTCAAAAGCACCTTCGGTGAAACTAGAATGAATTCGTGTACCAAGTATGTAGATGTTATATAGAAGTAGCTCCAAGGTGCAGGATGGTGGTCAGTCCTGTGCAGTTGAAAATGCTGCCTGCTGCTTGCCACAATACATTTTTCTGAGGTCTGTAGTTTATGTTGACAAATTACTAAGTATTAATGATGAAGTCTTCTGTGTTAGGGTTGAAATGTTTCTTTGCTGTCAAAGGAACAGAGGACTGAGAAGCTGAGAATGGAAGAGAACTGAGGACAATATGAAGAGTTGATGCAAAGGTAAGACTGCTGGAGCCAGCTAGCGTGCAGATAAATGACACCCATCGAGACTGTTGGGACTGTCAAGCTGCTGAAGATGTTCAGCCAGGAGAGGGAGAATTTCTCTGAAGTCCAGGAATGGCCTGTCAAGGATGTGGGTCAGGTGAAGACCTGGAAATCTGGAATAGGCAAGGGGTTTGTATGAACTGTTGACCAAAAAACTGAAGTAAAATTGAAGATTAGGCTAACAGGAATTGATGTAGACAAGAGAAACAGTCAGAAAGGCACACTGTAATTAGAATCATAGAATGGTTTAGGTTGGAAGAGATCTCATAGGCAGGGACACCTCCCACTAGATCAGGTCACTCAAGACCTCATGAAATTCAACAAGGCCAAGTGTAAGGTCCTGCACCTGGGTCAGTGCAATCCCAAGCACAACTCCAGGCTGGGTAGTGAGTGGCTGGAGAGCAGCTCTGAGGAAAAGGACCTGGGGGTCTGGGTGGATGAGAAGCTCAACATGAGCCTGCAGTGTGCACACACAGCCCAGACAGCAACTGTGTGCTGGGCTGCATTAAGAGAAGCTGTGGGCAGCAGGGCAAGGGAGGGGATTCTGCCCCTTTACTCTGCTCTTGTCAGACCCCACCTGCAGCACTGTGTGCAGTTCTGGAGCCCCCAACACAAGAAGGACATGGAACTGCTGGAGAAGGTCCAGAGGAGGGCCACAAAGATAATCAGAGGGCTGCAGCAGTTCTGCTATGAGGACAGGCTGAGGGAGTTGGGGCTTTTCAGCCTGAAGAAGAGAAGGCTTTGAGGAGACCTTATAGCAACCTTTCAGTATCTGAGGGAGGCCTACAGAAAGGCTGGGGAGGGACTGTTCACAAAGTCTTGTAAGGACAAGACGAGGGAGAACAGGTTCAAACTGGCAGAGGGGAGATTCAAACGGGATGTTAGGAGGAAGTTCTTCACAGTGAGGGTGGCAAGACACTGGAAGAGGTTGCCCATGGAGGTTGTGACTGCTGCCTCCCTGAATGTGTTCAAGGCCAGGCTGGATGAGGTCTTGGGTGACCTGATCTAGTGGGAGGTGTGCCTGCCTATGGCAGGGGTTTGGAACTGGATGATCTTTGAGGTCTCTTCCAACCTAAACCGTTCTATGAATCAATGAAACTGGAAGAGGTTTCTTACAGTTAATTATCCTGCTTGGCCACTAGATGGACTCAGATCCCTTTCTGCTGAGGCAGAAAACTAGTTAATGACAAAAGCCTAAAGTATTTACTCACAAATATTATTTCTCAACTTGTGAGGCTAGCAATAAATTGAGGCAGTACCAGAACACTTGCAGAGACTTCTGTTGGTTGGATATTCTGGCCGGTCTGGCTGCTGCTGAGACTTAAGAGTTCCTTCCTGGCTCCACAGGCTGCTGGGGGAAGGTGGGGCAGATGATTTCTGAGCTGGTCCTGGCTTTGGGTGATCTGTGTGCCTCCAGAGCTTGCTCATCTCAGGAGATGCAGGGCTGCTTCGGCAGGTGCAGGCAGATGTCTCTCAGTGTGTCTCGGCAGGTGTATCACGCTGGCTGTTAACTATGCAGCTGTTGCATGAAAGCAATTAGAATTGCTCCTGGTAAACTCAAAGCAGTTCCAGGCTGGATTATAGCTTATATTGTTATATATAATAAGGCTTTAGCGTTGCTGGTAGGTAACAGGCACAGATACAGCAGTAGGGCACAGAATATCAGCTAAGCATGGAACAATGGCAAAGGCACATCGTGTTACCTGCTCACCTGCTTTTATATCCAGTGCCTGAGACTGGTTGGGCCTTTGGACATAATAGCTTATCCAATTGGCATGGCAGTAAGCCAAGCTTGACCATATTTGGGTGAAGCCACAGGCTTGCTGTGACCACATTAGGCAGGACACATAGGCCTAGCACAAGCTTAGCACACACCAAGCACATATAACTTGTTTACCGTGGGATGCAAACAGGAGCAAAACAAATTTGCTAAGCCAGAGTGCTCAGACTCCATGGCTCCAGGTCTTTTCTCCTTTTTTCCCCACAGTTGCCTCTCCCCAGACAGAAGGAAGGAGAGCAGAAAAATATGTTTGGGCAAACCAGCACATGTATAGGCCTGTTTTTGACCGTTCAGGCTTACCACAACAACAGGTGTGGGAAAGTAACCAAAAAACCCTCTCTGGGTTGAGATAAAAGAGTTGAGATAGATGATTTTACTGGAAACGACACGATGCACAATTACCTTAGCCTGTTTGCAGAAAAGTGCAGCAAAATGCACAAGCAGCAGCAGAAGCCAGTGACCTACTGGCCCAATCCCTGACTTGCTGCCAACTACTCAAAACTGGAAACTGAAAGCAGCAATGAGAACAGGAACAAGGAGCTTCTTGTGTTACCAGTGAACTTCAAGCCCCATAATACTCTGCTCCAGCCAGCACTGGGTTTTTTTTTTCCTCTAAGCTGGCTTGACAACAGCATGGTGCTGAACATCAGCAGGAGATTCTACTTGAAGCATAACACCACCTCTCATGTATAAACCCTTCCTGTATTTCTTTCCAGACAAGTTAGTTGTACGTGAAAATCCACCTTTATATCCATTCAGGTATTGAGGTTCATTGGAGTCCATTGTTTTGTCTGCAGCCACAGTGTTCACTGCTTTGGGACCACTTTTGATTCTAGACTGCCAGTGATTATTTTGCTTTAAAAGTCAGTTTCCTTTCACTAAAATGTTTTTCTCACTGAGCCTTGTTCATGGGCCCTGAAGCTGGATGTTTTCAGGAGTGAAGAAAAGATTGAAAAAGCTGAAACCTGATCAAGCCATCCTTGCATTCTTAGAGCAGTCTATTTAGAGAGGGAAAAAAATGTATTAAGAAAAGCTGGCGTTTATCAGCAGTATTCTGATGCAGACTTCTATGCTACTACTTTTCTATGGGTTATTTATATTCAGACTGGTTAAACTCAGTTTGCTTTAGTTCCTTTTGCAGGCATATTGTACTCTGAACTCCAGGAGCTGGGTTGCATGGTACTGAGAAGCCCAGCCTCATTATGGAGTAGATTAAAGTTTGCTAAGTGGCTTTTTAATGCATCATTTTGTCCTAACTTAAAGTAGCTTTTGCTTTCTGCTTTTTTTTTACTGATGTTTGTAATCAGCAGTGTTAATATATTTTGATCACAAAAACACTGCTTTTAAAAAGTATGTTAACTTGGAGGAGTACTTGCAAGAGAACTCTCTGTGATGCCACATTTTCAGAGAATTTAGCTGTTCCTATAAAGCATAGCTTTTATTACATGGGACAGTTATGAGAATGTTGATTAATGGGCTGATTCTAATTCAGTTTCTTTTTAAAAGCAAAAATGTGTTTACTAATCCTTTATCTGTTTTTATATATATATATATAAATTTCAGTGTCTCATCCAGTTTTCTCCCAACAAGATTATCATATAATCACCAGATGGTTGATGTGGCAAAGAGGTTTTGGAGATCACAGACCACTCCCCTGATTAGGCAGAGTCAGCTAGATCAGTTTGTCCAGGACTCTATTCAGTCAGATTTTGAGTACCTCAATGGGTGGAGACTCAACAGATTCTCTCTGTGGCTTTCACAGAATCACAGAACATTAGAGGTTTGAAGGGACCTCCAGGGATCATCAAGTCCAAGCTCCCTGCCAAGGCAGGTTCCCCTAGGGTAATTTGCACAGGAATGCACTGAGGCAGATTTGGGAAGTCTCCAGAGGAGACTCCACAGCCTCTCTGGGCAGCCTGTTCCAAGGCTCCGTCACCCTCACTGTAAAGAAGTTTCTCCTCATGCTGAGGTGAAACCTTCTCTGTTCCAGTTTGTAGCTGTTGCTCCTTGTCTTATTGCTGCAGACCACTAAAAAGAGATTGGCCCTGCGCACTTGACTCCCACCCCTCAGATATTTGTACACATTGATCAAATCTCTCAGCCTTCTCTTCTCCAGACTAAGTAGCCCCAGGACTCTCAGTCTGTCTTTGTAGGGGAGATTCTCAAGTGCCCAAATCATCCTCGTGGCTCTCTGCTGGAGTCTCTTCAGCATGTCCCTGTCTCTCCTGAACTGGGGAGCCCAAAATTTGACACAGTATTCCAGGTGTGGTATCTGTAGGGCAGAGTAGAGGGGAAGAAGAACCTCCCCAGACCTGCTGGACAGAGTTTTCCTGATGCCATTGTCTGTCTTGGTGACAAGGACACATTGCTGGCCCATGCAGAACTTGTGCACCACCACTACAAGGTCTTTCTCTGTGGAGCTGCTTTCCAACAGGGCAGCCCCCAGCCTGTACTGGTGCCTGTTGCTATTCCTCCTCAGATACAGGACCCTGCACTTGTCCTTGTTGAACTTCATGTGGTTTGCCTTCACCCAGCTTTCAGCCTGTCCAGGTCTCATTGGACGGCAGCACAACCTGAGGGCTGTGAGCCACCCCCAAGAGTTTTGCATTATCAGGAACTCAGTGCCCTCATCCAAGTTGTTGATAAAGATATTGAACAAAACTGGACCCAGTACTGATCCCTGGGGAACACCACTGGCTACAGACCTCCAACTTGACTCTGTGCCATTGATGACAACCCTCTGGACTCTGTTGTGGAGACACTTTTCAATTCCCCTAATTGACTGACCCTCTATGCCACATCTCCTGAGCTTTTCTATGAGGACATTATGGGAAACAGTATCAAAAGCCTTGCTCAAGTCAAGGCAGATGACATCCACAGCTCTTCCTTTCTCTACCTATTTGGTCATGGTATCATAGAAGGCTATCAGGTTAGTCAAGCAAGATCTCCCCTTGGTAAATCCATGTTGGTTATTTCTGATGATCCTCTTTTCTGCCATGTGGCTAGGGACGGCCTCCAGAATGAATGGCACCATCACCTTTCCAGGGATGGAGGTGAGGCTGACTGGTCTGTAGTTGCCTTTTTTGGAGACTGAAGATTCTTCCCTTTTTTGGCCACTCTCATGATAAGTGTCCTTTTGTTCAGCCAGAATTTCTTGTGATTCAATTTATCCCCATTGCCTCTTTTCTTGTAAGTTGGTACTGATAAGAAAAATCTGGCACTCCTTTCACCCCACACCGATCAGTTTGATGCTTTTATGCACTGATGATGTTCCATGCCCTTCCCAGCAAACTTCCTTCTCTGCAAACTATAAACAGTCTCAACTCTCCTCATAATGGCAGATGCTTTAGTCCCTCTGACTTTGCAGCTGTTTTCTGGATTTGCACCAGTGTGGCCTTGTCTCTCTTCTCCTGGGTTGCCTGGAACTGAGCACATCACTCCAGTTGTGGCCTCAACAGAACTGGCTTCCAGAACTGGCTGGAAGCCAGTGGAATCACATCTCTTTCAACCTACTGTTGATGCCCTTCCTCATGCAGCAGAGGATGCCCCTGGCTGTTTTTGCCATGAGTGTGCATTACTTGTCAAGCAAGGCCTTTCCTGCAAAACTGCTTTCTGGCTGGTCACCTCCCAGCTTTTACGAGTCTATAGGGTTGTCCCTTTCCAGATGCAGAACTTCATGCTTCGCTGGGTTGAATTTCATGAGGTTTGTGTCAGTTCCAGTTTCTAGCCTGTTCCTCTGGGTGGCTGCAGTGACCCTCCGGAGCGTTTGTCTCTCCTCACAGTTCAGTGTCATCTGCAGATGTGCTGAGGGTGTGCTGTGCCTGTGATTAGTGAAGATCTGGAAATGAATTGAAGCTGGCATTCACTCTTGGGATACATTGCCAGTTAGTGGCCTCTAGGTGGATCTTGTGCTACTGAGCACTACAGCTCTTGGAGCCTGGTAGTGTGGTGGTTTAGCAGTTACCTGCACCCCCCCCCCCCCCCTTTTTTTTAAAAC
>VWZI01015473.1:29332-42311 GCA_013396835.1 Psilopogon haemacephalus
CTCCTCACCCTCAACCTCTGCCAGTGCCTCCTCACCCTCAACCTCTGCCAGTGCCTCCTCACCCTCAACCTCTGCCAGTGTCTCCTCACTCTCAACCTCTGCCAGTGTCTCCCCACCCCTAACCTGTGCCAGTCTCTCCTCACCCTCAACCTGACACAGGCAGGGAAACCTCCCACTAGAAAAGGTCACTCAAGGACTCATCCAGCCTGGTCCTGAACACCTCTAGGGAAGGAGAAGCCAAGCAGTGATCAGATTCCTGCTCTGGCTGCTCTTCTGCAGGCTAAGCAGCCCCAAGTCCCTCAGCTTTTCTTCATGAGAGAGGTGTTCCAGTCCCTTAATGATCCTTGGAGGTCTTTGCTGTACCCTCTCAAGCAGTTTCCTCTGTCCATCAGTCATGCCCAGGCCATCAGAGCAGCCAGACACAACTCCCCCTTGGGCAATCCACGCTGACTGCTTCTGATAACCTTTTCTCCCCTCCAGGTGCTCAGAGATGCCACCAAATCTTCTAACAGCCCCTGAGTGCCTTCATCCCCCACACCATGGAAAAGAGGGGAAGGCAGGAGGTGAAGTGGTGAGCTTTGGCCACAGCCTGGTGTGCAGCCAGACAAGCCTGGCATGAGAGCTGGCAGGGACAGAGATGTCCTATCGACCTCCAGGGCAGCCTTGCATGTGGAACGACTTCAGCTCTGGGGCTGATGCTGGCACAGTGACCTCAGACAGACCTCTCCCTCCCTTGCCAAATCACTCACATGCTTCCAGGGAATTCCCTCTCGCTGGTACTCTTCCTGCTCCTGCTTCAGCACCAGCTGAATAAAGAGCTGCTGGAGCTTCTCGTTGCAGTAATTGATGCAGAACTGCTCAAAGCTGCAAAAGCATCAGGAAACAAACAGACAAACAAAGAAAGGGGTGAGGAGTTGTGTGGGGAAGGAGAATCCTAGAATGAGTCAGGGTTGGAAGGGAGCACAAGGATCAGCCAGTCCCAACCCCCCTGCCATGCCCAGGGACACCCTACCCTAGATCACCACCAGGGACAAGAGGGATGTGGAGATGCTGCTGGAGGTGTGCAGAGAAGGGCTCCGAGGATGCTCAGAGGGCTGCAGCAGCTCTGCTGTGAGCACAGCCTGAAAGAGTTGGGGCTGTGCAGGCTGCAGAAGAGGAGGCTCCCAGGGGACCTTCTGGTGGCCTTCCTGTGTCTGAAGGGGGCTACAGAAAAGCTGGGGAGGGACTTTTGAGGGTGTGAGGGAGTGAGAGGAGTGGGGGGAATGGAGCAAAGGTGGAGGTGAGGAGATTGAGGCTGGAGGTGAGGAGGAAGTTGCTGAGCATGAGAGTGGTGAGAGGCTGGAATGGGTTGCCCCTGCAGGGAGGTGTTTGGGGCCAGATCCCTGGAGGTGTTTTTGGCCAGGCTGGCAGAGGCTGTGGGCAGCCTGCTCTAGGGTAGGGTGTCCCTGGGCATGGCAGGGGGGTTGGGACTGGCTGATCCTTGTGGTCCCTTCCAACCCTGACTGATTCCAGGATTCTATGGTTCTAAGTCTCATGTCTTGAACGCCACCAGGGTTGGGCCCTCCACTGCCTCCCTGGGCAGCCTCTTTCCGTGCCTGACCACTCTTGCATCAACAAAATTCTTCCTCATATCCAACCTGAACTTCCCTTGCTGCAGCTTGAGGCCATTTCTTCTTGTCAGAGAATCACAGAATGCTCTGGGATTGAAGACACCTCCAAAGCTCATCCAGTCCAAGCCCCTCTGCACTCAGCAGGGACATCCTCCACTAGAGCAGCTTGCCCAGAGCCCTGTGGAGCCTCACCTGGAATATCTCCAGGGCTGAGGCCTCAACCACAATCCCTGGGCAGCCTGTTGCAGTGCTCCACCACCCTCTTGGTGCAAGGCTCACCTGTTGTTGTCAAATATTTCGAAGCCATAGATGTCCAGGACACCAATCACTGTGTTCTTGCCGTGCACTGTGCTCTCGTAGTTCTTCACCTCGATCACATCGTTGATGTGTGTCACAATCCAGCAGAAGAGACGCTCGTAGATGGCCTGTGGGGACACTGCCTCAGCAGCTGGCACCTCTGACTACCTCTGCCCACCCCTACCCACCTCTGACCAGCTCTGACCACCTCTGACCAGCTCTGACCACCTCTGCCCACCTCTGACAACCTCTGCCCACTGCTTACCACCTCTGCTCATCTCTGACAACCTCTGACCACCTCTGCCCAGCTCTTACCACCTCTGTCCACCTCTGCCCATCTCTGCCCACCTCTGACCAGCTCTGACCACCTCTGCCCACCTCTGACCAGTTTTGCCCACCTCTGCCCACCCCTGCTCAACTCTGACCAGCTCTGCCCACCTCTGACCAGCTCTGCCCACCTCTTACCACATCTGCCCACCTCTGCCCAGCCCCTGCTGCTGCCTGCAGCACTCAGATCCACAAAGCTCAGCTCAAGGAGCTGCCCCTGCATAGACCCAGCCCCTGTTGCCTCACTTTGGTAAATGCATCTGGATGCAGGGGAAGAAGCTGAGCCTCACCTTGCCTAATGCATCTGGATGCAGGGGAAGGAAGCTGAGCCTCACCTTGGCTAATGTATCTGGATGCAGGGAAGAAGCTGAGCCTCACCTTGACTAATGCATCTGGATGGATGCAGGGGAGAAGCTGAGCCTCACCTTGGCTAATGTATCTGGATGGATGCAGGGGAGAAGCTGAGCCTCACCTTGGCTAATGTATCTGGATGGATGCAGGGGAGAAGCTGAGCCTCACCTTGGCTAATGTATCTGGATGGATGCAGGGGAGAAGCTGAGCCTCACCTTGGCAAACGCATCCCTGCCGTAGGTTGCCTCCTGCTCCGTGTGCTGCTTGTCAATCACATCCCTGCCCGTGGCCACTGTCCGGTACAGCAGAGCCTTCTCCACCAGCTCAGCCTTGGTGGAGAGCAGCTCAGCAATGATGGACACCACCTTGTCATTCTCTATCACAGGAGTGTCCCCATCCACGGAGAACTTCAGGTTCCCCTGCAGCAGGAAGGAAGAGAGGAGAATTCTCAGCCTGGCTCTTAGCACGAGGGAAGTGCAGAGGAGTTCTGCTTGGACCAGGCCTTCAGGGTCAGGAGGGCCAAAGGTTAGCCCAGCACTGCCAGGGCACCACTGAGCCACAGTCCTTGGTGATGCTGATAGGAACTGGCACAGCCAAGTTCATCCCTTGGTCACCTGCTCTTCAGGCCTCTCAACTTCCTCCCACCTTTGAATGCAGAGCATCCTGAGTCCAGGGGATGCCATGGAAGGGGATTCTGCTCCTCTGCTCTGCTCTGCTCTGCTCTGCTGAGACCTAAGCTGCAGTGCTGGAGCAGTGCTGGAGTGCTCAGCACAGACAGGTTGCTGCTGGAGCAGGGCCAGAGGAGGCCACAGCAGTGCTGGCAGGGCTGGAAGGGCTCTGCTGGGAGGTCAGGCTGAGAGAGTTGGGCTTGGGCAGGCTGCAGGAGAGAAGGCTGCAGGGAGACCTTCTGGTGGCCTTGGAGTGCTTCAAGGGCCCAGCACAAAGCTGGGGACAGACTTTAGAGCAGGGTCTGTGGGGACAGGCCAAGGGGAGATGGTTGGAAGGTGAGAGAGGGATGTTGAGAGTGGAGAGAAGGGAGAAATGTTTGTCCCTGAGGGTGGGGAGAGCCTGTGCCAGGCTGCCCAGAGAGGTGGGAGCTGCCCCATGGCTGGCAGCAGTGCAGCTGAGGCTGTTTGTGGCTGTGAGCAGCCTGCTCTGGTTGGGGCTGTCCCTGCTGGCTGCAGGGGGTTGGACTGGATGAGCTTTGGGGGTCCTTCCCTACCCAAAGCAGTCTGGAATACACAGGGATGTGATCTTGAACATGCAGGGATGTGATCTGGAACAGGCAGGGATGTGAGCTGGAATAGGGAGGGATGTGAGCTGGAACAGGCAGGGATGTGATCTGGAATAGGCAGGGATGTGATCTGGAGCAGGCAGGGATGTGATCTGGAACAAGCAGGGATGTGAGCTGGAACAAGCAGGGATGTGAGCTGGAGCAGGCAGGGATGTGAGCTGGAGCAGGCAGGGATGTGAGCTGGAGCAGGCAGGGATGTGAGCTGGAGCAGGCAGGGATGTGAGCTGGAGCAGGCAGGGATGTGAGCTGGAGCAGGCAGGGATGTGAGCTGGAGCAGGCAGGGATGTGAGCTGGAGCAGGCAGGGATGTGAGCTGGAGCAGGCAGGGATGTGAGCTGGAGCAGGCAGGGATGTGAGCTGGAGCAGGCAGGGATGTGAGCTGGAGCAGGCAGGGATGTGAGCTGGAGCAGGCAGGGATGTGAGCTGGAGCAGGCAGGGATGTGAGCTGGAGCAGGCAGGGATGTGAGCTGGAGCAGGCAGGGATGTGAGCTGGAGCAGGCAGGGATGTGAGCTGGAGCAGGCAGGGATGTGAGCTGGAGCAGGCAGGGATGTGAGCTGGAGCAGGCAGGGATGTGAGCTGGAGCAGGCAGGGATGTGAGCTGGAGCAGGCAGGGATGTGAGCTGGAGCAGGCAGGGATGTGAGCTGGAGCAGGCAGGGATGTGAGCTGGAGCAGGCAGGGATGTGAGCTGGAGCAGGCAGGGATGTGAGCTGGAGCAGGCAGGGATGTGAGCTGGAGCAGGCAGGGATGTGAGCTGGAGCAGGCAGGGATGTGAGCTGGAGCAGGCAGGGATGTGAGCTGGAGCAGGCAGGGATGTGAGCTGGAGCAGGCAGGGATGTGAGCTGGAGCAGGCAGGGATGTGAGCTGGAGCAGGCAGGGATGTGAGCTGGAGCAGGCAGGGATGTGAGCTGGAGCAGGCAGGGATGTGAGCTGGAGCAGGCAGGGATGTGAGCTGGAGCAGGCAGGGATGTGAGCTGGAGCAGGCAGGGATGTGAGCTGGAGCAGGCAGGGATGTGAGCTGGAGCAGGCAGGGATGTGAGCTGGAGCAGGCAGGGATGTGAGCTGGAGCAGGCAGGGATGTGAGCTGGAGCAGGCAGGGATGTGAGCTGGAGCAGGCAGGGATGTGAGCTGGAGCAGGCAGGGATGTGAGCTGGAGCAGGCAGGGATGTGAGCTGGAGCAGGCAGGGATGTGAGCTGGAGCAGGCAGGGATGTGAGCTGGAGCAGGCAGGGATGTGAGCTGGAACAGGCAGGGATGTGAGCTGGAACAGGCAGGGATGTGAGCTGGAACAAGCAGGGATGTGATCTGGAACAGGCAGGGATGTGAGCTGGAGCAGGCAGGGATGTGAGCTGGAACAAGCAGGGATGTGAGCTGGAACAGGCAGGGATGTGAGCTGGAACAGGCAGGGATGTGAGCTGGAGCAGGCAGGGATGTGACCTGCCCTGGGTACTCAACGTCCTCCTTCCCAGAGGAATTTCACTCAGACTCGGGGAGCAGTAGAAACTTTTCCAGCCAGCAGATTTTCCAGCAGCAAGCCAAGTGCAGGTGCTGGAAGCTAGAGGTGTGCTGGAGCCCTCCTGCAGCACAGGAAGCTTACCAGGTGCAGGATGGCAGCCACGATTTTGTAGACAGTCTGAATCTCCTCTTGCTTGAAGCCAATCACCTTCATGGCCTCGGCCACGGCGCGGAACTCTGCCCCATCGTTGATGGAACACTGAGGGCAAAGAGGTGTTGGGCACAAAGGAGGTCAGCAGTCAGAAAGCAAAGAGCTTCAAGGCCACGAGAAACAGATGTGGGCTCTGCTGCTTCTCCCATGCAGGACTGCTCCAAGGTTACTCAGCTGACTCTAATGCCCTGCTGCTTGCTGCCTGCTGCACCCCATCACAGAGAGACTGAAGCAGTTGGGGCTGCTCAGTCTGGAGAGGAGGAGGCTCCCTCTTAAGAGGGACCTTATTATGGCCCTCTTATGAGGTGACCTTAAGAGGTGACCTTATTGTGGCCTTTCAGTAGCTGAAGGGGGCTACAAGAATCATAGAGTCATAGAATCATAGAATCATAGAGTCATAGAATCATAGAGTCATAGAGTCAGAATCATAGAGTCATAGAGTCATAGAGTCATAGAATCATAGTCATAGGATCATAGAATCATAAAATCATAGTCATAGAATCATAGAGTCATAGAGTCATAGAGTCATAGAATCATAGAGTCATAGTCATAGAGTCAGAATCATAGAGTCATAGAATCATAGAGTCATAGAGTCATAGTCATAGAATCATAGTTATAGAATCATAGAATCATAAAATCATAGAGTCATAGAATCATAGAATGGTTTAGGTTGGAAGAAACCTCAAAGATCAGCCAGTTCCAACCCCCCTGTGCCATAGGCAGGGACACCTCCCACTAGATCAGAACGTTCAAGACCTCATCCAGCCTGGCCTTGAACACCTCCAGGGAGGTTGTGGAGCACAGAAGCACCCAATGTGATCAAAGATCACATTGGGTGCTTCTGTGCTCCACAACCTCCCTGGGCAACCTGTTCCAGTGTCTGGAACCTAAACCATTCTATGATTCTAAGGTGCCCCCAGAGCCTTTGTGCCATTGGTGAGACCTTTCCATATCCACCCCATAGATATTGGACTGCTCTAAGGACTCTCCAGAGCCTTTGTCACATTGCTTTGACCTTTCCATATCCACCCCATAGATATTGGACTGCTCTAAGGACTCTCCAGAGCCTTTGTCACATTGCTTTGACCTTTCCATATCCACTCTATAGATACTGGACTGCTCTAAGGTCCCTCCACAGCCTTTGTCACATTGGTGAGACCTTTCCATATCCACCCCATAGATATTGGACTGCTCTAAGGACTCTCCAGAGCCTTTGTCACATTGCTTTGACCTTTCCATATCCACCCCATAGATATTGCACTGCTCTAAGGACTCTCCAGAGCCTTTGTCACATTGCTTTGACCTTTCCATATCCACCCCATAGATATTGGACTGCTCTAAGGACTCTCCAGAGCCTTTGTCACATTGGTGAGACCTTTCCATATCCATCCCATAGATATTGGACTGCTCTAAAGTCCCCTCCAGACCACTCCATAAATATTGGTCTGCTCTAAGGTCCTCCCAGAGCCTTTTGGAAGTTGGAGGTGAGCTACCTGCAGCTCACTGCCAACAGCCTCACCTTTATCTGTGCTCCAGGGGAGATGTAGCTGTATGCAGCTGCATCCTTCTTCAGATGGAGAGAATGCAGCATCTGCTCAGAACCTCCCTGGAGAAGCTGCACAAAAGAGTAATGGTGAATGAGAAAAAAAGAACAAAACAACCAAAACTAAAATTTGACCTTGTTCTGTTTCTAACTCACCTGCTTGACAGGCAAAACCAGAAAATCATCAGCTGAGTGCTGCAGAAGAAGCAGCTGCAGGATCTGGAGCCACAACACGTGCAAAATGCACAACCTGCAGCTGTGCAGGGCTCTGACCACCAGCAGAGAGAGGTTGTCTGAACTGGCATAGAATCTCAGGCTGCTTTGGTGGGGAGAGATCCTCAAAGCTCATCCAGTCCAACCTCTCTGCAGCTCTTTGATCACATTCTGTGATTCTGTGCTCCACAGCCTCCCTGGGCAGCCTGTGCCAGTCTCTCCCCACCCTTAAGCACCTCCAGGGATCTGGCCCCAAACACCTCCCTGCAGGGGCAACCCATTCCAGCCTCTCACCACTCTCATGCTCAACAACTTCCTCCTCACCTCCAGCCTCAATCTCCTCACCTCCAGCTTTGCTCCATTCCCCCCACTCCTCTCACTCCCTCACACCCTCAAAAGTCCCTCCCCAGCTTTTTTGTAGCCTCCTTCAGATGCAGGAAGGCCACCAGAAGGTCCCCTGGGAGCCTCCTCTTCTGCAGCCTGCACAGCCCCAACTCTTTCAGGCTGTGCTCACAGCAGAGCTGCTGCAGCCCTCTGAGCATCCTCGGGGCCCTTCTCTGCACACCTCCAGCAGCATCTCCACATCCCTCTTGTCCCAGGGGCTCCAGCACTGGATGCACTACTCCAGGTGGGCTCTCAGCAGAGCACAGCAGAGGGGCAGAATCCCCTCCCTGGCCCTGCTGCCCACACTGCTCCTGCTGCAGCCCAGCCTCTGCTTGCCTTTCTTGGTGGCACCAGGTCAACTTGGTGTCATGGAATTACTTCCATACGGACCAGAGGAAATAAAGGGATTAGATTTTACTACAAATAAAGCAGGGAGTCCCAGCCCACTCCTCTCCCTTGCTTCCTTAGTTAGCCTCTCTTTCACTTTACAAATGTCTTAATATGGGCTGGAGGACAGAAAACAAATTCATGCTCCTTCCCCAGAGCAGGCCTTTTGACAGAGCCAGAGAACCTGAGCTCACCCAAGGTGCAGCAAAGCAGACAGGAGGGTTGCAGCTTTGCAGCCTGAGATGTTTCTTCCCCCCCCCTCTGCCAGCAAGCAAATACCAACCTGGTAGAAAGAATGGAAGCTTCGTTCCCCAGGCTGCTGCACGATCACACGGGACTGTGGGGACACAAAAGGCACAGGTGAGGGCTGCTGGATGTGGGCACCCCTCAGACAGCACTGCCAGGACAGCTCTGAGCTCATCTTACATCAGGGTGAGTCTGTCAGAGGGTCAGGGAGCTGTGGAGTGTGGGATCCAAAAGCCCAGCCCTGGGTAGCAGCTGCAGTGTGCTGCTTCCAGCCACCAGTTCCAGGAGCCAAGCACAGCACTGACTTCATGGAGGAGTCAAATCACAGGGTCACAGATGTTGGAAGGGACCTCTGGAGAGCTTCCAGTCCAAACCTCTTCCAGAGCAGGGCCAGAGAATGCAGCTCAGGTAGCACAGGAACACATCAGGAGAGGGCTGGGAAGGCTCCAGAGAAGGAGACTCCACAACCTCTCTGGGCAGCATTTCCTCTATTCTCAGTAATAAAAGTACTTTTTTTTCTCTCCTCATCTTGTGCTAATTATGGTTAAAAGGCAGTAAAGACAAAGGCAGCTGCCCCATTGTTTCACAATAGCTTTGAACTGTCCCAGTCCTCTGGGACCCTTCCAGGGAAGTTCTTTCTCATGTTCACAGAATCACAGAACCACAGAATGACTGAGGTTGGGAAAGACCTTTGGGATCATTGAGTCCAACCTACCACCTAACACCTTCCAACCCCCTGCCACAGGCAGGGACACCTCCCACTAGAAGGTGCTGGAAGGCCACAAGAAGGTCACCTGGGAGCCTCCTCCAGCTTGCACAGCCCCAACTCTTTCAGGCTATGCTCATACCAGTCAGGACTCCTCCACAGAAAGGAGGAGTTTTGCAGATGTTGGATTCAGAGATAGGATCATAGAATGGATTAGGCTGGAAGAGACCTCAAAGCTCATCCAGTTCCAATCCAGGAGGTTGGAACCAACCATCCCCTAAGCAGGGACACCTCCCACTAGAAGAGGTCACTCCAGGCTTCATCCAGCCTGGCCTTGGACTGTGAAGTTCATTTAGCTCCAGCACCCCTGCTCTATGCAGGGTCACCTTCCACTACAGCAGGCTGCTCAAGGTCCCATCCAGCCTGGCCTTGGACTGCAAAGCTCGTTTAGCTCCAGCACCTCTGCTCTATGCAAGGTCACCTTCCACTAGGGCAGGCTGCTCAAGGTCTCATCCAGCCTGGCCTTGAACTGTGAAGTTCATTTAGCTCCAACACCCCTGCTCTATGCAGGGTCACCTCCCACTAAGAGGTCACTCAAGACCTCATCCAACCTGACCTTGGACTGTGTAGCTCAGTTAGCTCCAACAACCCTGCTATATGCAGGGTCACCTTCCACTACAGCAGGCTGCTCAAGGTCTCATCCAGCTTGACCTTGGACTGTGAAGCTCAGTTAGCTCCAACACCCCTGCTCTATGCAAGGTCACCTTCCACTAGGGCAGGCTGCTCAAGGTCTCATCCAGCCTGGCTTTGGACTGTGAAGCTCATTCAGATCCAACACCCCTGCTCTATGCAGGGTCACCTCCCACTAAAAGAGGTGACTCAAGACCTCATCCAGCCTGGCCTTGGACTGCAAAGCTCATTTAGCTCCAACACCCCTGCTCTATGCAAGGTCACCTTCCACTAGAGCAGGCTGCTCAAAGCCTCATCCAGCCTGGCCTTGAACACCTCCAGGGAGGGGACATTAATTGATCTCAGTTTTTAGCTTGGTTACAAAGTGCCTGTCCTAGGTGCAGGTAAACTTGTGAGTAACAGAGCCCCGTAGGAGGGGAGCAGAGGAGTCACAGTGACAGTGACTCAGCAGCACTTGGGTCACTTCCAGCAACTCCTGGAGGAAAAGAAAGCTCCAGAGGTAACAAAATTGGGTGGCCCCTACCTGTTGCTTGAGAGGGAAACTCGTGGGTGGCAAAGAAGCTACAGCAACAGTGCCCATCCACCCATCTACCCACCTCCACCAGCCCCTAAGCCTGCCAGCCAGGGGCCTCACCTTTTCTAGGAGGTAGTTATTGATGTGCCCCCCTATGGGGTCTCCTTTGAAGTCGAAGTTGATGTCCATGTACTTCCCAAACCTGCTGGAGTTGTCGTTGCGGTTGGTCTTGGCGTTGCCAAAGGCCTCCAGCACGCAGTTGGACTTCAGCAGGATGTTCTTCACCCTGCAGAGGAGAGAAAAGGGGAGGCAGAAGAGGGTAAGCCCACACCTGGGCACTCAAACCAGGGAACTCCTGTCCACAGGCGTTGCTCTGGAGGAATTTGGTGGCAGCTGAGCTGACTCAGGCTCCACAACCTCCCTGGGCAACCTGTGCCAGGGTCTCCTCACCCTCAACCTGTGCTTCTGTGCTCCACAACCTCCCTGGGCAACCTGTGCCAGTGTCTCACCACTCTCAACCTGTGCCAGTCTCTCCCCACCCTCACTCTCAACAATTTCTTCCTCATCTCCACTCTCCTTCTCCCCTCTCCCAGNAATCATTTTCTTCCTCATCTCCCCTCTCCTTCTCCCCTCTCCCAGCTCACAGCCATTGTCCCTCGTGCTGGCACTCCCAGCCCTTGTCACAAGTCCCTCCCCAGCTCTCCTGCAGGTACTGGGAGGCTGCTCTGAGGTCTCCCCAGACAGCACAGGTTCAAGAAGGCAAAGTGCAAAGTCCTGCACCTAGGACAGAGCAACCTTTGATACGAATCCAGGCTGGGGGATGGTGAGACTGAGAGCAGCCCTGCAGAGAAGGGCTTGGGGGTGCTGGTGGGGGAGAAGCTGGGCAGGAGGCAGCAATGGGCACTGGCAGCAGAGAAGGGCAAGGGCAGCCTGGGCTGCATCCAGAGCAGCGTGGGCAGAGCTGGAGAGAGGAGATCCTGCCCTTCTGCTGTGTTCTGCTCAGACCTCATCTGCACTGCTGGGGCCAGCTCTGGAGTCCTCAATACAAGAAGGACCTGGACCTGCTGGAGAAGGTCCAGAGGAGAGGCCATGAAGATGATCAGAGGCTGGAGCACCTCTGCTATGAGGACAGGCTGAGAGAGTTGGGATTGTTGAGCCTGGAGAAGAGAAGGCTCCAGGGTGACCTTAGAGCTGCATTTCAATATCTGAAGGGCACCTCCAGGCAGGCTGGGGAGGGAACTGTTCAGAAGGGGCTGTTCAGTGGGGACAGGATGAGGGCAATGGTTTGAAAGTGGACCAGAAGAGATTTAGGCTGGAGATCAGGAGAGAGTTCTGCACAATGAGGCTGGTGAGACACTGGAACAGGCTGCCCGGAGATGTGGTGGAGGCTTCATCCTTGGAGATATTCCAGGTCAAACTTGTTCTGGCTCTGGGCAGCCTGCCCTAATTGGAGATGTCTCTGCTCACTGCAGGGAGGTTGGACAAAATGACCTCTGATGGCTCCTTCCAAGCCAGCTCACTTTGTGACTGTAATTAGTACCCAAAACACCTAACAAGATGGTGCTGGCAGCCCACACCCAGGCTCACAACCAAACCAATCTCTTTTTTTCCTGCCTTTCACACCCAGGCTCACAACCAAACCAATCTCTTTCTTCCTGCCTTTCACACCCAGGCTCACAACCAAACCAATCTCTTTTTTTCCTGCCTTTCACACCCAGGCTCACAACCAAACCAATCTCTATTTTCCTGCCTTTCACACCCAGNACACCTAACAAGATGGTGCTGGCAGCCTCCCCCCAGGCTCACAACCAAACCAATCTCTTTTTTCCTGCCTTTCACACCCAGGCTCACAACCAAACCAATCTCTTTTTTCCTGCCTTTCACACCCAGGCTCACAACCAAACCAATCTCTTTTTTCCTGCCTTTCACACCCAGGCTCACAACCAAACCAATCTCTTTTTTTCCTGCCTTTCACACCCAGGCTCACAACCAAACCAATCTCTTTCTTCCTGCCTTTCACACAGAGGCTCACAACCAAACCAATCTCTATTTTCCTGCCTTTCACACCCAGGCTCACAACCAAACCAATCTCTTTCTTCCTGCCTTTCACACCCAGGCTCACAACCAAACCAATCTCTTTTTTTCCTGCCTTTCACACCCAGGCTCACAACCAAACCAATCTCTATTTTCCTGCCTTTCACACCCAGGCTCACAACCAAACCAGTCTCTTTTTCTTCCCTTTCACTCACCTCTCCACCTCTGCCCTCTGCCCAGGGTTGGTGATGGCAGCTATGTACTGCATGATGTATTTGCTGGCCTCTGTCTTCCCAGCCCCACTCTCACCTGAGGGTGGAAGCACAAAGATGTCAGAACAGAGCAGGGAAAAGCTAAGCCAAATCCTGAAGAGTGACTTAATTGTACCCAAGAGATTGCTTGGGATGGTTGTTGTTGCTTCCTTTAAAGCAATCCCATTTGCCTTGCCCTTTGAACACCTCCTTAGGCACAGCCCTGCCCCTGCTGCTGTGCTGCCACCGTGCAGGATGCCACAGGTGGGCAGGGGCAGATCAGAAGGAATATTGTTAGTGCAGGAAGCCTGGCATGGCCAGGCTGGGCCAGCAGCAGCAGCACAAAAGGCTTCTGTTGAGCACCCCAGGGTGGGGCTTGTGCTTTTCAGAGCTGTGAGAGCATGAGAAGATCAAAGAGAAGAAGTGCCAGGGTCCAGCCAGCCACCGTTGAGGGTGCAAGCCTTGCAGC
>VWZI01015473.1:54587-71934 GCA_013396835.1 Psilopogon haemacephalus
AGGGGGAATGGAGCAAAGCTGGAGGTGGGGAGATTGAGGCTGGAGGTGAGGAGGAAGTTGTTGAGCATGAGAGTGGTGAGAGGCTGGAATGGGTTGCCCCTGCAGGGAGGTGTTTGGGGCCAGATCCCTGGAGGTGTTTTTGGCCAGGCTGGCAGAGGCTGTGGGCAGCCTGCTCTAGGGTAGGGTGTCCCTGGGCATGGCAGGTGGGGGTGGGACTGGCTGATCCTTGTGGTGCCTTCCAACCCTGACTGATTCTAGGATTCTATGAAACACGTGGGGATAACTACCTTTATTTTTTTGTTTTGGAACTCTAACTGCATTTCACCATCCAAATCCTGCATCCTGCTTCACCCATCATCAAATCATCAATCCCAGCATTTGGATCCCACTTCCTTCCACGGGTTGTATTTTTATGTTGTGCATTCTGCTCCTCTTTTTCCCCCTTTATCACCTGTACTTCCCCTCACTCTCCACATCCTGTATTTTGGTTCCCTTTTCCCCATCCTATGCAGTTCCCTCCTCTTTATTGTTAAAAGTTTTATCTCTTTTTACTTCCAAATCTTCTGAGCTTGGGGTCGGGGGGGGGTGGGGCTAACTTAAAACTAATACCCCAGGGCTGTCTCCATCCTGAGACTTCAGTGCCAGTGGGAGACTTTATTTTAGCTAACACCTCAAAATCAGCTCAGCCCTTCCAGCAACAAAGGAAGACTTTCAAATCTTTCAGCACACTGAAGCTGCTCCCTCCCGCCCCGGAGCGCATTTGTGTTGGCAGAGCTGCAGCTAAAATATTCCTGCTGCACTCGGAGCGGGGTGAGGGGGGAGAAAAAAAACCAAAAGAGCCCAAGAAAGTGGCCAGGAAAGTGCCAGCAAAGCACCAGCAGGCTGTGTGGGGATGCTGCAGAGGGTTGCCTGCAAGGTTGCCACGCAGCAAGGCTGGCGGCAGAGCTCAGCTCAGGTGCAGGTGGTGGCATCGCTGCCTGCAATGGCCCTGCCTGCCCTCGGCTCTTGGCTGCTGCCAGCTGAAGGGAATAGGAAATGCCATTGAGAGTGCTCTGCACCACTCCTTTCCTGTCGGGAGGGAGCAGCCAGGGCAGGCAGAGGAAGGCTGCGTTCAGCCTCGCTGTTTGTAGAATCCTAGAATCAGTCAGGGTTGGAAGGGACCACAAGGATCAGCCAGTCCCAACCCCCCTGCCATGCCCAGGGATGCTCAAGGTCACTCAAGATCTCCTCCAGCCTGGTCCTCGACACTTCCAGGGAGGTTGTGGAGCAGAGAAGCACCCAATGTGATCTTTGATCTTTGATCACATTGGGTGCTTCTCTGCTCCACAACCTCCCCGGGCAACCTGTGCCAGTGTCTCACCACCNAATCTCCCCACCTCCAGCTTTGCTCCATTACCCCCCAGGTCCTGTCATAAAATCATAGGATGGTTGAGGTTGGAAGGGACCTCAAAGCTCAGCCAGTTCCAACCCCACCTTGTGCCATAGGCAGGGACACCTCCCACTAGATCAGGATGCTCAAGACCTCATCCAGCCTGGCCTTGTACACCACCAGGGAGGGAGCAGCCACAACCTCCCTGGGCAGCCTGTGGCAGTGTCTCACCACCCTCACTGTGAAGAGCTTCCTCCTAACATCCCGTTTAAATCTCCCCTCTGCCAGTTTGAACCCATTACCCCCCACTCCTCTCACTCCCTCACACCCTCAAAAGTCCCTCCCCAGCTTTTCTGTAGCCCGCTTCAGATGCAGGAAGGCCACCAGAAGGTCCCCTGGGAGCCTCCTCTTCTGCAGCCTGCACAGCCCCAACTCTTTCAGGCTGTGCTCACAGCAGAGCTGCTGCAGCCCTCTCAGCATCCTCGGGGCCCTTCTCTTCACACCTCCAGCAGCATCTCCACATCCCTCTTGGCCCAGGGGCTCCAGCACTGGATGCAGAACTGGAGGCAGCTTTGTGCAGCAGGTTAAAAGGATCCTTTGTAGTGAAGTTATTTGTCCTCAAAAGGAAAGAAGAGTGCCCAAGGCCACATCTGTTCCCCCCCCCACCCCGAACCATCCTGCAAGCAGGCAGACTGTGCCTTGCCAAGGCTGATTCAGCTCCAGCAGAACCTGTCCCAGGCTGGCAGAGGCTGTGGGCAGCCTGCTCTAGGGTAGGGTGTCCCTGGGCATGGCAGGGGGGTTGGGACTGGCTGTTCCTTGTGCTCCCTTCCAACCCTGACTGATTCTATGGTTTTCAGCTATCCACAGAGCTTTGCAAACCCACGAGGTGAGGTGGAGGGAAAGGAAAGGGGAAGGTGGATGCCAGGCTAAGCTCTGCTGAATGAACACTGAATGAAGGCTGTGAAATGAGGCCAGAAATGGGAATTGTGTTTAAATTCCTCTGCTTCCTTGGAGCAGAGGAGCCTGTGGGGTGACCTCATTAATGGTGATGAAGATGTGCAGGTAAGTGGCAGGAGGCTGGGGCCAGGCTCTGCTGGGTGATGCTCAGGGACAGCACAAGGGCAATGGTGGGAGCTGAGGCAGAGGAAGCTCCATGGGAACCTGAGGAGGAATTTTTCCCTGTGAGGGTGCCAGAGCCCTGCAACAGGCTGCCCAGGGTGGGTTGTGGAGTCTCCCTCTCTGGAGATATTCAAACCCACCTGGGTGTGTTCCTGTGTGACCTGCTCCAGGTGATCCTGCTCTGGTAGGGAGGTTGGACTGGCTGAGCTTTGGAGCTCCCTTCCAGCCCCTGACATTCTGTGATTTTAGCCTTCAGAATCACAGAATATCTTTGGTTGGAAGAGACCTCCAAGATCAAGCCCAGGCTTTGACCCAGCACTGCAAGGTCACCTCTAAACCATGTCCCTAAGCACCAGGTCCACACTGCTTGAATGCCTCTGGGCATGATGACTCCAGCACTGCCCTGGGCAGCCTGTCCCAATGGTTGGGGAACCCTTCAGTGCAGAAATACTTCCTGAGCTCCAGCCTGAACCTCCCCTGGTGCAGCTTGGAACCATCTCCTCTGGTGCTGCTGCTTGCCCCCAGGGAGCAGAGGCTGCCCCCTGCTCACTGCCACCTCCCTGCAGAGAGCAACCAGCTCTGCCCTCAGCCTCCTCTGCTCCAGCCTGCACACCCCCAGCTGCTCCTCATGGGACCTGTCCTCTTAGGCCCTTTATGAGCACCGTTGTCCTTCTCTGGACCTGCTCCAGCTCCTCAATGTCCTTCCTGTAGGGAGGCTCCGAGCTGAACACAATGCTCGAGGTGTGGCCTCGCCAGGGCTGAGCACAGAGGCACAATCACCTCCCTGTTCCTGCTGGCCACAGTGTTTCCAACCCAAGCTAGCAGGGAGCGAACAGCTCTGACCTTGCACTGCACAAGGGCCAACCTCACACACAGCACCAGAGCATCCCCCTCCGGGGCTGTTGGCCAAGCCCAGCTCCCCCAGACCAGGGAAGCTCTGCCCACCCTCCCTGCCAGCCTAGAGAAGCTCTGACCACCCTCCCTGCCACCCAGGGAAGCCCTGCTCATCCTCCATGCTACCCAGGGAAGCTCTGCCCACCCTCCCTGCCAGCCTAGAGAAGCTCTGCCCACCCTCCCTGCCACCCAGGGAAGCCCTGCTCATCCTCCATGCCACCCAGGGAAGCCCTGCTCATCCTCCATGCCACCCAGGGAAGCTTTGCCCACTCTCCCTGCCACCCAGGGAAGCCCTCCTCATCCTCCATGCCACCCAAACAAGCTCTGCCCACCCTCCCTGCCAGCCCATCAGCAGAGCAGGAGGCAGCAGCAGCTCCTTCCTAATGTCCAAAATCTTTCCTAACGTTCAAACTCCTTCCAAATGTCCAAACTCCTTCTGTCCAAACTCCTTCCTAATGTCCAAGCTCTTAATGCACCCAAGGACCCTCTTGGCCTTCCTGAAGGGGGCTACAAAAATGCTGGGGAGGGACTTTTGAGGCTATCAGGGAGTGAGAGGAGTGGGGGGAATGGAGCAAAGCTGGAGGTGAGGAGATTGAGGCTGGAGGTGAGGAGGAAGTTGTTGAGCATGAGAGTGGTGAGAGGCTGGAGGGAGGTGTCTGGGGCCAGATCCCTGGAGGTGTCTGGGGCCAGGCTGGCAGAGGCTGTGGGCAGCCTGCTCTAGGGTAGGGTGCCCCTGGGCATGGCAGGGGGATTGGGACTGGCTGATCCTTGTGGTCCCTTCCAACCCTGACTGATTCCTATCCATTCCATTCTATTCCATTCCATTCCATCCCATTCCATTCCATAAAAGGCCTCCAGGGTCATCCAGTCCAACCAGCAACCCAACCCCACCATGGCCACTAAACCCTGGCCCCAAATGCCATGGCCACAGGTTGCTTGAACACCTCCAGGCATGGGGACTCCACCACTTCCCTGGGCAGCCTGTGCCAAGCCCTGACCACTCTTGCAGCAAAGGAATTTTTCTTCATCTCCACCCTCACCTTCCCCCTGGCACAATTTGAGGACATTTCCTCTTGTTCTATGACTGATACTGAGGAGCAGAGCCCAACCCCCACCTCGCTGCAGCCTCCTCTCAGGGAGCTGCACAGAGCAATGAGGTCAATGCAGCACAGCAAAGGCCACAATTGATCTCCTGTTACTTCCTTCTAACCTCCCCAGCCCCTTCAGACAACAAAACTCATCCCCATCACTGCTGCTGACCCCAGGACAGCACCAAACATCACCTGAAGCCACAGCAGCAGCTGCCTGATGAGCACTTTGCAACCTTCTTTCCCAAGCCATCTCTGTGCCACCTTCCCAGGCTTCCAGGCTCACCTCTTGCAGCACTCTGCTGGTGCCTGACCCTGCTCCCCAGCCCTGCAGCCAAGCTACAAGCAGCATTTCACAGGTTTGCACTGCAGATGCTGAGAAGAATCCTTTAGCAGTCAGCTGGCCATGAGCTGCTGCTGCTCAGACTCCTCATTGTTCTGCTCCAAAGGAAGATTCTGCCTTTGTGGAGCCCTGTGGATGCTGCTGGAGCCTCCTCAATACAGCATTGTTTGGATACAGGGCTCAAACAGCCCAGGAATCATCCTGCAAGCACTCCAGAAGGCTTCCTGAGCCCTCTGGTAAGGTTAGAGCTAAACCAGGATCAGATCTCCTCTTTATACCCACGCAGGCTGTGGCAGATGATGGAACAATAGCTGCAAAACACACAAATAGTGCACAAAAAAAATGACCTGGGTTTGTGTGTCCAGCTCTGCACAGAGTCCTCAGCACAGCACAGGCAGGGAGCTGCTGGAGCAGGGCCAGAGGAGGCCACAGCAGTGCTGGCAGGGCTGGAAGGGCTCTGCTGGGAGGCCAGGCTGAGAGAGTTGGGCTTGGGCAGGTTGCAGGAGAGAAGGCTGCAGGGAGATCATCTGATGGCCTTGGATCCCTGGAGGTGTTTGGGGCCAGGCTGGCAGAGGCTGTGGGCAGCCTGCTCTAGGGTAGGGTGTCCCTGGGCATGGCAGGGGGGTTGGGACTGGCTGATCCTTGTGCTCCCTTCCAACCCTGACTGATCCTAGGATGCTAAGACAAGCAAATGAATGCATCACAGCCTTAAGTGCTTCACTTAACATTCCCGGGCTGGAACAGCAGCCCAGCAGGAGCAGTGCTGGGATTGCTGCATTCATCCTCCCCTGCAGCAGTGCTGGGATTGCTGCATTCATCCACCCCTGCAGCAGAAGCAGTGCTGGGATTGCTGCATTCATCCTCCCCTGCAGCAGGAGCAGTGCTGGAATTGCTGCATTCATCCTCCCCTGCAGCAGGAGCAGTGCTGGAATTGCTGCATTCATCCTCCCCTGCAGCAGGAGCAGTGCTGGGATTGCTGCATTCATCCTCCCCTGCAGCAGGAGCAGAGCTGGGATTGCTGCATTCATCCTCCCTGCAGCAGGAGCAGTGCTGGCATTGCTGCATTCATCCTCCCCAATAACAGGAGCAGTGCTGGGATTGCTCCATTCATCCTCCCCTGCAGCAGGAGCAGTGCTGGCATTGCTGCATTCATCCACCCCAGCAGCAGTGCTGGCATTGCTCCATTCATCCTCTCCTGCAGCAGGAGCAGTGCTGGGATTGCTGCATTCATCCTCCCCTGCAGCAGGAGCAGTGCTGGCATTGCTGCATTCATCCTCCCCTGCAGCAGGAGCAGTGCTGGGATTGCTGCATTCATCCTCCCCTGCAGCAGGAGCAGTGCTGGGATTGCTGCATTTATTCTCCCCTGCAGCAGGAGCAGTGCTGGGATTGCTGCATTCATCCTCCCCTGCAGCAGGAGCAGAGCTGGGATTGCTGCATTCATCCTCCCCTGCAGCAGGAGCAGAGTGCTAAGTGCCAGCTGTACCCAGCTAGGGTAGGGTGTCCCTGGGCACGGCAGGGGGGTTGGGATTGGCTGCTCCTTGTGGTCCCTTCCAACCCTGACTGATTGATTCTCTGATTCAAGCCCAGCACCCCAGTGGGACAGCACTGACACCCCCCAGGAGGAGCCTGCAGGTGAGCTGTGCCTCACCTCCCCCCAGCAGAGATGGCTTTGGCCATGCAGTCCTGGTTTGCACTCTAAGCCAGAGGAATGCAGAGCCCCAGGACATTATTTAAAGCAGGCTCCCTGCAGGTTGTCAGCCCAAGAATGCAGGCAGGCTCCTGCCCCTGTTCAGGACCTTTTGTTGGGTAAGGAGTTGGTGACTTTTCTCTCCCACTTCATTGCAAGGCTACACTCAGCATCTTGAGGAGTGTGATTGCTTGAGAGCACTCTGCAGCTCCCTGCAGGGAGGTTGTGGCCAGCTGGGGTTGGGCTCTGCTGCCAGGCAGCCAGAGACAGAAGGAGGGGACAGAGGCTCAAGCTGTGCCAGGACAGGCTCAAGCTGGATGTTAGGAGGAAGTTGTGCACAGAGAGAGATTGGCACTGGGATGGGCTGCAGGGGAGGTGGTGGAGTCCCCATCCCTGGAGGTGTTCAAGCACAGCCTGGATGGGCACTGAGTGCCAGGGGTTAGTTAAGGAGAAGGTGCTGGGTGCTAGGTTGGACTCGATGATCTTAAGGGATCTTTTCCAACCTGCTTAATTCTCTGTTTCTGTGAGTGGCCTCCTGCTGGTCCTACCACCCAGTGAGGGGCCAAGGAGGCACACAACATCCTGGGAAGGCTGCAGGAAACCCACTCCTGGCCATTTCTATCCCACTTCATAGACACAGAATGTCAGGGGCTGGAAGGGACCTCCAAAGCTCATCCAGTCCAACCCTCCCTGCCAGAGCAGCATCACCTGGAGCAGGTCACACAGGAACACATCCAGGAAGGTCTTGAGTATCTCCAGAGAGAGAGAGAGAGACAAAGGTTCATTGCAAGGCTACACTCAGCATCTTGGAGAGAAGCCTTCTGCTGGTCTTGCTACCCAGAGAGGGGCCAGAGAGGCACACAACAGCTCAGGGAGGCTGCAGGAAACCCACTCCTGGCCATTTCTATCCCACTTCTCAGTCACAGAATGTCAGGGGCTGGGAGGGACCTCCAAAGCTCATCCAGTCCAACCCCCCTGCCAGAGCAGGAGCACTTGGAGCAGATCACACAGGAACACATCCAGACAGCTCTTGAGTATCTCCAGAGAGGGAGACTCAAAGGTTCATTGCAAGGCTACACTCAGCATCTTGGAGAGAAGCCTTCTGCTGGTCTTGCCACCCAGAGAGGGGCCAGAGAAGCACACAAACACCTCAGGGAGGCTGCAGCTCAGGACCAAAGCTGTCAGGCACTACTAGAAAACACAGCTTCAGCCTGGGCTGACTGAGCAAGCAAATGCTGTGAGCTCTGGCAGATCTCATTACACACTTCAGACCAGCAGCACTGCTCCCTCTGGGCCTGCCACACTCATTTTCACACCAGTAACACAAGGCAGCTGGCCCAGTTTACAAGCAGCCAGTGGATGAGGTGGCCCCAGGGGTCCCTTCCCAACATCACTCCCTGGCTCACAGACTTGGTGCAGCTCCAAGGAACTCCTGACAGTAATTATCCCTGATAACAGCAGCACAGGTTTGCAAATTCCTTTTGCTCTCAGCCTTATTTAGGTTTATCTCTTGGGGTTTTTTTTTTTGGTAGAAATCAGTTTAATTACCAAGCCCTGAGCCGTGCCACAGCCTCCCTCAGACGCATGTGATCTTTGATCACATTCTGTGCTTCCGTGCTCCACAACCTCCCTGGGCAACCTGTGCCAGGGTCTCAGCATCCTCAACCTGTGCCAGTGTCTCCCCTCTTCTTGGAAGAGACCTCTTAAGCTCATCCAGTTCCAACCCCACCCCATGCCACAGGCAGGGACACCTCCCACTAGATCAGGATGCTCAAGACCTCATCCAACCTGGTCTTGAACACCTCCAGGGAGGTTGTGATCTTTGATCACATTGGGTGCTTCTGTGCTCCACAACATCCCTGGACAACCTGTGCCAGTGTCTCACCACCCTCAACCTGTGCCAGTCTCTTCCCACCCTCACTGCAAACAACTTCCTCCTAACATCCACTTTCAATCTCCCCTCTGCCACTTNCCTCTCAGCATCTTGGTGGCCTCCTCTGGACTCTCTCCAGCAGTTCCATGTCCTGCTTGTGTTGGGGGCTCCAGAGCTGCACACAGTCCTCCAGGTGGGGTCTGAGGAGAGCAGAGGAAAGGGGGAGAATCCCCTCCCTTGCCCTGCTGGCAAGCATGATGAAAAGCTTTGGTGGACCTGCAGCTTACGGACAAGGTTGAAGCGTTTCCTCTGCGGCGCTTTCATGCGGTGCCAAGAGAGCTACTGCAAATCCTGGGCTTGTGCAAAGGAGAGTGGAATGCAGTTATGAAATGACTCTTTTCCTCCTCAATATATTCAAGAGGGGCTGACAGGAAGAGAAAGCCAGCTCCCTTATTTCCCCCTTCCCATCTCTGTTCCCTTTGAGAAAGGGAACAAAGGGATCTGACACTTGCTACCTCCACCCCTCAGCACCCTTCGGTGGCCTTTCGCCTGGGTGCTGGCACTGACAAATGTCCTGGTGGGGAGGAAAATCAGAGGTGGTGATAAGTCACCGCTGCACAGGTTGTCAATGCTGAGAAGAAGGAAATTAGGACACAATTAAAGCCCTATCAGCTTCAATCCCCTTGAAATCCCAGGGCAGAGCAAATAAAAACCACCTCGGTCCCTCTGCTTGCTCCTCTCTCGGACAAGCAAACTCTGCCTTGGGAAGCTGCTCCCTTGCTCGGGGAAATCTCTGCCCCAGCCCTGAAAGGATCACAGCTCAGCAGTGCAGATACCAAAGGGTGAAGGAAAGAGGTCATGCAGACCCTTCCTCGATGCCCAGGAACCCCTGGCTGGGCAGAGCAGCCCTTTGCTTAGCCCTCTCTGCTGCTGCAACCTGGAGCAAGCCAGAGCAGGGCTCCAGAAGTGTTTAAGACTCCTTGAAGAGGCAGCTGAAAAAAAAAACCAACAACTCCTCTGGGCTGCAGCTCCTCCAGCTGTGGGGCAGAGAAAAGAGGTACCCAGAGCAGTGCAGGATGAGGGATTCCCCTGTGGGCTCTGCAAACACTTAAGTGGAAGCCTTCAAGCACAGGGGCACAGTGACCAGACGAAGCCACCAACCTGTGCCACCTCCAGCAACAACTCACAGCTTCCCCTCTGCCCCCCAGGGCTGCTCTGCCACTGTCAGCCCTGGAATTCCTCATCTTTCCCCTTTTTTCAGTGGGGATGGAGGGAGGGAGAAGGAAGGCTGAAGGGAGAGGAGATGACAGAAAAAGTGGCACTATCAGCTCAGCTTTGGAGGCTTCTTTCTGCTATTAGGTAGGGCAGACTTCGTTTGCTGCTCTTCCACAAGGCACTGGTCACAGCCATCCCATCCACATCCCAACCACCAGCCCCATCCCACCCAGAAGGCGTCAGGCAGGATGCTCTGCTGGACCAGGTCTGCAGGGAGAGATGACAGAGAAAGAGGCACTATCAGCTCAGCTTTGGGGGCTTCTTTCTGCTGTTAGGTAGGGCAGACCTCATTTGCTGCTCTTCCACAAGGCACTGGTCACAGCCATCCCAGCCCCATCCCACCCAGCAGCTGCCAGGCAGGATGCTCTGCTGGAGCAGCTCTGCAGGGAGGGAGGCCCCCAGAGCATGGCCTTAGGAACTGCCCCATGAGAGTGGGTCAGGCAGAGCTCCCCCCCAGCCCCATCCACCTCACCTTCAGTTCCAAGGAATCCCAAAGAGGTTTGGGTGGGAACAGACCCCCAAAGCTCATCCAGGCCAACCCCCTGCAGCCAGCAGGGACAGCCCCAACCAGAGCAGGCTGCTCACAGCCACAAACAGCCTCAGCTGCACTGCTGCCAGCCATGGGGCAGCTCCCACCTCTCTGGGCAGCCTGGCACAGGCTCTCCCCACCCTCAGGGACAAACATTTCTCCCTACTCTCCACTCTCAACCTCCCTCTCTCACCTTCCAACCATCTCCCCTTGGCCTGTCTCCACAGGTCCTGCTCAAAACTCTGTCCTCAGCTTTCTGCTGGGTCCTAGAAGCACTCCAAGGCCACCAGAAGGTTTCTCTGGAGCCTTCTCTCCTCCAGCCTGCCCAAGCCCAATTCTCCCAGCTTGACCTCCCAGCAGAGCCCTTCCTGGGGCCTGTTCATACCAACATTTCTTTGCCTCTCCTGACTGCATCTCCTCCCACTGCAGCCTGGAGCCTCAGGAGCACTTTCCAGAAGCACCAAACGGGTGGTTGGTACCACACAGTGCAGGCAGTGTCCTCTAATCATCCCCTGCCACCCATCCATCACCTTGCAATTCACAGCACATTGCTGAGCTGTAACTGCCCAGCTCAGCATGCTGCATAGCTGGATCCCAAGCATGGGATGAGCCAGGAATCTTCAGGAACAGCACCACCCCTGCCTCCCATGCACCACTCTTAGCAACCCTGTTCCCACACAAAGGCTACCTCAGCCACAGCTGCAACATCTGTGTGGCACAGACCCACCCCAGCTCCCCACAGGGCTATTCCAGCTCCCCACGGGGCCACCCCAACTCCCCAGAGCCATCCCTGTTCTGCATGGGGCCACCCCAAAACCACACAGACCCATCCCAGCTCCCCACGGGGCCACCCCAACTCCCCAGAGCCATCCCAGCTCTGCATGAGGCCACCCCAGCTCCCCAGAGCCATCCCAGCTCTGCATGAGGCCACCCCAGCTCCCCAGAGCCATCCCAGCTCTGCATGGGGCCACCACAGCTCCCCAGAGCCATCCCAGCTCTGCATGGGGCCACCACAGCTCCCCAGAGCCATCCCAGCTCCCCACAGAGCCACCCCAGCTCCCCATAGAGCTGTCCTAACACCACACAGAGCCATTCCAGCCTCTCCTTGGGGCCATCCCAGCACCACACAGAGCCATCCCAGCACCACATGGAGCCATCCCAGCTCCCTATGGGACCATCCCAGCTCCACACAGAGCCATCCCAGCTCCCTATGGGACCATCCCAGCACCACACAGAGCCATCCCAGCTCCCCATGGAGCCATCCCAGCACCACACAGAGCCATCCCAGCACCACACAGAGCCATCCCATCTCCCTATGGGACCATCCCAGCACCACTTGGAGCCATCTCTGCTCCCCACGAGGCTATCCTACACTCCACGGGGCCATCCCAGCTCTCTAAAGAGCCATCCCAGCTGTGCAGCTTGGCTGGCTGGAGCTGCACAGGAGGAGTCAGAAGGCACAGGAGGAGTCAGCAGGCACAGGAATGCCCAACCCAGGGCAGCACAGGGACCTTCTCCCAGCAGCAGGCTGAGGCTGCTCCTAAAGGAGCTCCCACACCCTTTTTCCAGCAGTGTGGTTAATTTGCAACCAGGTCACCCACTCCAGGGCAAGGGAGGATTAACTGTCCAGGAAATGAAGCAGATATTACTAAAACTAAACATTAACTTCCTGCTGCTTGCCTGGCTTGGCTCTAAGGCCTCCAGCTCCCTGGTTAAGCAGGGAGTGAAGGTGGTGCTGAGCCCCAGCAGGCACTTAGAGCACACAGCAGCAGCTCAGTTCCCAGGTGCAGCAGTCCACACGACACTAAACATCTCCACAGGCTTTCAGGGAGGCTCTCAGCCCTTTGGGATTCTGGTTTGGCTTCAAAGCCTCCATCTCCCTCATTAAGTAGGCAGTGAAGGTGGTGCTGAGCCCTAGCAGGCACTGAGAGCACACAGCAGCAGCTCAGTTCCCAGGTGCAGCAGTCCACATGATACTAAACATCTCCAGAAGCTTTTAGGATGGCTCTGAGTCATTTGGGAATCTGGCTTGGCTTTAAGGCTCCCTGATTAAGCAGGCAGTGAAGGTGGTGCTGAGCTCCAGCAGGCACTGAGAGCACACAGCAGCAGCTCAGTTCTCAGATGTAGCAGCTCACACGACACTAAACAGAGCAGGATTAGACACGAATGTGAGACTCCAAGATGCATCAATGAACACAGCTCCAAAGCCTCTGCAGCTCCTCACAGGGGCACAGAATGTCAGGGGTTGGAAGGGACCTCTGGAGAGCTTCCAGTCCAACCCCTGGCAGAAACTAGTGCAGGTTGCACAGGAACACATCCAGACAGGGCTGGAAAGGCTCCAGAGAAGGAGACTCCATAACCTCTCTGGGCAGCCTGTGCCAGGGCTCTGTGAGACTCAGTCAAGAAGTTCTTCCTCACGTTGAGGTGGAACTTCCTCTGCTGTAGTTTCCATTCATTGCTATCCCAAGGCAGAGGTGAGCAGAGCCTGTCCCTGGCCCTTCCTTCCTGCCCCGCAGCTCTCAGACAGATCAGATCAGATCAGATCCCCTCTCAGCCTTCTCCTCTCCAGACTCTCAGCCCCAGGGCTCTCATCCTCTCCTCAGAAGGAAAAATCCTCATACAATCTTTTTCTCCTCAAGCTTTGCTTTCCCAGAATGGGAATGTGAGGAACAGGTCAAAGGTGACCCAAGGAGGAGCTGCTCTCCAGAACCCTCCCGGGTGCTGCCCCATGACACAACCTCCCTGGGCAGCCTGTGCCAGAGCTCTGTGAGCCTCACAGCCAAGAAGTTCTTCCTCATGCTGAGGTGGAACTTCCTCTGCTGCAGTTTCCATCCCTTGCCTCTTCTCCTACCCCAAGGCAGAGGTGAGCAGAGCCTGGCCCTGGCCCTTCCTTCCTCCCCCCCAGCTCTCAGATAGATCAGATCAGATCAGATCCCCTCTCAGCCTTCTCCTCTTCAGACTCTCATCCTCTCCTCATAAGGAAAACTCCTCATGCAATCTTGTTCTCCTCAAGCTTTGCTTTCCCAGAATGGGAATGTGAGGAACAGGTCAAGAGTGACCCAAGGAGGAGCTGCTCCCCAGAACCCTCTCTGGTGCTGCCCCCATGACACAGCTCCTGCAAAGCTTAAACCCTGTGCAGATTCTTGAGCAATCCTGCATCTGCACTGGGCTGCAGGGCACATGGAGCATTTGCAGTGCCAGATCCTTGCCCTCCTCCTTCTGCAGGCCAGGAGCAGAGCACAAGCCAGGCCTGGCCAGCAGGGCAAGGGAGGGGATTGTGCCCCTTGGCTCTGCTCTCTTCACACCCCACCTGCAGCACTGTCTGCAGCTCTGCAGCCCCCAGCACAAGCAGCACATGCAAGTGGTGGAGCCAGTGCAGAGGAGGCCACCAAGATGCTGAGAGGGCTGCAGCAGCTCTGCTCTGAGGACACCTGTACCTTGGGGACAGGACAAGAGGTAATGGATGGAAGCTGCAGCACAGGAAGTTCCACCTCAACATGAGGAAGACCTTTTGACTTTAAGGGTCCCAGAGCCCTGGCACAGACTGCCCAGAGAGGTTGTGGAGTCTCCTTCTCTGGAACCTTTCCAGCCCTGTCTGGATGTGCTCCTGTGCAATCTGAGGACAGGCTGAGAGAGTTGGGGCTCTGCAGCCTGGAGAAGAGAAGGCTGCCAGAAGACCTTAGAGTAGCCTTCCAATATCTAAAAAGGTCCTCCAGGAGAGCTGGGGAGGGACTATTGACAAGGTCTGGTGATGCCAGGAGGAGGAGGAATGGGTTTGAAGTGGCAGAGGGGAGATTGAAAGTGGATGTTAGGAGGAAGTTGTTTGCAGTGAGGGTGGGGAGAGACTGGCACAGGTTGAGGGTGGGGAGACACTGGCACAGGTTGCCCAGAGAGGTTGTGGAGTCTCCTTGTCTGGAGCCTTTCCAGCCCTGTCTGGATGTGCTCCTGTGCAATCTGAGGACAGGCTGAGAGAGTTGAGGCTGTGCAGCTTGGAGAAGAGGAGAAGGCTTCCAGGAACCTTGGAGTAGCCTTGCAGTACCTGAAGGGGGGCTGAAGGAGGGACTATGGACAAGGGCTGGGGATGCCAGCAGGAGGAGGAGGAATGGGTTTGAAGTGGCAGAGGGGAGATTGAAAGTGGATGTTAGGAGGAAGTTGTTTGCAGTGAGGGTGGGGAGAGACTGGCACAGGTTGAGGATGCTGAGACACTGGCACAGGTTGCTCAGGGAGGTTGTGGAGCAAAGAAGCACAGATCTTTGATCACATTCTGTGCTTCTGTGTTCCACAACCTCCCTGGAGGTGTTCAAGACCAGGCTGGATGAGCTACTTGTCCCAGTGGGAGGTGTCCCTGCCTATGGCCCAGGGAGGTTGGAACTGGCTGAGCTTTGAGGTCCCTTCCAACCTAAACCATTCTGTGGTTCTCTGACTCTAAGCCCTCAGCACTCACCTGCTGCTGCTGCCCTCAGCTCATCCCCACCCTGCTCTATGAAGCCTCCTCACTCCCAAGAGCTGCTTCTGCTGCCACCAGCCCAGTTGGTACTGCTTTCTCAGCTACTTTTAGGGCACACAGCCCCCAAAAAGGAGGCTGTTTGCTACCAGCAAATCAAACATTCAAAGCTCTGATCCTATGGAAGCTGTCACCTCCCCCCCCCAGCCACATCAAACGGCTTAAGGATTCCCTACATGGAAATGGAACCAACCCAAGGCTTTAAAGGTCATCTCAGAGGGAAGCAAAACATGGCCTGGCAATTCCACACACACATTATTCCAGAAAAAAAAAAACAAACAAACAAAAAAAAAACCCCAACAACAACAAAACAAGACAAGGAAAATGAAGGAGTTGGTTTAAAGGGAATTTAAGGAGGTTCTGACCAATTCTCTCCAGCACCAGGAAGAAGGAGCTTAAAAAACACTTCAGCTGTGGTTACTGAGACCTCAGGCAGTGCTGGACCTCTTGATCACAGGATGTTAGGGGTTGGAAGGGACCTCTGGAGAGCTTCCAGTCCAACGCCCTGCCAGACTAGGGCCAGGCTGGAGCAGGGGCAGCCATGAGCAGATGGTGGCCATGGAGGGCTGAGGAAGGGAGGAGAGAGGAAGGTCTCTCACCCTCAGTGAGCAGGAGCCTCAAGATCACCAGAATCACCTTGTGCCACCAGTTCCCACCTTGGAAGACTTGGGGATGCTGAGCAGAGCAACAGCAGGATCAAAGGCTCACAGGATGTCAGGGGTTGGGAGGGACCCAAGGAGATCATCCAGTCCAACCCCTGCCAGAGCAGGACCATCCAAGCTAGCTCAGGGCACACAGCAACACATCCAGACAGGGTCTGCAAAGGTTCCAGACAAGGAGACTCCACAACCTCTCTGGGCAGCCTGTGCCAGAGCTCTGTGAGCTCTTGTTCTCCTCAAGCTTTGATTTCCCAGAATGGGAATGTGAGGAACAGGTCAAAGGTGACCCAAGGAGGAGATGCTCTCCAAAACCCTCTCTGGTTCTGCCCCATGACACAACCTCTCTGGGCAGCCTGTGCCAGGGCTCTGTGAGCCTCACAGCCAAGAAGTTCTTTTCCACTTTGAGGTGGAACTTCCTCTGCTGCAGCTTCCATCCATTGCTGCTTGTCCTATTCCGAGGCAGAGGTGGGCAAAGGCTGTCCCTGGCCCTTTCTTCCTGCCCCACAACCCTCAGATAGATCCTATCAGATTCCCTCTCAGCCTTCTCTCCAGATTCTCAGCTCCAGGGCTCTCAGCCTCTCCTCATAAAATCTTGTTCTCCTCAAGCTTTGCTTTCCCAGAATGGGAATGTGAGGAACAGGTCAAAGGTGACCCAAGGAGGAGCTGCTCTCCAGAACCCTCCCGGGTGCTGCCCAGGGGTTCCAAGTGGCAGAGGGGAGATTTAAATTGGATGTTAGGAGGAAGTTCTTCACAGTGAGGGTGGTGAGAGACTGGCACAGGTTGCCAGGGAGGTTGTGGCTGCTCCCTCCCTGGAGGTGTTCAAGGCCAGGCTGGAGGAGGCCTTGAGCATCCTGATCTAGTGGGAGGTGTCCCTGCCTATGGCACAGGGGGGTTGGAACTGGATGATCTTTGAGGTCTCTTCCAACCTAAACCATTCTATGATTCTGTGATCCTTGTGCTCCCATCCAACCTTGACTGATTTTATGAGATATTCAAGTTGAGGCTCGACAGGGCTGTGGGCAACCTGCTCTAGTGGAGGATGTCCCTGCTGGAGCAGATTGGGCTGGACTAGATGACCTTTGGAGGGCCCTTCCAACCCAGACCATTCAGTGTTTTTCCTGACTGTTTTCTCCCTTCCCTGGCTGCTGGCACTCAGAACAGTCAAGGATCAGGAAGGTGCCTGGAGGGAAAGGAGGCTCAGCTCCTGGGATGGAGCAAACGAGGAAACGGAGCCCTTCTAAACACAGCTCCCTGCTTGCCTGCACTGCCACTTGGAATGTGACTGCCACAACACAGACCACATCAAACCTTCAACTGTTTCCTGGTGAAAAAAAAAAAAAAAAATTAAAAAAAAATCACTTCCCTGATGCCAAATAGTTCCATCTTACATAATATGGCCTCTGTCCAGAGCAACAAAAGCTTTCTGGAGAGGCCAACGTGCCTTAAATTAGAGCTGCTGTAAGGTTTGAAGCAAACTTGAATAACCTCTTTCAGCTGCACCAGTCCCCCCCAGCTGCCTGCCTGTGTGTTGGGCTTCCCTACCTGACTAAGGGACACCAGGCACCAGGCAAGGAGATGCTCCTTGGCACTGCTGTGCTGCTTGGAGTAATTTAATAAGAGAAATGAGGCTACAGGAAAGCAAACGCTGCTGGTGCCTGCTCTGCTGAGATGGGCAAGGGCAAGGACACAAGCACAGATAGGAGAGAGTTGTTCTGGTCTCTCTCCTCTGCTCTGCTGCAGCCCACATGGTGCTTCCATGCATTTCATGGAGGTTTGCTTATTTTCCTAAAGCTCTGATCAGGGCAGAAAGCACTGACCTGAACCTGTCTAAGCTCTATATGCTCTAGAGAATGTCCAGTGTCTCTCAGACTGAGAGTGCTTGCTTTGGAGGACACGGGCAACATGAACAGAGGCATTGAGTGCAGCCTCAGCACGTTTGCTGAGCACCCCAAGCTGTGTGGGGCAGCAGCCAGGCTGGAGGGCAGGGATGGCATCCAGAGGGACCTG
>VWZI01015474.1:0-19781 GCA_013396835.1 Psilopogon haemacephalus
TGCACTTTATACACCGACTGGTTGAACTGGGGCGCGTTGTCGTTGGCGTCCAGCACTGTAATCACCAGCTCCATCGTGCCCGTTAGCGATGGTCGTCCCCCGTCACTCGCCGTGATCACCAGTCGGTGCACAGGCACCGTCTCCCGGTCCAGAGGTTTGGTTAATATAAGAACCACAGAGTTTTTAGTTTCATCCTTGCTCTTCGCTTCCAGTCGGAAATGCTCGCTGGGGCTGAGCGTGTAGGAGAGCTGCGCGTTCGCTCCGATATCTGCATCCGACGCGCCCTCCAGTGGGAAACGGGAACCCGGCAGAGACGACTCCGCTATGCTGATGTTTTTCCGTGCGGCGGGGAAGAGCGGGGCGTTGTCGTTAATGTCGGTCACCTCCAGCTCCACATGGAAGACGCGCAGCGGCCGCTCCAGCAGCAGCTCCAGCCGCAGCGAGCAGGCCGCGCTCTTCCCGCACAGCTCCTCACGGTCCACACGCGAGCTCACCACCAGCGCCCCGCTCGCCCCGCTCACCTCCACGCCCGCCCGCCGGCCCTGCCACACCACACGCAGCCGCCGCGCCTCCACATCGCCTCCTTCCAAACCCACATCCTGCCACAGCCGCCCCAACACCGTCCCGACCTTGCTTTCCTCCGGCACCGAATACCGCACCTGCCCCGACACCACACACCACGACCACACCACCAATAACACACCAACCACCGCACCCCAGTGCGCATCCATCGCCGCCCACGGTCCAGGCACGGGCTCCGCAACCACCGGCTCCTCTCCACCACCCGTGCTCACCGGCTCTATTGTCTGCCTGGCCCCGCACCGCGCCCCCGCTCCTACAGCCGGGCTCTCCGCCGCACCGGGGCGGAGCCGCTGAGCCGCTCCGACGCCGTTTCTGAGCCTGCAGCGACATCGTGTGCTCCTCCACCGTCCCGCACGGTGCACTGCTCTTCCACTCACGCTTTTCCTTCGTCCCCTTCTCCTCCTCACTTTCTTCCTCCGGTTCTCCTGCTCATCGTTTCTCTTCTCCTTTTCTTTTATAAATTCTGTTTTCAGTAGCTTCTCTTTCCTCCTTTACCTTCTTCTTCTTTCTCTTCCGTCTCCTTTCTATTCTCACTTCCTTTTTCCTTCCTGCCCTTTTCTCTTTCCGTTCTTATCTCTCACTCTCACTCGCTCTGGCACCTCCACTTCCGCTGTGGGCTCTATCAAAGTCGGAGCCATCAGCGCTAATTACTGGACATCAGCTCTGGAGCGTGGATCTCTAACCAAGGCGGAAGCCGTTAGGTACCAACTGCTTTCAGCGACTAAAGGCGACTTTGTCCACTTCTGCTCATCCCATCTATTTCTTCTCCCTTCTTTGCTTCTGTTCTTTCTTTTCTTCTTTCCTTCCTCTATTTCCGTCGCTACCATCCTCCTTCTGTACAGTGACAGCTTCAGGGCACACTGTTCAATTTCTTTATTCAGTTCTTCCTTTCCTCTCTCTTCTTCATCTCTAGTGCTGGCTATGTCCTCCTTCACTTTTCTTTCTTTGCCTTGTTCTTACCTTCCTACATCCTACTATTTTCTCTACTTACCCTCTTCTTCTGTGTTTGCCTCTGCTTTGTCTCCTTAATCAAGATGTTTCCTACAAGATTATAGTGCTCTCACTGTGGAGCACAGACAAACAGACCTCCCCTTCTGGAAGACCACACCATGTCTATCCTCTTGTCTCAAAGAAGGGAACCCACTACCCTCTAAAACAGAATCCCAAGCCCCAGGAACCGGGACGTCTGTGCAAATCAGCCCAAATGAATCCAAACAACCCAGGGAAGTATTTTCTTCATTAAATCAAACCATCAGCCCAGCACACAAACCTGCATAAAGGCTGAGGAAGCCCGAAGTAACCACAGGTCCCAGACATTCTTAGTCCTTGATGAAACACTCTACTTGTGGCCTCATTTTCACCTGTATGATGCTTCCCCTTTCAGGCAGCTATGCTCTGCCAGAGCAACACAGCAACAAACTCAGTACTTGGGGGCATTAGTGCCCTTGAAACTCATCAGCACAAATCATATGGCTAAATCCACGAATGTCACACCATGACACTTTCACCAAGAAGGTCTCTTCCATGCCCAACACATCCACTTCAGAGTCCCTCCTTCATCCGTGCTTCCTACCTCTTACAGCAAGAGAGGAATCAAGAGCACGCAGTGGTGCTTTGCTGGTCCTCTCAGAGAATATCTCAACTTGGAAGGATCTCATAAGGACCATCAAGCCCTATGCCCAGTTCAGTCAACACTCAGTCAGTCCAAGAAGGTGATACCAGGACCTAACCTGGTGATACCAGAACAAAAGTACATCTCTCAGATTCATCTTCTTCAAGCAGGAGCAACTTACCTGTAGAATTACTGCTTGCTTCTTCAGAAAGAAACACTTTCAGGGGAGGGGAATTGGTTCTAAGAGTAATTTACCTTACTGTTACCAGGGATTTCTAGGGAACCTAGATAGGGAAGACCTACATTCTGCAAAAAAAACCCTCGAAATCACTGAGCAGTGCAGAGTGCTCCCATAAGCACCTCTACCACAACGGAAGCAGGACAGACACCTGCAAGCTAAGAACATTCTTTCAGTGTCAGCATCAGCTCAGGAGATCCTAAGAGGATCCCTGTGTGCCAAGCGTCTTCTCAAGGTTTTCTACTGCAAGTCTCTATGTGAGGTCCTGGGAAAGGAGACCTCCAGCTAAGCAGACATTCTTTAGTCCTTCACCAACGATGCAGTCCATGTTCTACACAGCATCTCCACTTTGTCAGGAAAGACTTTTCACCATTCAAAGTCAATCTCCCCATGACAGATGCCCCAAGCCCTACTCTGCATCACCATGAGTCAGACACTGCTCCACCACAACAGCCTGCTCCACCAAGAAATGAAAAAATCCCATCAGTGTACAATCCTTCACTCCCCAGCTCCAGCAAAGCTGGGTCCACAGCTGTTGGGAGGATTCTCAACCACCAGTTGAAGCTTCAGAGCAAAACCCACTGCCGGCCCACAAAGCTCTCATCTGTTCTACTCTTCCCTGTGCAGCTCACATACACAGGTCACAGTGCAAGTGTATCGAACAAGATTTTGTCTACTGACCTTTTTTGTGCTCCTGCCCGACTGTTCTGCAGCAGCTGGTTCATATGGAAATCTGTTGTTGAAGGCAGGCAGGCATTCTGTGGGCAGCAATGATGTCTTGATTCCTGATCCATTCCTCATGCCATTTTATTTATGGCCTATGCCTTCGAAGTGCAAGGACAAACTCTTCCGGTTGTGCTTTTGTAACTTACCTGCATTTCCTCATCCTGAGGAGTGACACAGATTTCTTGCCCAAGAAGACATTCAGACAGGTCACTTTTCACATCCCAAATCCCTGTGGAAGTTCAGCCTTTGAAGATGAAGAGTGGAGTGGGTCTTTCACTTCAGTGTTGCTCTGGAGCAGAGCAGTCCGGAGCAAACATCAAAAGGGATCTCTAGCAGACACTGCTGCTGTGGGGACTGAGGTTTATTAAGTGCACTCATAGTGCCCACACAAGTATTGTAATTCTCTTCCATTGTTTAGGTCCACACATGGATTTCCTGCAGTCTCATGCCACCACTACCAGCTTACTACTAAATAAATCTGCAGTTGTTTTTAATGGTGAAAGTGACAGAGCAGATGTTTTAAGCAGCAGAAGACCAGTGAGTAAGATTCCTACTAGATATTATTTTTGCCAGGCAGGTTTCCATGAATTTACAGATCTTTTTTCTGAATTTCCTGATTTTTTTTTTTTTTTTTTTTTTTTGTTTTTGGTGGCCACTTGCTTTAATTTGCATAGCAAAATGAAACAAAGGTTTGAGTGGAGATCATTGTCTTGACACGTGGATAGGAGGAGATGCTGGGACAGACCTCTCATCAACTCATTCATCATGCTTGCTCCATGAAGTCCACAAGAAGATTTTAAGCAGCATAAGCTTTGCTGTTCTTTTCTTCCTACTTACCTGCTTGTTAAGTTAATCCACTTACCTGGAATAAGTAGACCTTCTCTGGTGGAATATTTCATGCCAGGTTCAAGAGGGATGTAAATACAGCGCCGAGCTTTATTTGTTTTTCAGGTATCTGAAAGCCGTGCTGAGGTCTGAGTTAAGCTTGCTGTAAAATGCAGTTGGATGTTTTAGGTCGGTAAAACAGCTGTTAAGGAGATAACAAGCACCAGCGACAAGGATGAGCTGTTTCTTGCATACTCAAATTAAAATGCTTCAGTGAGACTCTGACATTCTCTCTCACATTCTGACGAAATCCAGCAGCAGGGTAGTGAGTGGCATCAGCAAATCCTTAAGCACTGTAGTATCGTGCTGCTGTCACAGATGTACAGCTGCGTTGCCTTTCATACCAACCTGTATCATTAAGAAGCTATGAAGATCATAAGGAAAAGCTGAGATTGTCCTTCAAGAAGTGCCTGACATGGTGGGAAGCTACTCCAGCTTGGGTCAGACTCAGCACTGTGTGTCGTGTGCTTCTGACCATGCAGGAGGATGTGAGGAGTGGTGATCCACCTCGAGAAAGGATCTGTACAGAAAAAAAAACATCACTAAAAGCTACTCACCTTTACTTTTACGTTTTTACACCGAGAGGCCATCAAGTGTCCGGGTGTTCCCCTGAGCCTCCTCTGTTAGATTGAAAGGGATAAAAGCTTAAGCTGCTGCCAAAAAAATAACCACAAGTTTTGGGCATCCCGAGCTCAGTTCCTCCACTAGAGCTCAGGGAGTGAATGTTGGATTCTGAGAAAAGCTGAAGGACAGGCACCAGCCAAAAAGGTTCGGATCCTGTCATTCTTTAGACAGTGGAGAGGCAGACTTTTCCAGGGATATTTGGAAAGTCCGAGTTCGACCCGGGCTGTACTCAAAGCTTCACTTACGCTTTGAGACAAGAGAGAGAACTGACAGGAGGGAGAAAAGCAGCAGCAGCTCCGGCAAAATCGCTGCTGTGACACGGGCCACCTGCCGACTCAGACATGGATGGAAAGTGACCCAGATGGGCTAGGTCAGGACTGCTGTCGATGGGGAAGGGAGAGCCTGTCCCCTCCTGAAGGGCAGAAGAGCCCCGCGCTCATGCTGCCGGATTCGTCTTCCTGGAAAGCGGATCCTCCTTGCAGTTTAGCGGTTAGAGCACGAACAGAGAAAGCAAGGCCTGGGTTTGAAGCCCTCTTCAACAGCTCACATCATTCCGGAGTGCCCAAATCGCCGACTACCGGCTCCCACGCATCCCTCAGCCCCGGGCAATGCCGGTGGAGAGGCCGGCAAGGAGCTGACCTCGTCGTTCGCCGCCGCGGGGCTTAGTCCTCGCTTCTACACACCCCCTTCAGCACCACGGAGCCTAACGGAGCAGAGAGCAAGGGACGGACACCAAACCTGTCCCTTTCCGCCTCAGTGCTCGGGCAGAGATGGAGTCTCCGCTCCCGCCCCGCCGGTTCTGTGGGAAGCTGCAGGCGATGCCCTTTGCCGTGCACCCAACAGCGGCCGCCGCTCAGCCCCTCACTCGGGTGCAAGCAGGACCCGTCGCAGGGTCACGCAAATCCCTTCTCCTCCCCACGACCGACCCCGTAAGCCCGGCTCCTGCGTTCCTGGCCCCGCTCGGCCGGACTCTCCGCCACCGGCCGCCGCCCCGCTTCGGAAACTGCAACAAAACCTCCGCGCCCGCTTAGCGAACCGCTCCCAAGGCAGCGGCAGGGCGCCGAGCCGCTTCTCGCTCCCGAGACCCCCAGCGGAGCCCGGACCCCTTCCTCCCCCTCCCTCTCTCCCTCCCGTTCCTGCCGCCGGCGGAAGTACCCAGCAGCCTCAGCGCCCGCCGCGCCGCCCAGAACCGGGGCCGTGCGCGGTGGCTGCAGCTGCGTGGCGGAAGGTGCCTGCAACCTCAGCCCTACAGCTCCGCTGCAGCCCTTGGGCTTTAGAGAAGGGCTGCGCCCGTCGGGCACCTGCCGCTGGGACGGGACCGTACGGGCCCTGCCAGACCGCCGCTGCTTGCTCCTTTCCTGCCTCCCGTGTCCCGTCGCTCCGGGTTTCGTCCCCGGCTGGCCGTTATTTAGGCTCCAGAGGGGTTTGTGTGAGCTCGGTTTCTGAGGGGCACGGTGCTCGCCCCTGGGTGCTGCGGACCGCTCCCATCTCGGCGGAGATGGCGCAGAATCATGGAATGCTTTGGGCTGGAGGTCTGGTCCAATGGTTTGGGTTGAAAGCCGTGACCCCTTTTGCGGTGGGCAGGGACATCTTCAACCAGGTCAGGTTGCTCAGAGCGCCGCGCAAGCCTGCCCTCGAATGGTTGCGGAGATGGAGCAGCTACTGCCTCTCTGAGCAACCCGTGCCACCGTCTCATCATAGAATCAGTCAGGTTGGAAGAGACCTCCAAGCTCATCCAGCCCAACCTATCACCCAGCCCTATCCTATCAACCAGACTAAGTGCCCCATCCAGTCTTGTCCTGAACACCTCCAGGGACGGCGACTCCACCACTTCCCTCGTTGTAAAGATTTCTTCCTTCTAAATCTCCCCCCCCTTTCTTTTTTTGTTTAAAGCCATCGCCCCTTGTCCCGTCACGATGTTGTCCTCGGCTCCTTCCGATGTTGTTCCTCGGGGGTCGTTAGCCCCGCGTGTCTAACACCGATGTAACACACAGAGCCCAGGCATCGTTCACACAGTCACAGAATCACGGAAAGCGTCCGGCTGGAAGGGACCTCCGAGCTCATCCAGTCCAACCTTCCACCTATTTTAAGGTCAGTCCTAAAGCAAATCCCTAAGCGCCATGTCCACAGGCTGCTTAAACACCTTCAGGGACGGCGACTTCGCCACCTCCCTCGTTGTAAAGATTTCTTCCTTCTGAATCTCCCCCCTTTTTCTTTTCGTTGAAAGCCATCGCCCTTTGTCCCGTCACGATGTTGTTCCTCGTCTGGGGCCGTCAGCTCCGTGTGTCTAACACCGATGTAACACAGAGAGCCCAGGCACCTGGAGTTGACTACCTGCTCGCAAGTATGGGTGAAGATTCACCGAAGCGAGCACTGAATCACACAAATGTACATCCCGGGTTAGTAAATCCTCCCCGCTTCACGCGAATTAATTAATATCCCTGCACTTTATTGGTGACTCCCTTCCTGGATTCTATTTAATAAGTAATCAAGGGGCATGCTCAGGAGAGGGGCTTGTCCTCAAGGAGGTGGGTATCTTAAGAGAGGAGGTGTGTCCATTAGATGTTAATCACATTATAATGAGCGTCGTTCACACAGTCACAGAATCACAGAAAGCATCCGGCTGGAAGGGACCTCCGAGCTCATCCAGTCCAACCTTCCACCCATTTTAGGGTCAATCCTAAAGCAGATCCCTAAGCGCCAGGTCCACAGGCTGCTTAAACACCTCCAGGGACGGCGACTCCGCCACCTCCCTCATTGTAAAGATTTCTTCCTTCCAAATCTCCCCTTTTTTTTCGTTGAAAGCCATCGCCCTTTGTCCCGTCACGATGTTGTTCCTCGTCTGGGGCCGTTAGCTCCGTGTGTCTAACACCGATGTAACACGGAGAGCCCAGGCACCTGGAGTTGACTAGCTGCTTGCAGCTATCTGTGGACATGCTGTGGGTGAAGATTCACCGAAGCGAGCACTGAATCACACAAATGTACATCTCGGGTTAGTAAATCCTCCCCGCTTCATGCATATTAATTAATATTCCTGTACTTTATTGGTGACTCCCTTCCTGGATTCTATTTAAATAATAAATACATAAGTAATCAAGGGGCATGCTCAGGAGAGGGGCTCGTCTTCAAGGAAGTGGGTATCTTAAGAGAGGAGGTGTGTCCATTAGATGTTAATTACATTATAATGAGCGTTGTTCACACAGTCACAGAATCACAGAAAGCATCCGGCTGGAAGGGACCTCCGAGCTCATCCAGTCCAACCTTCCACCCATTTTAGGGTCAATCCTAAAGCAGATCCCTAAGCGCCAGGTCCACAGGCTGCTTAAACACCTCCCGGTATGGCTGCTTCACCACTGCCCTTGAGCAGCCTGTTCCCATGTTTCATAACCCTCTCTGCGAAGAAATATTTCCTAGCATCCAGCCTGAACTTCCCCTGGTGCAGCTCGAAACCTTTTCCTCTAGTCCCGTCGCTTGACACCAAGAAGAAGCTGCAACCTCATTCAGGTGGCTATGAAGAGAAATTACTTCATCTCTTTGCGAATCGCCGCCAAATCCGCTATTTTTTGGGGACCAAATTTATATGGTCTGTTTAGCAAGACCTCCTCTTCCGAGGCTTTTCTCATCTCCTTGTTTCTCGAGATTGCCTTTCAGCAGTTATTTCCCTCATTGTTTCTTAAGACTTGTGGTCTTTTGACTGTCTTTCATTGATTGATTGATTGATTGATTAATTAATTAATTAATTCATTCATTCACCCCCTCGGCGGCAACAGGCCCTGCTAAAAAGTCTGTCCCCGTCTTTCTTTTCAGCCCCTTTAAATACTGAAAGGCCAGGAGAAGGTTTCCCCGGAGCAATAAACATTTTGGGTATTCACCTTGCGACGAGAGCTCGTGTGACAACCCCTCCAGGCCCTCCAGCCTTCCTGAATTAACATGAGGGACATCTAGACGTTGGCAGCACCCCACGGGTCGCCGTCTTCCCCGGGGGACAGCGGACATGGAGACCCGATGGCGGGCTGATGGTTGGCTGTGGAGCCCGCCCCTTCTGCTGCCCAGCACTGGGAGGAGCCGAGCTGGAAAACCTCTCCCCCTGGTCCATGAAAATACATCAGGCACCGTTAGAGGTGAAGGATAAAAGCTGGGAAATAGTATTTATGGGTGGCAATTAGCACCGACCCCGAGGAAAGGTGGGTGGGATCAGCTTCTCCGTCCCGGGGTTGGGGGCACAAGGCTGTCCCCTGGAATTGAAGCTTTTCTCTGGCCCTGGAGCCTTTGTCTCCTCACTACAGGAAAGATGTTGAGGTGCTGCAGCCTGTCCAGAGAAGGACAACAAAGTCCTGGGGTCTTGGACAAAAGTCCTATGAGGAGGGACTGAGGGAGCCGGGGTCGTTCAGCCTGAAGAGGAGGAGGCTGAGACCTCATTGCTCTCTAGAACTCTCTGAAAGGAGGTTGGAGTGAGATGGGGCTTAGGCTCTTCTCCCTAGTATCAGGTGATAGAAGGAGAGTAAACGGCCTGAAATTGTGCTAGGAGAGGTTCAGGTTGGGAACAATTCCCTCTTCGTCGGGCGCTGGAACAGGCTGCCCAGGGAAGTGGTGGAGTCCCCATTCCTGGAGGTGTTTGCAGGGCGTTTGGATGAGGAGCTTAGAGACGTGGTCTAAGAGCTGTGTATGGGGAGCTGCTAGGTTGTGGTTGGACTCGATGATCTTAAAGTCTCTTCCAACCGGGAGATTCTGTGATTGCGTGATTCTGTATTTGGAAGGGATCCCGAAAGTGCTGCCCGATCCTGCGAGGCTGGACAGGTGATGCCCATGCCCTGCCCTGTGCGTCTCCGCGGGCTCACATCCTGGGAGTGGGAGGCGATTCCCGTATTATCCCACCCCGGGCACCCCGGGAGCTCGTCTGGCCGGTCCGGTTGCCTTTCATTTGCTAAATTCGCTCCCCAGACACCATTAGAGAGCCACGCTCGGGAGCAGATGGTTCCCCTGCGTCCCGAGGTTCATCCCGAACAGATTGGATACAATTTATTAATAACCCAACAGCTGCTCGGGCACTTCCCAGCTCAGATTATATTTCCCGATTGCTCAAATCCCGGGCGGGGTGGGGGAGCTGCTCATTTATTTTCTGCCGCTCCTCTTTGTGCCTGACCAGCGCCGACCAGACACGAAGAGAAAAGCTGAAATTCTTGTCTCCTCTGCCCCCTTCCTGTATTTAAGCATCCAGGAGCCGAGGAAGGTCTGATGCCAGCTTTGGCTTATCACAAAACGGCTTGAATTGGAAGGGATCGTAAAGATCATCTAGTTGCCACCCCCTGCCATAGAGACCCCTCCCCACTAGGGATGCTCAAATCCTCATCCAACCTGGTCTTAAACACTTTCAAGGAGGAGACATCCGCGAGTTCTCTGGGCAGCCAGTTCCAGTGTCTCACCACCCTCATAGTAAAGAATTTCTTCTCGGGGCTGCTCTGCTCCCCGTCGGGACCCTCCCCTGCTGCTCTCTGCGGCGGGGCTGGAAGCTGTGGTGCCCGGTAGCAGCCTGCATCGCCGGTGCCTGGCGGAGAGCGGACCTATCGTGACTCCCAGCAAAACAGCAGGAGTGGCGATTTGTGCCCTTTGTTTCCCGGGGTTATGCTAACTGGGTCGTGGAGAGCCAGGCTGCCTCAGCCCGAGCTGCTTTCTGGACGCTGGGGATCGCTGCATCGTAGGCGAAATTAAAACGACCCCGGGAAAAAAAACTGCCCTCGGCATGACCTCCCGTCCACACACCCAGCTTTGGGCAGCTCAGGCAGCAGGACAGGCAGAGCTGAGGACTGGTGGACCCCTCCTAGACACAGTTTCTTAAAGAGAGGAGTGGGATAGAGGGGGAGAAACTGCTTAATGCCCTGGGAAACCCTTTCCCGGGAACTGGGAAGGATAAGATGCTGCGAGCTCCAGAAAAAAAGCCATCACAGACCTTTCAGCGATGCCACGTTCAATTTTAATGTGTAAAATGGGTTTTTCTTTGCTCTGTGGGGAGATGCACAAAAGCAGCAGGTTGTTTATACCGCCGAATAAACTAAATGCAGGCCTCTGAGGGATCTTATGCAAACCACTTACCTTGAAGTGCAGCCCCCCCCCCGGGGAAAGTGAGCTACGGAGAGATGCGTGGTTAATGCTTTACATCTTCAGGGCAGCAGCCGAGTGGCTGCCTCAGCCTTAGGTATCCAGAAGGTAGGGGCTGTGTTTGTAATATGGAATTGGAGAACTGCTTTGGGTGGAAAAGACCTCAACGATTCCGAGTGTCAACCTAGGACCACCACTGCCATTAAGCCATGTTCCAGAGTGCCATCTTCACAGGTTTCTTGAATGTAGAAGTCGCTGGTAAGGTCTGAGTGTAGAGCATTCAGGGTGTAGTGGTTTAAGCAGTTCCCTGCCCCCCCCTCCACCTTTTGATATAAACCCAGGCTAGGACTCAGAAACACTGGAAGTTGATAAATGAAGCTTTATATTTACAGCAATGCACAATATGCAAGCAGATATTTACAAGGTAGAACAGATATTTACAGATGTATACAATGAAAAGGTAATACAGAAACACCACAGCCCTCCCAGAGACCAAAATCCCCAAGAGGGGTTTCTAACCACCCCCTACCACTTTCCCCCCCTTCTCCAGTCTTATCTCACCACCTGTTGATGCTACAGATAGGCAGAGATAGATGGGCCGGGGGGGTTAGCAGTAGGAAAGGAATTAGTAGAATTACTGAGAATTAGCTACCAAGGCAGAGAGACAAAGGAACCATGCAAAGAGCAGCTACAGCCAGAGTGGTCTGAAAANCTTCTCCAGTCTTATCTCACCACCTGCTGTAGATAGGCAGAGATAGATGGGCCGGGGGGCGTTAGCAGTAGGAAAGGAATTAGTAGAATTACTGAGAATCAGCTACCAAGGCAGAGAGACAAAGGAACCATGCAAAGAGCAGCTACAGCCAGAGTGGTCTGAAAACATCTGCCCTATCTATATTTTGGTTATAACTTTTTAACACAACTTTTTTTTTCTTTCTCAGTAAAGCTCTGGGTGCAGTGCCATCCTGTGTTTCCCTCTCTCAGCCAATAGTCCAATTTCTCACTCAAATTCTCCAATTAGTTCAAACCAGCACACAGGGTTAGAGCTTAGTGCAGCACAATGAAGGACTTAAGCACAGAATTGTCAGGGCTGGGAGGGACCTCAAGGATCTTCCAGTTCCAAACCCCGTGCAGCCAGGGATGCAGGATGCCAACTCCTCTTTCCCCACGCCCTTCACGCAGGAGCAAGCAGCATGTTTGCATTTCAGGGAAACCGAGGCAGGGTTGAACTGGTCTGGTCCCTTCTGGACCTTCCTTCCCTCGTTCCCATGTCCAGAAGGAGCCTCCCCACCTTTTTTCTTTCTGGGTCTTTTCCCTACTCTGCTGAGCCTTTGTGGTTATCTGGGCCTTACAAAGTGGCAGAGTTGTTTGGGTTGGAAGAGACCTCTAAGATAGAATCATAGAATCAGACAGGATTGAAAGGGATCACAAGGATCAGCCAGTCCCTGCCATGGGACTCACCACCCTCACTGGAAAGAATTTCTTCCTCATCTCCATCCTAATTCTGCCCTCTTCCAGCTCAAAGCCATTGTCCCTCACCCTATCACCACAAGCCCCATAGAATCGGTCAGAGTTGGAAGGTTCCACAAGGATCAGCCACAAGGATCACCTCACACTAGATCAGGCTGCCCAGAGCCACATCCAGCCTGGCCTTAAACACCTCCAGGGATGAGGCTTCCACCACCTCCCTGGGCAACCTGTGCCAGGCTCTCACCGCCCTCATGCTGAAGAACTTCTTCCTAATGTCTAATCTAAAGGGTGGGGACTTAAAGCAAATTCTGAAGCTGCAGTTTAACTGTTAAAGTGAGAGTCTGGAGGGGACATGAGGGTTTGCTGCTGGGATGTACATCTTTGGAGGAGTTTCACAGTGAAGCCAGGAAGCAGGGCAATCTTTCCTGCTGGGTGGCAGCTGGGCTCAGTAAAAGGCTCTCCACTCAACTGCTGTGAGCGCAGGTGAGAGACACTCTCAGCAATAACAGCAGAAGAATATTAAAGGCTGTTACATTTTTCATAGCTCTTGACATTTGCAATATAATTCCACTTCCTTGCCTTCGCCCTGCTCCCCCTGCCCAGCAGAGGTTAGCGCGGGGCTGAGTTTGCTTCCTTTCAGCCTCTGTAAATAAGGTGAGGGAATTGTTGCAGTTGCAAAGGGGGTGGGGGAGGGGGAGGAGAGGGGGGTGGAATTGACTTCTTCATCCTTGCTCTGGAAAGCTGCTCTAAGGTCCCCCTGGAAGCTTTTCCTCTCCAGACTGAACAAGCCCAGAGGGATGTGGACATGCTGGTCCAGAGCAGGGTGATGAGGATGCTGAGAGGGCTGCAGCAGCTCTGCTGTGAGCACAGCCTGAAAGAGTTGGGGCTGTGCAGGCTGCAGAAGAGGAGGCTCCCAGGGGACCTTCTGGTGGATCTGAAGGGGGCTACAGAAAACCTGTGGAGGGACTTTGGAGGCTGTGAGGGAGTGAGAGGAGTGGGGGGGATGGAGCAAAGGTGGAGGTGGGGAGATTCAGATTGGAGGTGAGGAGGAAGTTGCTGAGCATGAGAGTGGTGAGAGGCTGGAATGGGTTGCCCCTGCAGGGAGGTGTTTGGGGCCAGATCCCTGGAGGTGTTTTTGGCCAGGCTGGCAGAGGCTGTGGGCAGCCTGCTCTAGGGTAGGGTGTCCCTGGGCATGGCAGGGGGGTTGGAGCTGGCTGATCCTTGTGGTCCCTTCCAACCCTGATTGATTCTAGGATTCTTGGCCTGTCTTAAGAGGAAATTCCTTCAGCTCTTCCCAGCTTCTCTACCTGCTTAGCAGATTTCTCTCCAAGCGCCAGGGCTTGACTTTCCCTGCCAAACTCCCCTTCCACCTCGTTGTAGAGATGACAGGCAAGGGCCATTGCTTCCCTCCTGCACATGTGGGTCTGTGGAACCGGAGATGCTTCAGCTACAGGCAGCACAACTGCCAAGCACTGAAGAGTGTGTAAAGGGGTAAAGAGCTATTTGTGATCTGTGGCACCAGCTGATGAGGGGAGACTGAGGGAGTTGGGGCCCTTCAGTCTGGAGAGGAGAAGGCTCCCAGATGGCCTTATTGTGGCCTTTCAGTATCTTAAGTGGGTTACAAGAAAGCTGGGGAGGGACTTTTGAGGCTGTCAGGTCATGATAGGACTGGGGGGAATGAGACAAACCCAGAAATGGGGAGATTCAGACTGGATGTTAGGAAGAAATTCTTCAGCATGAAGAGTGATGAGAACCTGGAAGGAGTTGCCCAGGGAGGTGCTGGAAGCCTCATCCCTGGAGGTGTTTTTGGCCAGGCTGGCAGAGGCTGTGGGCAGCCTGCTCTAGGGTAGGGTGTCCCTGGGCATGGCAGGGGGGTTGGAGCTGGATGATCCTTGTGGTGCCTTCCAACCCTGACTGATTCTAGGATTCCGTGAACTTATGATAATTGTTCCTCAGCAGTTTTAGGAGCATGTGTCCCTCTGCCCCCCTTGAGAGGATCAACCACGCTCTTCATCACTTGGAAGACAGACATCCCAGTAAAGACAAAGAGGAAATGTGCCCTGCTGGTCAGCCAACACATACAGGCATAGGAGAGCTCCCTGGGGAAGTTCAGCTCTCCCCAGAGCAAGGGCATGGGGAAGAGAGAAGGAGATGGGGAACAAAGGCTTGTGGGGCAGCTGCTCAAAGCAGGGGAAAAAAATGGTCACTAGAAATTGATTCTAAACAGGTACCAGTAGTGATGGGATGCAGGGTCAGGCCCTAGGGGTTGTCCTTGTGCAGTCTGACAGGAAGGCACAACCTTCCCTTCATAAAAGTTGTCTTTGAGGTACAAATCTGGGGCAAATTTCATAGAATGGTTTAGGTTGGAAGAGACCTCAAAGCTCAGCCAGTTCCAACCCTGCTGTGCTATGGGCAGGGACACCTCCCACTAGAACAGGTTGCTCAAGACCTCATCCACCCTGGCTTTGGGCACATCCAGGGAGGTTGTGGAGCACAGAATCCAGCTGCAGGGAAGTTGTGGAGCACAGAAGCACCCAATGTGATCAAAGATCACATTGGGTGCTTCTGTGCTCCACAACCTCCCTGGGCAACCTGTGCCAGTGTCTTACCACCCTCACTATGAAGAGCTTCCTCCTAAAGTTCTGCCCACACTGCAGGCAGAAAGCTGCCCAGAGAAGCTGGTTCTCTTCCACCCCTTCTCGGGCACACCACAGCCCGAGGCAAAACCTCTTCTCATTGCCTTGTGCTCCCCTAACTCTCAGTGTTTGAGCTGAGGTGGAAGATGCTGAGCATCGCCATGGAGAAGCTCTTGGTTCTGCTCCAGCAGCACCAAAAAGCTGCCTGATGCCTGAGGTGGGAGACTAAAAGGCCAGGCCAGCCAGCAGAGCCTGCCTGGTGTGCAACTGGCAGCAAGGCAGGGTTAAGTCCGGAGCCCAGCCAGGCTTTGTGATGCTGCTGGAAAGCTCCAAGTGAGGGAAGCAGCCTCTGGTTTCCTTGGTAGCTGTGCAGAACCACGAGGCTGGGCTTGCATGTTGTATGCAAATGTGATGCAAATGTGGAAGTGCCTGTGCTGCTCCCTCTCTTCCCGTGGCCACCACAACCTGATCCATCTCCCAGGGCTCAAGGAAAAGCTGTGCTCACAGACTGGCAAAGCAGTTGTGTTTGGAGGGGATCTTTTGGGCAGCATCAAGTCCACTGCCCTCTGCTCAGAGCAGGCTGCACAGGGCTGAGTCCTGTTGCTGATTTTGGTCTGTGTGTTAATCACAGAATGTCAGGGGCTGGAAGGGACCTCCAAAGCTCATCCAGTCCAACTCCCCTGCCAGAGCAGGGTCACCTATAGCAGATCACACAGGAACACGTCCAGGCAGGTTTTGAATATCTCCAGAGAGGGAGACTCCACAACCCCCCTGGGCAGCTTGTGCCAGGGTTCTTTCACCCTCACAGTGACAAATTTTCTCTTCTTGTTTCCATGGATATTCCATTGGCAAGACACTGGCACAGGCTGCCCAGGGAGGTTGTGGAGCACAGAAGCACCCAATGTGATCAAAGATCACATTGGGTGCTTCTGTGCTCCACAACCTCCCTGCAGCTGGATTCTATTCTCCACAACCTCCCTGCAGGTGTTCAAGGCCAGGCTGGATGAGGTCTTGAGCATCCTGTTCTAGTGGGAGGTGTCCCTGCCTATAGCACAGTGGAGTTGGAACTGGCTGAGCTTTGAGCTCCCTTCCAACCTAAACCATTCTCTGATTCTCTGGTATTCCTATGCCTCAACTTTCACCACAGCCTCTTGTCCTGTCATTGGGCATCACCCAGCAGAGCCTGGCTCCAGCCTCCTGGCACTCACCCTGCACATATTTACAGACATGAACGAGGTCAGCTCTCAGGCTCCTCTCCCCCAAGCTGCTGTTGGTGGCTTTGGCATCAGCTTTCAGCACTGGGGAGCTGGAGCAGCAGATTCGTCTGTGGAGGTTTGCTCCGTTTGTTTTGCCAGAGGTGTGCCTGCATCAGCCTTGCTCTGGAGGCCTTTCTGTGCTCTCGGGCTGAGAGCTGTTCCCTGCCTTTGTCAATCCTGCAGCTCCCTGCTCGCCTGCAAGGCAGCAACCCAGCTGTGTGCGTGCCAAAAGGTTTTACTGCACAAACCCCGACCGTAAAGCAGCAGGAAACCCACTTAAGGCAATGGATGGCAGCTCCACAGCCCCAGCCTGGAAAACACAGGGAGCTGCACCTCAGTTGGTACTTAATTGATCACAGGAAAGAAAGAGAGAAAGGGAGAAAGACAGGGGAAAAGAAAGAGAGAAATGGAAAGGAAGAGAGAAAGGAAGAGAGAAAGAAAGAAAGGAAGAGAGAAAGAAAGGAAGGAAGAGAGAAAGGAAGAGAGAAAGGAAGAGAGAAAGGAAGAGAGAAAGGAAGAGAGAAAGGAAGAGAGAAAGGAAGAGAGAAAGGAAGAGAGAAAGGAAGAGAGAAAGGAAGAGAGAAAGGAAGAGAGAAAGGAAGAGAGAAAGGAAGAGAGAAAGGAAGAGAGAAAGGAAGAGAGAAAGGAAGAGAGAAAGGAAGAGAGAAAGGAAGAGAGAAAGGAAGAGAGAAAGGAAGAGAGAAAGGAAGAGAGAAAGGAAGAGAGAAAGGAAGAGAGAAAGAAAGAGAGAAAGAGAGAAAGAAGGAAGGAAGGAAGCCTTATGCACAGGGACTTTTACCAGGGCAACAAAAGGCAGTGCAGATTTGCAGCCTCCTCACTTGGAACTGAGAGGGGGTTTGGAGGGGGGTGGGGGAGAGGATCACTGAAGCCTGACTCCCAGTTTCAGCCCTGGCAGCACACCCAGATAATGAAGGCTCACTGAATGTTGCTACCTCCAGGGCATCAGGAAGTGCAGATTTCCAGCAGCTGCTCTTGGTTGGACTTACAGTATGGGCACCTGCCCCTGATCACAGACTCACAGAATGGGTTGGGTTGGAAGGGACCTGCAAGCTCAGCCAGTGTCAACCCCCTGCCATGAGCAGGGACACCTCCCACCAGCCCAAGGCACTCAAGGCTTCATCCAACCTGGCCTTAAACACCTCCAGGGAGGTTGTGGAGCATAGAATCTGTCATCACATTCCGTGCTTCTGTGCTTCACAACCTCCCTGGGCAACCTGAGCCAGGCTCTCCCCACCCTCACTCAAGAATTTTTTCCTCCTCTCCACTCTCCAGCTTGATCTTGAACACCTCCAGGGAGGTTGTGGAGCACAGAAGCACCCAATGTGATCAAAGATCACATTGGGTGCTTCTGTGCTCCACAACCTCCCTGGCAACCTGTGCCAGTGTCTCACCACCCTCAACCTTTGTCAGTGTCTCACTACCCTCAACCTGTGCCAATGTCTCACCACTCTTAACCTGTGCCAGTCTCTCCCCATCCTCCTTCTCAACAATTCCTTCCTCATCTCCTCTCTCACTCTCTCCTCTCCCAGCTCAAAGCCACTGTCCCTCATCCTGGCACTCCCATCCCTTATCCAAACTCCCTCCCCAGCTCTCCTGGAGCTCCTTCAGGTACTGGAAGGCTGCTCTGAGGTTTAATTTCGTTTTGCTGCCCTCAGCCTTTCAGTCTCTTTGGGGCAGAAGCACATCCAGACCCACACACAGATCAGAGGCTTCTGAGGTCTGCTGCTTCTGCTTCCTGCCAAGGTCTGGGTTTGGCCAAAGTGCTCACTTGAAAGCTGTAGCTTGGGGGTTTCTGCAGCTGCTTTGTTTGCTCCCAAGGACATTAGGCAGTGCTGTTCTCCTGGTTTGTGTTTTTATCTTGGTTTTTTTTTCCCCCTCCTCCCTTAATTCAAGCTCCTACCCAGGCTTAGTCATCGAATCCTAGAATGGTTTGGAGGGTTTGGAAGGGACCTCTGGAGACCATTGAGTCCACTGCTGCCTTTAGCTTTTCCCCTGAAGCCCAGAGAGAGGGCAGGGCCCCAATCTCCACGAGGAGCTCAATATGCAAAAGGGAGAATTTATATTTCACTCCTTGCCTTTGCTATTGGTTTCACAAGTGATTGCTCATCAGAAACCAATTACCCCAGAAAGGCTTGGGCTTGGGTCCCCACTGATGCTGGCAGGATGAATAGCCTCATTTACAATCTTTCAACTGGAAAACAAAAAGAAAGAAGTAATGATAATATTAAAAAAGGAGAAAAGAAAAAAAAAAAAAAGAAGAAGAAAGGAGAGGGAAAAAAAAAAAAAGAAAGAAGAAAGTATTTTTTAATTCTCTCTGCCTCCACTGTAATTCACAAGAAAATTAAAGTAATAACTCTCTCTGTGAGAGCGTTATGCAGATGCCAGGAGTCAGGGATAAATGGATGGAACTATCCCAGGCAAAGTCCCCAGGGAAAGAACCTCTGAGCAGACAATGCCTGAGCCTTGCAAGACTCAGAGCTCCTCCAAGCCAGACAATCTATGGAGGGAGGAGGCTCCTTCGTTTGCCTTTCTTCTTTCTTCCTCCCCCTCTTCCTATGACTAGAGGGATGTGGAGATGCTGGAGGTGTGCAGAGCAGGGCCCCGAGGATGCTGAGAGGGCTGCAGCAGCTCTGCTGTGAGCACAGCCTGAAAGAGTTGGGGCTGTGCAGGCTGCAGAAGAGGAGGCTCCCAGGGGACCTTCTGGTGGATCTGAAGAGGGCTACAGAAATGCTGGGGAGGGACTTTGGAGGCTGTGAGGGAGTGAGAGGAGTAGAGGGAATGGAGCAAAGCTGGAGGTGGGGAGATTGAGGCTGGAGGTGAGGAGGAAGTTGTTGAGCATGAGAGTGGTGAGAGGCTGGAATGGGTTGCCCCTGCAGGGAGGTGTTTGGGGCCAGATCCCTGGAGGTGTTTTTGGCCAGGCTGGCAGAGGCTGTGGGCAGCCTGCTCTAGGGTAGGGTGTCCCTGGGCATGGCAGGGGGGTTGGAGCTGGCTGATCCTTGTGGTCCCTTCCAACCCTGACTCATTCTAGGATTCTTTTCCACCTGGAGCACTGTGTGCAGCTCTGGAGCCACCAGCACAAGCACGACGTGGAAGTGTTGGAGCCAGGCTGCAGAGCTGTGCCCAGGCCATTCAACAAGGCCAAGTGTAAGGTCCTACACCTGGGTGGGTGCAATCCCAAGCACAGCTCCAGGCTGGGTGGGGAATGGCTGAGAGCAGCCCTGAGGAACAGGACCTGGGGGTCTGGGCTGGTGCAAAGCTGAAGATGAGGCTGCAGTGTGAGTGCAGCCCAGACAGCAACTGTGTGCTGGGCTGCAGCAAGAGCAGCTGTGGGCAGCAGGGCAAAGGAGGGGATTGTGCCCCTTGGCTCTGCTCTCCTCATACCCCACCTGCAGCACTGTGTTCAGGTGGAAAAGAAAAAGCATCACAGACTCACAGAATGGTTTAGGCTGGAAGGGAACTCAAAGCTTAGCCAGTTTCAACTCCCCTGTGTCATAGGCAGGGACACCTCTCACTAGAACAGGTCGCTCAGGGCCTCACCCAGCCTGGTCCTGAACACCTCCCTGGGCAACCTGTGCCAGTGTCTCACCACCCTCACTCCAAACAACTTCCTCCTAACATCCACTTTCAATCTCCCCTCT
>VWZI01015474.1:22492-35167 GCA_013396835.1 Psilopogon haemacephalus
GAGGAGAGGAGAGGAGAGGAGAGGAGAGGAGAGGAGAGGGTAAATGAGGGCACAGTTGCCCCCTGTCTTGGGTAAATGCCTCTGTCTTGGGTAAATGAGGGTATAGTTGTTCCAGCAATCACCTTGAGGAGAGAGAGGGAGAGGGAGAAAGTCACCTTTGGAGACCATAATTATTATGAGTTCAAATTGGCAGAGGGGAGATTTGAACGGGATGTTAGGAAGAAATTCTTCACAGTGAGGGTGGTGAGGCACTGGAACAGGATGCCCAGGGAGGTTGTGGCTGCTCCCTCCCTGGATATGTTCAAGGCCAGGCTGGATGACGTCTTGAGCGACCTGATCTAGTGGGAGGTGTCCCTGCCTATGGCACAGGGGGGTTGAAACTGGATGATCTTTGAGGTCTCTTCCAACCTAAGCCATTCTATGATTCTATGATAATTAAGCACTGAGCGCCACAGACTTCAACCACTCTGGGGTCAATATGCAGTCTGTCACAGGTCCCCATGGATTTCAGCTCTGTCCTAGTGACGCTGACCCCCCTGGGGGGCTGATCCTGCCTGCATTCCTGGCTCTGCCCAGCCTAACCTGCCTGCACTCAGAGTGCAGTCCCTCGGGGGGGCTTCATTGGCTGCTCCTCGACTCCATGCGCTGCAGACTGGAGCGGAGCCCAGCACCAGCCCCTCTGGCTCTTTCCCTCTGGCCTCGTTTCTCTCTGTCTCTGGGTTCGTTTTGTCTCTCCTGCAGAGGCTTTCAAGCCATTACAGAGCCGTGAGTGCTGTTCACATCCAAAGAGTCTATTCAGCAGCAGCAGCATCACAAACCCCCTCTCTCGCCCGGGGTGCCCAGGAGCGCTCCGTGCCTGCCTAGCATGGCCTGCAGCACTTTGCAGCCAGCCTCACTGCACGGCAGCTCTCCTGCTGCTGTGGAAGCAGACCTCAAGCTGGCTGGAGGCTCCCTGAAAGCTGAGTTTGCCTCTGGATCTGTGCTGGAAGGTACGAGAGGGGCATGCAGGATGCGTTCAGGGGAGTGCCTTGTGCCCAGCGCATTAGCGCGGTCCAGAGAGCAGCTGATGCTGGAGAGCTGTGCAGGAGGGGGAGCATGGCAAGGGCTGTCAAAAGAAGTGGTTGTAGGGCAAGGGGGTGGCATTTGTAAGGGCATCCTGTCCCTGTGGGGGGACCTTCAGCAGAGATCCCAGCTGCGAGGTGGACAATTCTGCCCACAGGTGTGCCCCGTGGTGTGGGGCAGGAGGTTTGAGCAAGAGCTCCCTCCCCTGCAGCAATGTCAATGTGGGGATCAAGAATCAAGATCGAAACTGAGCTCTCAGCAGTACAGGATTTCCTTCAAGGAAGGAGACTCCACAACCTCTCTGGGCAGCCTGCTCCAGGCCTCCAGCACCCTCACACCAAAGAGGTTTCTCCCCATGTTGAGGTGGAGCCTTCTGGGTTCCACCTTGTATCTTGTCCTGCCACTGGGCACCACCAGACAGACCCTGGAACCTTCATGCTGCCACTTTCATCCTGGCCCTTTCATCCTGGCACATTCATCCGCTCCTCCTCACCCTGATACCTTCACCCTCACACCTACCCCTCAGATATTTAGAGCCATCAATAAAATCACCTCTCAAACTTCTCCTCTCCAGGCTAACCAGCCCCAGGGCTCTCAGCCTTTCCTCTTCACACAAATGTTCCAGTCCCTTCATCATCCTCACAGCCTCCACTGGGCTCTCTCATCCTCTGGAGACTTTCAAGACCCATCTAGATGTGTCCTTGTGTGACCCTGCTCTGTGGCAGGGCGGGGTTGGACTCAATCTCTGGAGGTCCCCTCCAACCCCTAAAACCCCAGGAGTCTGTGAAGCCAAAAGAGATCCCTGGGGAATGTGAGGTATTGGGACCTGGGCTGGGATGATTTGTTGGCCCTCAAATCCCTTTTGGAGGAGGCCTGACCTGAGCATGCAGACCTGAGGATCAGCAAGATGTGCAGGTCTCTGCATCTCATCTCCTGGGCTGAGGACAGCCAGAGGTGATGGAGAGGAGAGGGAGGCCTTTTACTGAGCATCAGTGGAGTCTCAGTAGCAGGGATTAAAAAATTGCCAGGAATATACAGTGGAGAGTGACAGACTCACAGGGAGGTGGTGAAAGCTGCCTGCTTAGTTGCTCAACCCTGTGGCTTTGCCAAGGAAAGGATGCAAAGTGGCACTTCCAAATGACTTTAGGGATCAGTTTGAGGTCATAGAATCATAGAATCAGGCAGGTTGGAAGAGAGCTCCAAGCTCCTCCAGCCCAACCTCTTGCTCAGCCCTATCCCATGGCACTCAGTGCCCATCCAGGCTTGGCTTCAACACCTCCAGGGATGGGGACTCCACCACCTCCCCTGCAGCCCATTCCAATGCCAATCTCTCTCTGCCAACAACTCCCTCCTAATACCCAGCCTAAGCCTGCCCTGCCACAGCTTCAGCCTCTGTCCCCTCCTGTCCCTGGGTGCCTGGAAAAAGAGTCGAACCCCAGCTGGCCACAACCTCCCTTCAGGGAGCTGCAGAGAGCAACGAGCTCTGCCCTGAGCCTCCTCTTCTGCAGGCTGCACACCCCCAGCTCCCTCAGCCTCTCCTCTTGGGGCTGTGCTCCAGGCCCCTCCCCAGCCTTGCTGCCCTTCTCTGGACACCTTCCAGCCCCTCAACATCTCTCTGGAATTGAGGGGCCCAGAACTGGACACAGCACTCAAGGTGTGTCCTGAGCAGTGCCAGCACAGGGGCAGAAGAACCTCCCTGCTCCTGCTGCCCACACTGCTCCTGCTCCAGCCCAGGATGCCATTGGCTCTGCTGCCCACCTGGGCACACTGCTGGCTCCTGTTCAGCTCCTATCTCCCAGCACCCCCAGGTCCTTCTCTGCCTGCCTGCTCTCAGCCACTCTGTCCCCAGCCTGTAGCACTGCCTGGGGTTGTTGTGGCCAAGGTGTAGAACCCTGCACTTAGCCTTGTTCTGTCTCACCCCACTGGCCTCTGCCCATCCATTCAGCTTGGCCAGGTCCCTCTGCAGGCTCCTCCTACCCTCCAACAGCTCCACACCAGCTCCTAACTTGGTCTCATCTGCACACTCACTGATGCTGTACTCAGTCCTCTCATGCAGATCATCAATACAGGTATCAGTTTCCCTCTGGGAATCTGCTTCCTTGTGCTTGTTTGGACCCTGGATACCAGGAAGCACATGTGCTGGGTGCTCCTGCTGTGTGAGCAAAACCACAGCCAAGGGCTGCTGAGCTCCTCGTGGACCCCAGGACCTTTCCTAGGGCCAGCACTACCTGCAAATGGCAGGGAAGACATTGCCAGAGCTGCTGTGGCAGAGGAGGATGCTTGCAGCCCCGCAGGGAGTCAGCTCCATTTGATGCTTTCATTACTTCTTGAGGCTGTTACTCACTTTATTGTTTCACTTCACATAATCCTCTTGTTCTTCCCAAGCAGTGGAACAGGCTCAGGCTCTATAGAGGGCCCAGCCCGTGGCTCTCTGGGGTTCTTTTTTTTTTCACCCTTAATGCTCTTAGAAGCCACTGAAGAATGCACTTGGCAGCATCAAATCCTTCATCCCACCCCCAAACTGTGACAGGGAATATGTCCTCTGCTCACAGGCAGGCAGATGCCAGCTGGGACTGAAGTCACCAGAAGCAGCCAGGTCATTTTCATGTCCAAAGCACTGCCCTCCTGGGGCACTGACTCCTATGGGGGGGCCTTTTGAGCATTCCCTGCCCCTCTGCTTCCAGTGAGGAGCACATCTGCCACTTGAGGACAAGGACTTTCCTGGGCTAATCCCAACAGCTGCATTGCAGCCTCCCCAAGGCAGTCACAGAGCAAACAGGGGGCAGGGGAAGGACAGCCACAGCACGGCCACTTCAGGGCTTCATCTAAAGGTGAAACCCAGAGAGCTGGAGCTGGAGTGTGACCCCAAAACACACACACCCCCCAAGTGAAGAGCCATCCCCCCCAGCAGATACACCCTTGCCTCTTCCAAGGCAGTTGGTCCTTGTGCCTGGCACACATCCAGGCTATCCCTGTGACTCCTGAGGCCAGCTGGTGGGAAACTCCTGGCCAGCTCCTGAAGCCAGCTCCTGAAGCCAGCTCATCCAGGGAAGAGCTTAAATGAGCCATGGAAAGCAACGCACAGCAACAAGAAGAAGCCATCACTGCCGGATCCAGCCCCCTCTCCCCAGCACTTCAAAGCCCTTCGGGTGCCACTCCTCGATGCAAATCCCTGCAGGAGTCTCCGCCCGAGCTGGAGCACGGAGCAAGCACCTGCACCACGGCTCCAGCGCAAGGCTCCTGCTGGCCGTGACTCGAAATTGCTCCTGCGTCCAGGGAAGGAGGGAAAGGGACCCGGAGCCTCCAGCATTCAGGTGAAGTGAATTGAAATGAGCCCTCCCACGCTGCTCCAGCAGCTCCAGCGCCTGCGTCCTGGAGCCAGGGAGCTCTGCTCCAAGAGCTGAGCTGTGATTCCTGCTGCCACAGGCAGCTCAGGGACAGCCAGGAGCCAGGCTGAGCTATTAAAATACAATTTATTGGTACAAATCAGACACGGCGAGGCAGACTTGCTCTGGAAAGAGCTGTCACGTTCTGCACAGAGGGATTGCAAAGGAACTGTCCTGTGACAGCAGCACCTGGCAGTGCTGGCAGCCAGACCAGGTGGACAGGTGTAGGGAGAGCAGGGCAGGGAAGAGACTGTTCTGGGGCTGGGTTTGTGCCCAGGAGAGCTCCTGACAGCCAAATCGAAGTCCTCAAAGAGAAGCAGGCTGCAGTGGGAGATGTCTGTCCTATATGGGTGGGGTCCCCAGCACAAGGGCTCCCCCAGGCAACTCAGAGCTTGGGGAAACAGAGATCTGGTTGAGGGTAGGACTGACATCTGTGCTGGAGCCCCTTTGATGGCTGGCAACTATCTTGCCTTCAGATGACGTTGCCCTGAGCTAGAGAGTCACCCAGCAGGACCTCACCTGGGGCACCTGTGAGGTGCTCAGGCTGACAGCTCCTCTGAGCACTCAGTGCCTGCTCCTGGAACACAGAGTGACTGCATCCAGGACCTGGGCTGTGTCCTGGACTTTCAGTCTGCAGCCCTGCAAGTGTTGGCTCAGGGTTTGAAAGGAAGCATCCAGGGTGCCTGGGGTTTGCACTCACTTCCTGGAGGACACAGACACCACCATCTGCTCTGGACATGCAACAGATCCCAGTGGATCACAGGGGCGGAGTGACAGTCGCTGCCCCAGCAGGCAGGGGTCAGGCCTGGCTGAAGCAGGCTTGGTCTGCAGACACTTCCCATGCCTGCTGGGGCAGAAGCAGAGGCATGCAGCTGGGTACATTCACACGGCCAGACAAGACAAAGTGACAATGTTCACGGAGCTGGACAGGAGGGGACACAGGAATGGGTCGAATCAAGGCAGATGTCCTTAAACGCGGTCACAGGGACCCCCCAGCAGCACCTGCTGCCAGCACAGCTCTGCAGGATGAGCTGGAAGAAAAAGTCCTTCCCACCCCTTCACCCCACCCATCCCTTGCCCTTTCCAGCCCCACTGCTCCTTGAATCCTCTCCCCACGCTCTGGTGGAGCACGATCCCAGCAGGCTCACAAAGCCTTTGAGTGGCCCACACATGGAACTGTGGTCCACGCATGGAGCTGTGTGCTGCAGGTGGAGCTGGCAGCTGAGTGGGCACGAGAGACCCCCCCCAGGGCCTCGGGCAGGACTGGTGGGCATCATTTCAGGTCGTTGTTGATAACCACACTGTCATGCATGTCGCAGTAAGTTGTCATCTTCTTCCTCTTGCCAAAGGTGGAGAAGCTGTTCTTGTTCTCCCTGCCCAGGACAAGGGGCCCATCCTTGCTGGAAAGCAGAGTGGGGGTGCCAGGGATGTAGACATTGTGCTGATAATCCAGGGCTGGGATGTGCCCTGGGTACCCGGAGCTGTACTGGGGTGTCCAGATGCTGTTGGTGCCTGCCGAAGCCTTCTGAAACTCTGGAAGAAGGATGAGTGTGAGACCAGCTCAGGAGAGGGCAACATCTATGGCTCAGTGGGACAGTCACATCCATAGCTCAGGGGACAAGCCCACGCCTGTCTGTCACCAACCACCCTTCTGGAGCCTGAACACCCTTTCCACCCACAACTGCTGGGAGCAGGAATGAGTCCCCACACTGCACCTCCACCAAGCAACAAGAGAGTCTGCCAAGAGAGCCCCCCCAGCCCCCCCAGTACCAACCAGAGACAGGGGTCACCAGAGTGCACAGCCTCTCGTGCTCCTTCTGGAGGGCTCTGCGGATCTCCCCCACGTCCTCCAGGCTCTGGGAGCTAAAGAGAAGACAACGTCTCAGAGGTGCACCAGAGATCACAGAACCACAGAATGAGCTGGGTTGGAAGGGACCTTCAAGATCATCCAGTTCCAACTCCCATGCCGTGGTCAGGGACACCTTCCATCAGCCCAATTTGCTCAGGGTTTCATCCAGCCTGGCCTGGAACACCTCCAGACACAGGATCACAAGATCACAGAACGTCAGGGGTTGGAAGAGACCCAAAGAGCTCATCGAGTCCAAGCCCCTGCCAGAGCAGGACCCTCCAAACTAGCTCAGGGCACACAGGAATGCATCCAGACAGGATTGGAAAGTCAAGGGGCAGGAAGCATCCACAACCTCCCTGGGCAACCTGTGCCAGTGTCTCACCATCCTCACTGGAAAGAATTTCTTCCTCATCTCCATTCTGACTTTCCCCTCTTCCAGCTCAAAGCCATTGTCCCTCACCCTGTCACCAGAAGCCCCATCCCCAACCTCCCTCTTCCACTCTCCAGGACTCCTCCAGGCAGGGAGCATCCACAGCCTCCCTGGGCAACCTGTGCCAGTGTCTTACCACTCTCACTGGAAAGAATTTCTTCCTCATCTCCATTCTAATTCTCCAGCTCAAAGCCTTTGTCCCTCACCCTATCAGCACAAGCCCCCTCCCCATCCCCACAGCCCCCTTCCACTCTCTCCCCACAATGCCCAGTTTGGTACCTCTTCAGGGCAGGCCGTTGCACACTCGGAGGCAGCCAGTCCGTGTTGGGCTGCTTGAGCTGGAAAACACAGGGAGGGGGCAAGGCTGGTTAGTGGCACCCTCTGCCCATCAGCCCAGCCTCACCAGCACCAGTTTGCAGCAGCCAGGGATGCAGGATGCCATCTCCTCTTTCCCCACACCCTTCATGCAGGAGCAAGCAGCATGTTTGCATTTCAGGGAAACTGAGGCAGTGTTGAACTGGTCTGGTCCCTTCTGGACCTTCCCCATCTTGGTCTCTTCTGGACCTTCCCCACCTCCTTCCCATGTTCAGAAGGAGCCTCCCCACCTTTTTTCTTTCCGGGTCTTTTCCCTGCTCTGTTGAGCCTTTGTGGTTATCTGGGCCTTACAGAATGACAGAGTTGTTTGGGTTGGAAGAGACCTCTAAGACAGAATCATAGAATCAGCGAGGGTTGGAAGGGATCACAAGGATCAGCCAGTCCCTGCCATGGGACTCACCACCCTCACTGGAAAGAATTTCTTCCTCATCTCCATCCTAATTCTGCCCTCTTCCAGCTCAAAGCCATTGTCCCTCACCCTATCACCACAAGCCTTTTCTCCAGACTCCCCCTTCCACTCTCCAGGACACCTCCAGGCAGGGAGCATCCACAACCTCTCTGGGCAACCTCTGCTAGTGTCTTACCACTCTCACTGGAAAGAATTTCTTCCTCATCTCTGTTCTAATTCTCCCCTCTTCCAGCACAAAGCCATTGTCCCTCACCCTACCACCACTCTCCAGGACACCTCCAGGCAGGGAGCATCCACAACCTCTCTGGGCAACCTCTGCTAGTGTCTTACCACTCTCACTGGAAAGAATTTCTTCCTCATCTCTGTTCTAATTCTCCCCTCTTCCAGCACAAAGCCATTGTCCCTCACCCTACCACCACTCTCCAGGACACCTCCAGGACAACCTCCCTGGGCAACCTGTGCCTTGGGCAGGGACACCTCACACTAGATCAGGCTGTGTGCTGGTTTGAACTAATTGGAGGATTTGAGGGAGAAAATTAGACTATAGGCTGAGAGAGGAAAACAGATGATGCTACTTCCCTCAGAACTCTACTGAGAAAGGGAAAAAAAAAATTGTTTTAAGAGTTGTGACCCAAATATAGGTAAGTCAGAGTGCTCCAGGCCTCTCTGGGCTGTGGCTGCTCCTTGCATGGCTCAGTTTCCCTGCCTTTTGTAGCTGATTCTCAATAATTCCACTAACCTCTTTCCTACTGCTCACCTCCCTGGCTGATCTACCTCTGCCTCTCTGCTGCATCAACAGATGGTGAGAGAAGATTGGGGAAGGGGGGGGAAAGGTGAGAAAACCCCTCTTAGGGATTTTTGATCTCTGGGAGGAGCTGTGGTGTTTCTGTATTACCTTTTCACTGGATATATCTGTAAATATCTGTTTGAGTATTGTGCAGAGCTGTAAATATAAAGCTTCCTTTATTAACTTCCAGCTGTTTCTGAGTCCTAGCCTGGGTTATATCAAAAGTGGGGGGGGGGGGAAGGCAGGGGGCAGGTAACTGCTAAACCACCACAGGCTGTCCAGAGCTTCATCCAGCCTGGCCTTAAACACCCCCAGGGATGAGGCTTCCACTACCTCCCTGGGCAACCCCTCCCAAGCTCTCACCACCTTTCATGCTGAAGAACATTTGAACAGATCATCAAGTCCAAACATCAACCTAAGACCCCCACGGTTAGGGTGAGTTCTCTGGGCCTTGCCTCTGCCTCTGGCAGTTTAATTGCCAAGCTCTGCTCTTCCAAAGGGAAGGAGAGGGAGGGTTTTGTTTTTTTTTTTCCTACCCCTGCTCATCTCTAAAAGCCCTTTTGGCAGGTGGGGCGGGAACTCAGCCCGGGTCTCAGGGCTGCAGAAATTGGCTGCACTCCTTCACGTTCCAGCGAGGGCTGCAGGCACCCGGAGAGGGGGAGGGGGGGGGTGTAAAACCCCATTAATGTGATGGAGAGAGGAGCCCAAGCAGTGCGAGGAGCCGCGTGGGGAGAGCCTCTTGGCAGGCAGTCTGGGGCTCTCCTCGGCTGGGCTGCATTATTAAAAGTCAGCTGTAAGTGGATTAGACGCCTCATCACTCCCGATCCTTGTAATCGCGTTTCGGGAAGAGTCTTTCATCGGGAAAATGAGACCTTCCCCATTCCAGCACCTAACCGATGTTGACATCAAAACCCCGCCCTCCCCCTCCTCCCTCCCCACTTGCACACTGGCCAGGCCTGGGTGACAAAACCGGGGACTGCGAAGCGCTGCTGGGATGGGGCCAAACCCAGCCCCGAGTGCGGCAGCAGGACCCTGCGGACTGCAGGCAGCACGGGGGACACGGAGCGAGCAGCAGCGCTCGGCTTGTCCCCGCTGTGAATTGCTCACCCACACCACCCTGCCTCCCCCCCGGGGCGCCCAAGCATCTCCAATGGGTGCAGAAGGCAGTGGGAAGGGATTTCCTCTCGCCTGAGCTGAGCCTGGCGCTCCCCCGGTAATTAGAGCCGTCGGGAAGCTCTGTGCAGAGTTTCCCGCTGCTTGACGGCTCCTAATTCCCGGGCTGATCAAAGGCGCCGGTTATTCTCCGGGAAAAGCCGTGCCTGCCTTCTCTCACGGCTGAGGCGGAGGGAGGCGGTCGAGGGGAGCCGCCGAGCTTCTCCGAGCACGCTTCCTACCTGCTTGGAGACCTGGAGATGCTGGCCTGGCTGCGACAGCTTCCCGGCGTCCTTCTCGTTGTTGCGGGGTGGGCTGCAGGGTTTGAGGAACATGAAATCGCTCTGGGCAGACTCGGGGCCGAGGCAGACCTTGTAGCAGTAGCCTGGAGGGCCGCCGGCGGGCACGTCGAGGCAGGTGGCAGCTGAGGTCCCCGTGGGGGGCTGCGCTGTCAGGTTGGACGTCTTCAGGCCGTCAGAGGAGGGTCTGGACCCCGGGCAGCAGTGGCAGGGGGGCGGGGAGCAGCTGTCACCTTGGCGGGAGCGTCGCTCCCCGCGGCACCGAATGGCCGTAAGGATGAGGATGGCGAGGAGGAAGGTGAAGGAGATGGAACCCAGGGAGACGAGGAGGTAGAGGGTGAGTGGGGAGGAAGAGGAAGCCTCCGGGGGGAGGCTGAACTCGCTGAAGTCGGAGAGGGTCTGAGGCATGGTCTCCACCACCGAAAGCAGGAGGGACACGGTGGCGGAGAGGGCAGGCTGCCCGCCGTCCCGCACCTGCACCACCAGCTGCTGCCGGGTGGCATCCTGCTCCAGGAAGGAGCGGAGGGTGCGCAGCTCCCCCGTTTCTGGTGCCACGCTGAAAAGGGTGAAGTCAGTGGCCTGGAGGAGCTGGTAGGAGAGGCGGGAATTCAGCCCCGCGTCCGCATCCACCGCCGACACCGTGCCCACCAGGTAGCCAGGCCTGGCCGACCGCGGCACCAGCTCCGTGGCCACGGAGCCGTTGCGCGGCATGGGGGAGACGATGACCGGAGCGTTGTCGTTCTGGTCCAGCACGAAGATGTGGACGGTGACGTTGGCGCTGAGCGGGGGGAACCCCGCGTCCTGCGCTTGCACCTGGATCTGGAAGCTGCGGATCTGCTCGTAATCGAGGGAGCGCAGGGCGTACATGTGCCCGCTGTCGGAGTTGATGGACACGTAGGTGCCCACGGGCATGCCGTGGATGTGCCCGTCGGCGATGGAGTAGGACAGGTAGGCGTTTTGCTGGCAGTCGGGGTCCAGAGCGCTGACGGAGCAGATGGAGGCCCCCGGGGCGTTGTTCTCCATCACGTAGACGCTGTAGGAGGGCTGGAGGAAGCGCGGGGCGTTGTCGTTCACGTCGGACACCGGCACGGTGAGGGTGCTGCGGGTCAGCAGGGCGGGGGAGCCCATGTCCCGCGCCGTGATGCTTACGTTGTACTCGGGCACGACCTCCCGGTCCAGCGCCTGCGTGGTGACCAGGGTGTAGTAGTTGCGGAAGGAGGAGCGGAGCTCGAAGGGCACGTCGGGGCTGACCTCGCAGCTCACGCGCCCGTTGTCTCCGGAGTCCCGGTCCAAGACGCTGATGACAGCGATGACGGTACCTGGAGGGGCATCCTCCTGCACGGGCGTGGACACAGAGGTGAGAGTCACCTCTGGAGCGTTGTCGTTCACGTCGAGGAGGTGCACGAGCACCCGGCAGTGCACGGCCACGGCCGAGGGGCCGCGGTCCTTGGCTTGCACGTAGAGCTCGTGGAGATGTGCCCGCTCGTAGTCCAGGGGACCCTTCAGCAGCACCTGCCCGCTCCGGGGCTCTATGTGGAAGAGCTCCCGGACGCGCGGGGGTGCGTGCCCGCTGAAGGAGTACTCGATCTCCCCGTTGGGGCCCTCGTCCAGGTCGGTGGCGTTGAGCTGGATGACCAAGGTGCCAGCCGCAGCATCCTCGGGGAGGCTCACGCCGTACGAGGGCTGGTCAAAGGCGGGCACGTTGTCGTTTGCATCCAGCACCGTGACCAGGATGTGAGCCGTGCCCGAGCGCTCGGGGACGCCGCCGTCGAGGGCGGTGAGCAGCACTCGGTGTGCCCTCTGCTGCTCCCGGTCCAGGGCACGCTCCAGCACCAGCTCGGCGAACTTGCTGGCGTCACTGCGCGTCTGCACCTCCAGGGAGAAATACCCATTGGGGCTCAGCCTGTAGGTGTGCACCGAGTTGGTGCCCACGTCAGGGTCCTGGGCACTCTCCAGCGGGAAGCGGGCGCCCAGGACGGCAGACTCGGCCACCTCCAGCACGTACTCTTGCCAGGGGAAGGTGGGCGCATGGTCGTTGATATCCAGCACCTCCACCTCGACGCGGTAGAGCTCCAGAGGGCTCTCGACAAGGAGCTGCAAGTGCAGCAGGCAGGTCCCCCCCGCCTCGCACACCTCCTCCCGGTCAATCCGCTCGTTCACGAAGAGGATTCCGTTCTCCAGGTTCACCTCCAGGTGCTGCCTGGCTCCGGCCCTCGACACGATGCGGAACCTCCGCGCCGACAGCGTGGACACGTCCAGCCCCAGGTCCTCGCCTAGGTTGGCCACGAAGGCTCCGTGCTCCAGCTCCTCGGGCACGGCGTAGCGCAGCTGCCCGCCCGCCGGGCGCGGTGAGGGGGGCCCGGAGAGAAGGAGGAGGAGGAGAACGGAGGGGAGGAAGAACTGTCTCCGCCCGCAGCCTGCCCCGGCCCCCATCGCCCCGCAGCCTTCCCGAGGACGCAGGATCTCGCCGCGTCCTCCCTCGCTTTTTCTCGCCTCTTCCTCTTCCAAAGAGTTTCGTGCTCCCGGGGCCGGAAGGGGGGTGAGAGGAGGCTCGGGGCGGGGGGCGCTGCCCGGAGCCTTGGAGCGGGGACGAGCCGCGGCTACCGGCGGCCACTTAACTCTTTTCCTGCTGGCCCCGGGGAGGGGATGCAGTCCTGTTCCCCGGTGCAATCCTGTCCTCCAGTGCGGTCCTGCTCCCCTGTGCAATTCTGTGCCCAGGTGCCACACCAGAATCGGTCTGTCGGAGCCGGATGCCCCTTGAAGAGGGGTGGATAACACCAGGGAGGTCCCGTTAACGTCGATCGGAGCTCCAGCGAGACCGATCGCTGCCCTGGGCACCGGTATTACCCCGCAGCTGGTGCGCTCGACCCCTGCGGTAGATTAAGAGGAGCCCGGATCGCGGCGGATGCCAAATCCCCCCGGGCGC